>JASCZW010002110.1:0-426260 GCA_034211315.2 Aedes japonicus
CAGAACAGCCATAGTCGGGTAAATAGTAGTTTTACTACAATATTTTTTTCTGTGTATCCACCCCTGGTCATCGCTCCTGATCCATGCTATTGCACCTTGATTGTAGCGCCGGCTCGCCGCATTCTGCGTGGCGCCGCTTCAGCTTGCGACCGATTTGTGTTACTTTCCAATGACGGCTCTCCACTGGGCAGCCGACTTTTCTAGAAAAACAACCGAAGATGAACGAGCTTCGTGTTGCATTCGGAATCGGAACCGATATGTCATAATAATTCTGGCACCGTCGAGAAGCATCAGGCTTTTTTGCAGCAGAAATCTCTCTTATGTGTGTTTTTCTGTAAAGTGTCTGACTTGTAGAGTTAATTAGGCTCAATAGTTCCGTGCAAAATTAGACAGGAAAACCTGGATTATTAGTGCTGACAGTGTGGAGGGTGGGTTTACTGGATACATTCGTAAAGAGGTAAGTTTTCGCAGCCGGAAGGCACGTCCAGTCGAATGCTTTTCTCACGTCTTCCTCTTGTTCGTTCGGACGGAACTCGTCACGAGAAGGCGTCACAGCGGCAACAAACCCGTAATATACGCGTAGCCAGCTTAGGGAAGCTGAATTAAAAACTAATTTACATAATTTATAGACGTTAATCGTTGGGAATAATCACTTTTCGTGCGGGAACAAGTGGGGCGTACATTTCTCGCACGCAGCAGTGTTTCCTGATCGCTGGATGATGATTCGGGGAGGACAGCGGAAGCTTCGAGCTCGAGTTTGTGAGCGCATCGTATCTATACAGGACATTTTTTCTCCCGTCATCGTCGTTTAACCTTGAATGTTTTTTTTACTACTCCGGCAAAGTATAGCTGGCATTAGACTGCATACTAAACCTACGTGGGGATCTGTGAATGCGCGTGAGGATTCTCAATTGGTGCTTATGAACTCGCAGGATCGTGTCTGTGGTAGGCACTAGAACAGTTGTTTTTGTTGTGTATACGGTTGTGTTTATCATTTTGCCGGTTCTTAACTTGCGAGTTCTAGCAAGAAAGTGACACAGTTATGCAGATGTGCACACAAATGAATGAATTTGTATTTTGTGTGGTAGGCAATATAATATTCTACGACCAAGATAGTGGTGAAAAGTCGCTGTCTATGTCCTTCACTGACTAGACTATTTGGTGGCCCTATAGTTATATCATGCATTGAAAAGGATTATCATCCTACCAAGATAGTGGCTCAGGAAGCATAAAATTTATCGATTTTGATATTCATTCTAGATACCTTTCAGTTGCATTCCTTTAGATGATTTTGATTCTAGAATCCTTTTAGTTGTCGAAGATCTGCATTGTTGGTGACAGGAGATGCTTCACCAGAGTTAGGATAAAATATATTCATTCGAACACTAATGGATTTAAGCAAGGTTGAAATGGTCAACCGTAGGAATTTATTTAGAAAACGTCCTTCAAGAGTTGGGTTAAGTGTTAATATTTGAAATTCTGAATAGCTAAGAGCACAGAAATGTAGATCACGCAAACGCTAATTTAACAACAAACCAGAGATGCTCGACGCTTGAGCTACTAGGTGCATGAAATAGCAGATAATTATAAGTAGACCAAACTTTAGGTATAGCTAAAACGCCAGAAATTTTTGGACTCGTAGCTGAACTGAAGATTTGTTTGGCTAGACTGTGAATGTTATAGATAAAGCAAACAATGTGATTCATACATTAACCCCCTGGGCATTGGAAAAACCTTGTGGTAGATTGAAAACTACCAGGTCCCAGGGCTTGGACTGGATCTTTACCCAAACGGGAAAGATGCAAACCAGTGTTTCCAGGGGTGATGTGGACCAGAAGTGCATTTGAACCCACTAGTAGTAGCATTTTCACTTTTAATTTGACAACTTTCCTTTTCATGCAATATAGAATATACAAATTTCAATAAGATTACTACCACTCAAAGAATCGTCTACTTTTATTATAACTGAGTTTTAATATGGGCCTGCAATTTTCTGGAAAGCATCACCACACAGATTCTACATTTGGTCTGGCTGTTGTTGGCAGAGGAGCGAATATTTTTGTATACTTCTAGAACGAAAAAAGAAATTATGCAAGAAGGATCAGCATGCCGAGGCTTGGAGCCTGATGCAAATCCGAGTCTCATGGCGACGCAAAATGGACAGGCAGGCATCCTGGCCTATGGTTGGAAAAGACCAAGTAGCCGACCAAGAAAGACATACGTGGACGAAGCACATGCAAGCGAGTATCATCTAAGGCGGTATGTTCCCAACAAATCAAAAGTAATAACAACAGTGTGGGTAAGTAAATCAGTTAATATTTCCTAAACTACATACACATCATACATACAAACATAACTATATATTAAAAGACCGCCCACAAATACCCATGTCCAACAGAGCAGCTTATTTTCTCGATGAGTGTAACGTCAAATACTTTGTTCCATTTGGGAGCGTAGAATACATTATCACACCTGTACTATATGAAATTGCGCAGATACCAAAAAATGCACTGACACGAATATCACTAACAACGTAATGACACGGACAAAGTACAAAAACACGGACTTTAACAAATACCTGGACAACAATACGCGTACACTGACTGATACTGAATCACAAAAATTTTCAAGAAGATTATGTGAGCTGATTTCGAAAGCCCGGTGTTTATTTGGTCACCATAGACTAATCCTTCCGGCATAATCACTTGAGAGTTTTCAAAAACCAACCCCGATCATTGCAATCCTATGGGGATAAAAAAAAAAAAAATGTGATTCATACATTAACCAGTCATGAAAGCCAGTAGAAAAGGAAATCGTTAGACTGCGTTTTACTAAGGTGACTCTCTTACTAACAAAACCCCCTTCAACATGCCTACCCAGCCGCAAAGTTTCACTGACTCCTCTCGCTCGGACCCCTCTCACACTCAAACCCACAAGGGACAACAAAACAAATCCTACAAATGATCTCTCACACTCCAACAAATCACTGCACGTCTACACGACTTGCTTTGTAGTTAAAACTCCTTTGTTTTCGAGGTAGACTTCTTACAACAGCTTATTTCGAAGGCTATTGGGTTAATCCATAGCCCTAAATCTCCAGTTATTCTAATAGGTGACTTCAGTGGAAATTACACTATTTGGTGAAGTAAATCCAAGGGCACAATGTTTGAACAGCTGTACTGCCGTGAAACGCATATCAGTCCCATATGACTTTTCGATGGTTTTGAGTTATGCTTACTAATAGTTCTAATTATGAACATTCTTTACGTTCTAATGAAAAACTTGGGTAGTTTGTTCTGACCAAACATGAAAACAACATTGGGCCAGTTTGTCCCATCTTAATCGCATATCAGTCCCACTATACGAGACAAGCCTTAATAACGCCTTTTCTTTAACGATCTACTCGGGGAATCATCCAAACAATACATGGTATAGTGTATGCGTTTGGGTTAAGGAGGGTCCATGAATTATGTCACGCAGTAAAGGGGGAGGGGGGGATAAAACGTGACAATCCATACACAAAAATTTGAAGGTCCTTCCAAAAACGTGACAGAGGAGGGGGTGGGGGTTATTAAGTCTAACTTTTTGCGTGACATGATTAATAGACGTTCCGTTTTTGTATGGTAATGTTTTATTAGAGTGGTTACAACATAACGTAATGTGATAGTTTAAGAAGACGTTTATTTTTTTCATTTTTTGTGTTATCAACTCCAAATCCAAATGAAACAGGTAATTCAATCCAAAGTGGACTCTTCGTCCACTAACGGTATAATGGTTTTAAGTAATGTCGTTTTTTCTTTCGCCATCGATTTTTTCTGGTTGGCGTTTGCGTCCGAGCTTCCCTTGTTACGCTGTCATAATTTTATGTGCTGTTATGTAATTTGTACAAACCTTTTTTAACGCATCCAGGTCCCAAAAGGATTTATTCAGCTCGATTCTGTCATCTTTGGATACCAAAAATCCCAAAAAAAAACATTTTTAATGTTTCCATCGTTCATTTTTTGTTGATGGCAGATCGAGTCCGGGACAATCTTCATAGGAATTATTATCACAAATTGAAGACAATTCCGAATAACTTTTACGCGAACTAAAAATTACATATGTACTTGGAGCAAAACAAGCAACTTTGACAGCTAAGCGAAAGAGGAAAAAAACATTAAGTTGGAATTAAATTTAGCTATATTACACTAAGTAGCAAAGAAAAAGCCGAACCAAATTTTGTTTAGAAAAAAAACCCATGTTCAGCCTTCTGTAACTTTGTATTTTTAACTGAAAATTTGACAAAACTATAACCAATGTATATACCTAATGTGATCAAAATTTCATGTTGATAAAATTTATAAATTTGAAGTTATCATAACACATGTGATAAAAGTCATTTTTGGACATAGCAATTTCAATAATCCGTATTTCTGGAAAAATTTAGGTAGCATATCAAAAAAAATCCATAGCTTTATTTAAATAATGCATAAAATAATGTGGACACAATTTGAACTGTTTCCTTCAAGTGGTTTGGACTACAGCTGGTGTCAAAGTTGACGCACCAACATAAGTATTTCCCTTTTCACCCGATATTGACCTTGCTTGGTTATAGTGTTGTCAAATTTTCAGTTGAAAATATTGATAATTGATAAAGTTACAGAACGTTGAACATAGTGTTTCTTGGAAGCAAAATTTTGCTCGGCTCTTTTTTGCTACTGAGTGTGAAGTTCCACTCACGATAGAGGAAGCGGAACGGCAGACACATCCCTAGAGAGAATGTTTGCTGCCCCTCTAAATTTTTTTTTAAGTTCATTGAGAGCATGTGGAACATATGGCAGCGACAATTATAGGTAGCAATACCAAATCACGTTTGATTAAAGCAGCATCGAGCAACTGCAAGCAACAACTCTCATACTACCATTTAAAATACTTTAATTGTCATGAAGTTGTATCAATCTAATTCTCCCTTAAAAAACTGCACTGAGGCAAAAGAACTTAAGAATTTCATAAGAACTGACTTATGAAAAAGTATGATTTTTATTTCATAAGCCACTTATGAATTTCTTATCCATCAATTATGCATTACATAGGCGCGACTTTTGATTTCCAGAGCGTCGTTGAAGTCATCATTTTAAGTCATAAATCAGTTTGGCAAAATGGCTTGTAAGCTTTGAATTAAACGAACAGCAGTTAAGGAGTTATCGGTTATGTGCATCCCACGGTTTCGGCAGGCAATCGACTTGCTACGTTGAATAAACCAAGCATAACTTTTCAAAAGGACGTATGTCGCAAATGTAAACAAATCGAGTTTTTCATTCTATCCTGTCATTAATAGCACCCTTAATGTAGTTGCAATTGCCAAATAACATTATCAAAATTATTCAGTTATGTGCGCCAATTTTCATATGCGACCTATCTGATCCTTTTAAATGTTATGCAAATAGTTCAGTTACACCACACAGGAAGACGACGTATCTGCGTTTGAAAATTATACCCGGTGTATCTGACATGACGCAAGTGCTAAACGTTCTGAAATACTGACGTATCCAACCGGTGTATGTTACAAGCAAGATGTCACACTGACGTATCTAACAAGGTGTATGTGTAGGTGTGGAGGCAAACCGGTGTATGTGTTAATTTTTTCAAAAATAGAGCGAAAGTGAATGAAAACCAGGATTTTCACTTTTTATAATATTATTCAACCATGATAGAATGAACAGATCAAATAAAACTTGAAGTAAAGTTAAATAGGATTTAATGAAAGCACCTGGAACATCAACCTCATATTTCTCAATTCCTATCAAATGTTAGATACGTCTATTTGAAAAGTTATGCTTGAAACGTTCTTTTTTTTGTGCACTGTTTTCGAATGATTTGCTTCCGTTTGACACGAACCAAAGTTGAGACTGTGTGCGGCAGAGAAATGTAGATAAAAGGCTTGTAAGATGGAACAGCGCCACTTTTGACATTCACAGCGACAACACTATCGCGCTGACAAGTGTTAACCTCATTTTTTTACTATTCTTCAATTTTCATTTGCTTTTGGAGTGAATACACTCATTCGATTTAGCTCTTCCAGGTTTCAATGTTCGAAAGTGTTGGCATAATTAAAATAGCAATTATTTCTTGTGCTTAATAAGTCGAAATTTCTCGTCGATATCAAAAGGTAAACATTTGTGTTGGCTAGCATTTTTGGTGTATTTTTATGATCCAAAGGCATTTCCAAACAAATCGTAAAGTAAAACAATTTTTTGATGTTTTGGTTTATGACGTCATGTTTGTAAGATGTAAGATTTTTTTTTGTTTTACAGCATATGAATATTTTTAATGTTTGGAAATGCCATGGAATCAACAATAAATTGAAATATAACAATAAATTTTTTTGAAATTGCAATTTTCGATGTATTTTGAAATGAGGCCATAACTTTTTAATTAATCACTTTAAATAATCAGTACCTTGGGCTAAGTTGGAGCCTTTTAGTTCTTCTTTCGAAATATGTTTTTGGATTCGCGAAAAAATAAAAATTATACATGTTACGAGCAAAAAACGGGTCGTGTTCCATCTTACAAACCTTTCCTATAAGTATTTTCATCTAGTTTTTATTGCTTAACGCCTCTTTATGCTATTTGAATTGATTCCATTCAAAGCGCCTTCAAAATTGCTTGCTGCGTAAAGACAAATTCTTGATTCTACTGGACGTAACCAGGCCCTGGAATAAACAGCAGGAATAATCGGAAGTCTAGTCGATGTAGCATGAAATTCAAGAAGGTCATCCTTCCACTTAAGATGCCAGCATCAGCCAAGTAAACAACCCAGTGGAACGAAATGAATAAACCGAATGTGAATGAAATGAATGAACGAATAAATTCCGTAAATCCGATTTCCATTTAATTAAAAAAAAAAAAAATCAAGAGTACCAAATGATTAAATATTTTCTCAACAAGGACATTTATGGATCAAACTGTGTCCATTATTTAAAAGGTGAATAAAATTTGATAAATTAACGATTTTTGTGATAAAAACATTCACATTTGAACTGTGAAATTCTTGTATCATGCCTATGAAATTCATAACAAGTTTGCAATGAAATTCATAACCAAGCATTATGATTTTCATAAGTAAATCCTTATGTTATTCATAACACCTGAATATGGTTTTCATACGACAACTAATAACAATCTTAAGTGAAAACATTTTTAAATTCCCCTCCCCAGTCATAAGTTAAACTTATGATTTTCATAACAGAGGCTTTTGTCGCAAATTCTTAAGCGATTCTTATAGAATTCTTAAGTTCTTTTGCCTTAGTGTGGGACTGATATGCGAATATTTCACAATCAGACAAACAAAATAATCGCATATCAGTCCCACTGCTGTTTTTACGCAGGAAATGTTATAAATTTGTAGTTTCTTCAGACAAAAGTATTGATAACACCATAATTCACATTACAGGGTGGAAAAATATACATACATCATGCGAAACATAGTGTATTACGAAAAACAACATCACAGCTTTCATTGCTGTTTTCTTCATTCGATGATTTTTCATTTGGGACTGATATGCGTTTCACGGCAGTGTATGTAATCTATAATTAGTACTGCCAATAGTTAGGTTAGTCCCTCTGCTTACTTCTGATCTATCGGAACATACTTTCAGAAACGAGCTCTTGACTCAAACAATGTCATAGCCATGGACTAAAGTTTACAACTGCAGGGACTTATTACAAGCATGCAGATTGCCTTACGGTCATGAAAATGTGCTCTTCAGCTCCACATTCTCTGCATGAGCAAGCAATATTGTATTAGTGCAAATCCGTGCACTTTTCCGGAGACGAAATGAAATAAGCCAGTAGTTCTGGATTTGCTGCAAACGTCAAACTCCTCGACCCGTCTCCTTCGTTTTACTCATCCGCTCTAGAAAACAATCAACCAATACATGTCGATTGCTATGATCACAAACTCGTCTACTAGCAGGTTATGAGACAGACGTACACGACCAAATTTTAGTTTGTCATTGATCTTGAGGTTGGCAATGTGAAGAGAGTTATTTAGCAGGTCGCACAGAAAGGCTATGGGCCCAATGTCGCGAGTTTGAAAAGTTCAGAAAAGGTTAGCTAGTTAGCGAGGAAAATCGGTGAAAATCGCGTCATATTCTACTGAAAATGAATAGTTTTTGTGGCGTTTGGAGTTGACCGGTTTTGTTATAGGGCATAGTGCGCTATTTATTGTTTCGGAAATTATTTTTTTGGTTGCGAATAGCTGCGTTATCTATTGTGTCGGTTACATATTGTTCGGTGGCGTTTATGGAATGAAGATCTGGGATAATGTGAAGAATTGCTTTGCGTCCGCTTCGATGTACACTGATGGACATAAGTATTCGTCATGCATTCATTTAGAGTCTATGAGTAACTTTGTGGAAATTATGTATGTTATCAATTGAATTATTCTTATGGAAAATATTCTGCCTCATTTTCTTTATCCTGTATGCACACTTTTGAGTGCAAACAACTCCATTTATATCAGAAGCAAGAAGGCGATAGCTGAACATTTTAGCGTGGAAAAAAGTATTCGTCATATGAATGAACTTTTTTGTTTTTCGCATTTCAAACAATCTGGAAACACTGCATATAGTTGAAACTGTCATTTGTTTCCTTAAACAAAAATTTCTAGATAAGACCGGGAATCGAACCCAGCCACCTCCAGCATGGTGTTGCTTTGTAGCTGTGCCTTTACTGACTGAGCTGAGGGAGGACCCATGCAATGGGAGGTGTTGACATTTTCGAGAAAAGTTCCCGATCCGGGACGAAAATCATTGTTGAATCTTTCCGGGAGATCACTTATCTTGGATGGCTTCTTTGCTGTTTTCCTGCTGATGTTGCCTTTTTTGCGTGCCCAACGATTGGCGGCTATTTGGCAACAATATCATTGCTGCATAGTTGATTTGTAATTACACCAACACATTGTTGTGAAAACGGATGACCTCTCCAAAGGTGATAAACAGGATCTTCAGGTGTTTTGTAAACATGTAATTAGTAAAAAGTGCAGTCTTGAGGTCTAATAGGCAAGGTTTCGCTTAGGGTTTTGGTTTTCGTATGCAGTGAAAAGTAAAAATAATTAAAAGTGCTCGCGGTTGGACTTATATTACACTGAAAATTAAGAGATTTGCGTATAGGGTTATTTTTTGCTAGTGACATGATAACCACAGTAGGCATATTTTCGCCCTCCAAGATGAAGTATTCGAGGGTCTCAGCCTATGAGCAGCAAAAATGGCTTTAAATGCCGATCGGCATCACATAAATCACCCGACTACCTTGGAGGGCGCAAAACACTAACCAGCTGGCCCGAAAATGTTTTTCAAACAATTGAGAGGTGGTAAGTACTCTCATAAACGCGGAGCGAAACAGGCAAATAGGTAATATATATTTTCCCTATGGCTATATTGATCCTTGATAGAATAAAATTAATACTTAACATTTTTATATTATATATTTTTCGCCTCACCCACCTTTACTAACGATTATAAATCATTAATATGCTTATCGCTTATCAAGGTGAATTCTGATCCATCGAGCCCTACCCTTCTAATACAAAAAAAACTCCTTCCTGTGACCTTTGTGGGGATGCAAAGGTAAACACTGTCTCTAAACATCAAAGGTCACACTAACTTTCCTTCCCTATTCCCACCTGATTGCAAGGAAGTGGCCGGTGCCGTTATTGATTATTAAATAAATTGAGTCACTGAAACGTGTACAGTGAGAATGACCGGTTACTCCCAGCCTCATTCAGTTGATTAACTGTCCAATTTCACCACCAACCATTGATACAGTCAGTCAGTCAAGCTAAGCTAAGCTAAGCTAACATGGATTCAGCTTTGATGTTCTACCTTTCGAATGAAATACTTATCGTAAGATTTCTGTGGGCCTGACAGAGAATATCATCGTTGGAAGTCTCCAAACCTGCTTTCGTTTTCAGAAATTTTAGAACGGCGCCCCTATACAGGAATAGAAAAGAAAATCGTAAGTCTTACGTCAAAAGTTCAATTACGCTTGCGTGCAACGCATTCGGCTTCATTTTGAATGGATCAGAAATCACAATTGTCCCAACCTTACTGCGTATAAAGACAATGGGTCAAGATGTTAAACCATGTAGGTATACTAAGTTTAATCCGCTTGGTTGTGTTGAGGCATGCCGACAAAATCTGAACGAATAATTTGCATGGTGTACATGGTGTCGTACATACATGTTAGTATACATATGCTTCCACGCCAAGGAAAGCCTTCATCCAAATTCCAGCTCCAGATGTCTATGAAGTTAGCATGAGTTCTCAGCAACTTCTTAAGTAGAATTCTCATCAACACTTCCCTCACATTCTTTGCTGGTCATAAGGATCTGTTGTACAAAGTTCTGCCAGGTGTTATGCAAAGAAATCGATGGATGAAGAAGCTGTCACAACCAAGACAGCTCTTCTGGTGCTTCCATCGTCTCTACAACTGCCAAACCAGGCTTGTGTATGGTACGAGACGGTTTTTAAGCAGTTTAGAGCACCTGAGACATTTGATGAAGCTGTATGTAATCTATATTTGGAACTGCCAATATTTAGACATTAATTCCTCTGCTTACATTTGGTCTATCGGCACATACCATCAGCAACGAGCATTAGACTCAGAAAATTTCATAGCCATGGAATAAAGTTCCCAATTGCAGGGACTTATTAAAAGCATGCGTATTGCTTTCCGATTAAAAAAATGTCTTCTTCAGGTCCGTAATTTGTACATAAACTAACAATATTGTATGAATGCGATTCCATGCATGTGTGCGAAGGCAAACAGAAATAGACCAGTTCACGATTCGCTGCAAACGTTAATTTCCTCAATCCGCTCCTTCGTTTTACCCATCCGCTCTCGAAAACAATCAACCAAAACATGTCGATTGCTACGATCACAAACTCGTCTACTCAGAGACAAATTTGATAGTCAATTTTACCATTATTGGGGTTTAGGATGACTATTGCAGCATAGTGATTTTGAATGGACAATGATTTTGAATGGACAACGATCATTAAAAATAGTTGATCTAACATTTGCCATGATGTCGGAATAGTCCTTGTTACCATGATCATAGTCAAGAATGCCACGAACGTGGTGAATTCCACCATTTTCATCGTTATTGTAACCATTATATGCGATAGTCATCCAGACCATGATTTAATTGTCGGTATAACGATAGAATTTTTCTCAGAGTACTAACAGGTTATGAAACAGACGTACATGACCGAACTTTTAGTTTGACATTGATCTTTAGATTTATTTTATTTATTTATTTGTCGTCAATCAAAATAGACCAATTCTATTACATGATATACTTAATGTCTATTTATCCATACCAGGTTACCTGGGTAAACTTCTAAAGAAAACTTTTTTAAGCGTGTTTTTGTTCATTGTTACATCAATTGTTTCGCAATATTTCACTTTCACTTTTTTTAAACACTATTTTTTTTGAGCGTATTAGTAGAACGAATATTTGTTATAACAGGACATCATTCTATTTAGTGGCCCATTCTTGGCATAATTATTGGCAATGTGTATTTCTTATTTCATTTACTCTCACGCAAATGTTTGCCAAACTGACTGTGGCGACAAACGGGATGCTTCGTTTGAAAACAAACAAATGCAAGAGACAGCAGGCTTCACGTTACAATACCGGTGCGCTATATCCATGGTTAACAAAAAAGAGAGAAAACGGGCTTCCTCAAAAGCAATAGTGATGCCATAGCTCAACGGCGAAGCATTGTTTATCGTTGGGTACTATTGACAGCTCCGAAACATATTTTTGTATTGCATATGATCATAGACTAACTCTCAGACCAGTAGGTTTCGAACAAATTCGATTTATTTCTTGGCTCAGTCAGTACTAGCACATCGGTTCCAAGCTCGGTCCCAAGCTTAATAATACGCCCCTAATAATGAACTCACACGAACACACTCTCAAATATTCTGTCAAAGTAACACAGCAAATAAAAACAAAGGCGCAAATATGTATAGAAAGGTGCGGGCTTTAAGGTGTGCTTCGGACCAAGGGGTTCTACAACAGTGAACCAATTTCAAATCGCATATTGATTGTTGATATGATGGTACCAGATGACGGACAATATCATCATAAGCATAAGGAAGCACATAAGGAAATCATAAGCATAGATCAACCTCTAATGACTGGAAGAAACATGAAATAAATAGTGATTTCAGATCATCTAAATATTTAATAAATTTAACTCAATGTTCAACATCACAACAAGCTTAGCTGTGAGAGAGAGAGCTGATGAAAACATGCTCTCCGGCACACGCGATTAAATGCAAAATACACAAAGGCAAAATTTGAGCGAACTTCTTCAGCAGGTAAGAAACTGATGGTTTTCTAGATGATGTTTTTTAAATCTTCAAAATGACAGTAATAAATTGGTTTTCAATCATGATTTATACATCGAATCATAAGCCCGATAAATAGAGCTATAATTAAAAGTGAAATTATTTCGAAAATGTAGGAGTTTCAGACGTATTTCCTAACAACTGAATCAAATAGTGACCCCTGGTTAAGCCGTTTCCTAAACTATATGGTCGGAAAATGCTATGCTACTGAGAGGGAACAACATTTAAAAATTATGCAAGAAAACAAATTAAAACTTCCTCCAAAAAAATATTTTTATCTTGATTTTTAACCGTGCTTTTTTTTAACTCTTTATTTATTTCAAATTTTACATTATTTTATATTCATATATTATCCTAGGTGATCCTGCTAATTAATTATCATTTCAACCTTTTATGCTATCATTAATATCTAATTGTGTTAATATTATTTTTACCTTGTCTATTCAGAATTTTTAACAGGGTTTGTTTTGCCTGCGTGTCAGAATTACAGTTAATTTCTTAAAACTAGTTCTTATCTATCTAATTGAAGATTGCAATGATTTTTTTCTAAAATTATGAATTATTTTGTTGGACATTTCTTCTACAGTCTCCTCGTTTGAAATTCTATGTAATTCAATAGTACTGAACCAGGGTGGCAGCTTCAACATCATTTTCAGAACTTTGTTCTGATTCCTTTGAAGTGCTTTTTCCCTAGTTGCACAACAAATAGACCATATTGGCACAGCATAAAGCATGGCCGGTCTAAAAATTTGTTTGAATATTAGGAGTTTGTTCTTTAAACAAAGTTTGGATTTTCTGTTTATAAGAGGATACAAACATCTTATGTACTTATTACATCTGGCTTGAATGCCCTCAATGTGATTTTTAAAAGTTAATTTTTGATCAAGTATCAGTCCAAGATATTTAACTTGACTTGACCAAGAAATTGGAACTCCGTTCATAGTGACCATATGACTATTTCTTAGTTTCAATAATGCAGCTCTAGGCTTGTGTGGGAATATTATAAGTTGAGTTTTGGAAGCATTAGGAGAAATCTTCCATTTTTGAAAATAATCCGTTAAAATATCCAAGCTTTTTTGTAGCCTCCTGGATATAACACGAAGATTTTTTCCTTTAGCGGAAATGCCTGTGTCATCAGCAAAGCAAGATTTTTGACACCCCTGAGGTAAATCAGGGAGATCTGAAGTGAAAATATTATATAGTATTGGCCCAAGTATGCTACCTTGAGGAACACCAGCTCTAATGGGCAATTGAACAGATTTAGAATTCTGATAATTTACTTGCAAAGTTCTATCAGTTAAGTAGTTTTGAACTAATTTCATGATATAAAGCGGAAAATTGAACTTTTTCAGTTTCGCAATCAAACCTTCATGCCAAACACTGTCGAATGCTTTTTCTATGTCTAGAAGAGCAACTCCAGTGGAGCAGCCTTCAGCTTTGTTTGAACGAATTAAATTTCTTACTCTCAAAAGTTGATGCGTAGTTGAATGCCCATGGCGAAATCCAAACTGTTCATCAGCAAAACTGAGTTTGAATTGATGTGAAGCATCATTCTATTCAAAATTATTTTTCCAAAAAGCTTACTTATTGAAGAAAGCAAACTGATCGGTCGGTAGCTAGAAGCTTCAGCCGGATTTTTGTCTGGCTTCAAAATTGGTACGACTTTTGCATTTTTTCATTTATCTGGAAAGTATGCTAGATGAAAACATCTGTTAAATAGTTTTACCAAGAAAGACCAAGTACTCTCAGGGAGTTTTTTGATGAGGATATAGAAAATTCCATCATCACCTGGTGCTTTCATATTTTGAAATTTTTCAGTTATAGTTCTTACTTCATCCAAATCGGTTCCCAAGAATCATCAAAAATATTTTCTTGAGAAAATATTCAGATACTCCCGGAAACCGATTCCTCAATAGGACTAGTAAGTCCCAAACTGACAGATATGGGAGCTCTCAAACTGCTTAACAAGTTTTTGAGCTTTTTCCGCATTTGTGAGCAAAATTTTATCACTTTCCTTAAGTGCTGGTATAGGCTTTTGTGGGTTTTCAAGATTTTAAAGAGTTTCCAGAAAGGTTTGGAACTCGAATTTAATGTTGACACATTATTTTCAAAATTTTTGTTCCTCAGGGCAGAGAAGCGTTTTTTAATTTGCTTTTGTAAATCTCGCCATATGACTTTTATAACGAGATCACGTGTTCGTTGATATTGACGCCAACGTACATTTTTCAGACGAATCAAGAGCTGAAGATCGTCATCAATTATAACTGAATCGAATTTAACCTCGCATTTAGGCACTGAAGCTGCTCTTGCTCTAACTATTGAAAAAGCCAGAGATTCAAGAGCATGATTAATTTAATTTCTTGTTTGCAATGGAACATTAGGATCAAAGTTGTATTCCATAAATGTTCGATATTGATCCCAATCAGCTCTATGGTAGTTGAAAGTAGAACTGATGGAATTAGAAATGATTTCTTGAGATCTTTCAAATGTAACTGGAAGGTGAGCAGAACCAAAGCATGGGTAATCAATTGACTACAAAGTTGACATGAATCAGTTAGGACCAAATCAATAGTTGAGGGATTTCTGACTGAAGAAAAGCAAGTTGGACTGTTTGGGTATTGTATTGTGTAATAGCCTGCAGAACAATGGTCAAATAGTATATTACCATTGGCATTGCTTTGTGAATTATTCCATGAGCGGTGTTTTGCATTAAAATCACCAATAACGAAGAATTTAGACCTATGACGGATAAGTTTCTGAAGGTCACCCTTGAGCCAGTTCTTTTGCTGGTCAGTGCATTGGAAAGGGGAATAGGCAGCTATAAAAGTAAATTGGTCAAATTTTGTTTCAACTGAAACCCCAAAGTTTCAAAAACTTTTGGACTTTCAAATGAAGAAAGATGTGATGTTTGATTCGCCTATGGACAATGATGACAACGCCACCACCAGCTCCACTAAGGCGATCATTGCGGTAGACAAAATAATTTGGATCTCTTTTGACCTTATGGGCAGGTTTGAGATAAGTCTCAGTTATAACAGCAATGTGCACGTTATGAACTCTTAAAAAGTTAAATAGCTCGTCCTCGTTATCTCTGATGGATCGAGGCATTCCAATTCAAAATATTTAATGACTTAAAATCCATTACTGAATTTCAATGTCACGACTAGTATTATTGATAGCAAATTTAATACCAGTTTGAATAGCATCAAACATGGAATTAGTTTAAGCATATCGGTTATCATATCGATTAACGATTTGCTGTAAAAATTCTAATTTAGGAGCGGATATGCTACCTAAATCAAATTCATCAGAAGTCCCGTGGGAATTTTGGTTAGAGATGTTCCGTGGGAATTTTGGTTTTGGTTCCTACCCGCTGCAACGGAAGCATAGGTAGGTCCATTTACATGTTGAACATTGTTAACAACACGGTTAGGTAAGAATGTAGGGTTTGCTGAATGAACCGTGTTGGTACCTGTAGGTACCGAAATAGTATTTGCTCCTCGTTGAGCGTTTGAAGTTGCGGATGGAAAAACCCCATCCTGTTTCTACGCGACGGTTTGGTAGGAATTTGTTCTAGGCTGATCTATGTTAACAGCTGCAAAATGGGCAGTAGCTGGTCGGGAAGGTATATTGTTTCCTACCTGTCGTTTAGTGCGCGAATGCAAAATTGCTTTGTGAGTCTTGCATTCCCAAAAATTGGATTTATGGTTTTCACCACAATTCGAACATTTAAATTGTTTAGGATCTTCCTTCACAGGACAGTTGTCCTTTGTGTGTGAGGAATCACCACAAATCATGCATTTACCAACCATATGGCAATGCTTTGTTCCGTGACCCCATCCCTGGCACTTCCGGCACTGGGTGAGGCTTTGGAAGTTTGCTCCAGTCTTGAAATGTTCCCACTTCACTATGATGACATGAAGCAAAAAAGGCTTGCTTTTTCTAAAAGCCTTAGGGTTATTGAGTTCACTTGACTTGAAGTGAACTAGGAAGAAATCATTTGAAATCCCTTTGCGAGAATCGCCAGGCCGGGATTTTTGTTTTCATTTTAATTACTTGGACTGGGCTAGTTAAGTAATTTTATTGGATTCGTTTTTATTTCTTCCACAGATTCACCACTGAGCGGAACCTTTCAAGATCAGCTTGAAAGAAAGACGCTCAGCTTTGGTGTCGTATGTGAAAAAAATATATTGCTTCTGAGTAACATGCTCAAGAAGACTCTTTGAATCGTCAGAGTTTCTGCCCAGCAAACGGCATTCACCTCGTCTGGAAATTTGAAGGAAATATTTCACACCTTCGACCAAATGTTAAGATTTCTTGCGAAAATTGTCCACCACAATAGGGGAACATTTTCCTTTCTCAATCGAGAAAGTTTATTCGAATTCTGGTTTGATGATGGATCACTTCAGCATCTGTGAGCATATCAAATTGATTACTCACTGATTTGATTTGAAGGTGAATCAGTAGAGTGCCTCTACGTTTTACGTTTATTTGCCATAGTGGCAGAATAATTGCTCAAATCGTCGTACTCAAGCAGATAACTATAAGAATCCGATGGACCGAAGAGGAATTTTCCAATGCGATATCCAAGCCGGAGTTACCCGAAAGGGCCTAATAGCGATCGAAAGGAATAAGAGGAAATAAAAAAATGTTGGTAGTATTTAGCACTGAAAAGTGCTGTTTAAAATTTGTTGTAGCGTTGGGTAGCAATAGCACTTCCTTCAGCAAATAGAAATAGAACCGCACAGCATGAGAGCACATTGCAGACTGATTTTTATTCGTGTTTATAATTTCTGGGAACCCTTATAATACGGCTCAATTCACTTGGAAATTCAAAAAAAAAACCCAAAACACATTGAACATGTTCAATAATTAGTTCATTGGTGGCCAAATAAAGTGCCTAGGATTGTGGTCCTATATGCAAATGTGATCGAATCCCTCCGTGATGTGGCCAGCAACCGTGAATCATATTTTAAATCAAATTTCGTAAGAAGATGAACTGACGTTTTCGAATTAATCTGAATCTGGAAGCTGACCTTATTCTCTACATTACAAACCTACACCGTGTCCAATATATTCTCATACACTTTTTCCTTGCATTGGTGTCGAGTGCAACTACTCGACATGCTTCACGTATGTGATGTGTGCAGTTTTGCACTATGTAAACAAACGCTTTTAGGTTATGTCCGATCATGTTCGACTCTGTGTTTATCTTTTACCAGCGATGAAGGAGTTTCGTGCTGTGGTGATAAAAAAAGTTTTTGAAAGGTGGAACCATCCGAAGGTACCGTGACACCTGCTCGTTGGATGACCGGAAGATATCCGATCGTACTCGTACGGTGCGGACTGCACGAGTTGTTCAAGTGGTCAGAGATCGGATTAGACGAAAATCACACCGCTCTGTACGTAAAATGGCCGCAGATCAGAATGTTTCGAGATCGTCAATGCACAATATACTGCAAAATGACCTTGGCTTCCAAGCTTTCAAGAAATGTAAGGTTCACGGAGTTTCGGAACCTTCCAGGCAGAAACGAAAGCACGGTGGGGAAGAATTTATCTTTTCCGACGAAAAGTTATTCGTCTTGCAACAATCCCTCAATGTCCAGAACGACAGATTGTGGGCTCTCTCTTCGAGAACTGTTCCAGAGAGTGAAAGGAACATTCCACGGTTCCAAAGTGCTCGTCAGTGATGGATTTGGGAGGAATTTTACCACTAGTTGTCATCGAAAAAGGCGTTAAAGTGAATGCCGTATATTATGAAACGAAAGTTTTGGAGAAAGTTGCCAAGCCATATGTACAAGAGGTGTTTGGAGATGATCACTATGTGTTTCAGCAGGATAGAGTGCCATCGCATACTGCAAATCTCGTTCAGGGCTGGTGCCGAGAAAATTTGACTGACTTTTTGGACAAGAATGAATGGCCTCCCAGATCTCACCAGATCTGAATCCCTTGGATTATTTCGTATGGTCATACATGCTGGCGAGGGTAAATGACCACAGGGCGTGTGATATGAACCAATTCAAAACCGTAATCAAACGAATTTGGCACGAAATGCCGAGGGATGTCCTGCGTGTCGCAAAACGTCTGGAGCTGGTCAAGAAGGTTAAAGGCGGTGTTATTCCAAAACATAGTTGATAAAGTTATCAATAACATCTGGATTATCGATTTGAAATAGAGTTTTATTTTGTATGAGAATATATTGGACACGGTGTATGTTTATCAGTATACCTACATAACATTCCTGGGTCCATCTAATAAATAAAACATATTGTCAAGCTGTTTTTTTACACCCGCATCATTCGCGGCAAAACTGGATTAAAGGCAAGGAACAAAATCTCTACTTGCTATCGATTTGCACCGTATCAATCCAATATTCATCCCATTTTCCTCTGTGCTGTGACTCGCCCGTCCAATGTGTTACGAAATTTCATATTTATTATTTGATGAATAAAATAAAACTTCTGCCTATGAAGCTCGTAACGTGTCTTGCGACGTAGCTGCCAGAGTAGGGTGGGGGCGTTTTTTTTTTCCAGGAAACCTTGCTCACAACTCGTGCCTTTGTTTACTTCAGCTATGCCATGCCAATAGCCTTAACACCACATGGATTCTCACGAAGAGATGAACTTCGGTGTCTGTCTAATAAGTTGGATGAGCATTAAGCAGAACACTTTTTCCCACTTTTTCGGAGGAGCAGTCAAAGTGAACGAGAGAAGAGAGAGAGAGGAAAAAACAAGACATTTCCGTGTGGCGGAAGTCCGCTACGGCTTTCAGGAGAGAGGGGACCTGCTCGAACAACAGCACATACCTATACCAAGTGTGGAGAAGTGGAAGATTCAGCTTTCGTGCCAACGTCTAATCATCGCGTGCCTACGACGCTGCAACCGGTCCTGCAATATCCTGATTCCCACCTCCTATTCCGATTGCTAAACTGAACTAGTTGTGGTCACCACTGGAGAACAGTGTTACTAGAACTAACGTTTCCTCTATAATTGCAATCTAATTGATTGATTTTTCGTATGATCACTTCTATGCAAACGATTCAGTCTGGACTCAATCTCCTAAAAAGCTCGAACCCCTAAAAAAAAATAGTGCGATTTGCGTGAACTTCCCTCACTGGCAAGAGACACATGCTCTAATGAACATCGAACCGCCTGGCACCAGATAGAGAGTTTCAGTGTCGTGTTTAAGTTTCATTTAGTTATTCCCCAGAATTACCTACGCACGTTCTATTTCCCCGCTCGCTCGAGCCCGTGGTCGAAACGAGAAGGTGAAGGCGAGAGGGCCTTCCGAGCGATTTTCGGCAGGAATGAGGCAATGAAATATGTCTCAAGGTCGCCATCGTCGTCGTCGTCGTCGTCGTCGTCGTCATTGTCGTACTTATAGGTAGGTGTGGCTTGCGAAACCGTTCCCGTGTCAGTCAATCAATTAATCTGTCGCTGGGATTTGGTGTGCGTGTTTGCTCTGTGTCATCGTTCACTCCGCCGCCCTCCCACTCGTCTTGAACCTGCTTGCTGCGCCCCGTGGGATAATGAAAAAAGTAAATTCATTTAATTGAATTGAGCGGCGTTGGGAGTGAGATGCTACGCGTTATTTACTTTTTCTATGTTGTTATAATTCTACGTTTCGTTCGCGTCACCGATTGATTTAACGATCTTTTTTTTTTTTGTCTATTTTCTTTTCAGATTGCCAAATGTACTCGAATATCTGTCAACGATAACTAAGCTAAATAGGTATTGGCTTAGGGGCGGCATTTCCAATCGAACGCCCCTAGGAATAATTAGCGGAATAAATCATCATATGGTGAGTAAAGCTATTGGTAGGATGCCCTTTTGGATTGGATAACAGCCATAAGCCATTTTTCGGAAGGGAACTTTTCTTGGAATGGCCAGTTTCTCGGAATGTAGCCTTTTTCCGGAATACGCCAATTACCGGACAGGTTTTTTTTATCGCTGTGCAAGGTGACGAATAAGCACAGGAGGCTGAAAGTCACTTTAGTAGAGATCATAATAATGGAGCATGGAACCATTTCAGAGATTTAACGCAAGTTCGGTTCAAGAATGCTTTAAAAATCTAAAGAAAAACTGTTAGAATTAGAAACTGATAATTTTATTTACTTTATTTGTAAGTTCATTAAATGAAACAGCAAACTATTAATTTCCAACAGTAAGTTTATTATTTTAATATTTTTTTTTATTGATGTACTACCCGGGTAGAAGAGAATTGCACATGACAAATTTTACCATTCATACAAAATAACTAAATGGCAAAATTAGACATTAGTTTGTTTGAGATAAAGTTAAAACAACAAAAATAATTACTGAAATAATTCGAGCGAATTTCTAAGAAATAACAAATTTTGCCATTATAAGAACAAACTAAGAACAAAATATTTACAAAAGAAGAATTGCATAATGAGTTATTCCTGAGGTGTTGATAACATAATAATAACACAATGAGTTGTTCTTTAGAAGATCTTAATAATGGTAAATTTAATTGTTAACGCTAAACAGCAATATAGGGGTAATTCTAGTTTATAAATAGGAATAACTGATGAATGGTAAATTCTCTTTCTCGTTTGTCTCAGTTTTAATCCAATAACTATTTAAATTCATACTCTCCATACTTATACCCAGCCTATACTTCTCCATTACTTATACCCAGTGCTAATCGATATTTTGCCTCAGCAATACATGGATCATGTTACCCAAGTAGCACACTGCAGTCATAATTAGTTGTAGCAACTACATTATGACCAAAGCAAGTCACATTTATGATATCTCAACAAAACGGCAACAAGTGTGCTACTAGGGTATGTTGCTGTCATCATCAATTTACCAGCTCCTGGATCCAAAATTGAATGAATCAATTATTTCTTCTTGTGAAATGAAAATGAACTTATTTTGCATCAATTCGAGGAGCTGTACGGTAAAGATAACATGTCGTACAATATTCATTTACTGGGTCATTTGATCAAAGCTGATCGCAACTTTGGAGCTCTATTCAATTTTACACTGTTCCTTTGCGCAAGCAGGTATATTCATAACATACCATAAACAAGTTTGTAATATCTTGACATTACACACTTTTGAATTTTAAGGTAATGGAATACTGCAAAGCTTTTCGTACTTAAACCAGAAAACCAGTATTGCAAATAGAACGAAAGTACTATGATGAACAAGTTAGTGTCAACATCCAAACTTTTTTTTCGCCACTGATACCCTCAGCGTGACGACGTTTGCATTTCGCCCGCAATTAACTGTATATTACCTTTTTTTACCTTTTTGACAACGTCGCGTGCGGGTCTTACTGGCCTTTGTAAATCGAATCGCGCAGAACATTTTATATAAAAACTAATCATGCCGTGTGTGTTAAATCGTGCAGCATTAGCGACGACCGCTTTCTATGAAGTGAATTTTGTAACAAAATACCACGCTGCCTGCGTCGGTGTACAACGACAACGTGAGCATTTCATCACCGCATTTATGGTGCCCTTGTGTGCTGACTGCCAACTCATTTTGACGGAAGGAAGCCGACGTGAGGAAGCTGCTTCATCAACAGGAACAACTTGTGGATGCAATCCGCTTTCAAACAGACGCGAACCATCGTATTGCTGCTGACCTGAAAAAATTCTGCATAGTATCAGAACTCTTCGAAAGTATTGAACACCTGCTTGAAGACGTGAAAGGAACGTTGGCAGTAACAATTGAAAATAATCAAAATATAAGCAGCACAGTCGGTCAGCATATATAGTCGTGTGACCTACATATACACACGACCATGGCCGGCATCAGCGAATCGAATTCCACGATGGCGCAAAAAATTAAAGAACATTTTGACGAACGGCTATTACAAGCATATCAAATGACATGGCACTTTTATCGAAAGATGCTGAATCGTCATACACCTCCACTCTACTATGATGACTCAAAGCTTCGGGAAATTCTGGAAGAAGTGAAATTTGTGTCTGGGGCTGTTTCTAGCCTTCAGATCAATGCAACCAACAATACAAAGCCACATCAGAAGACCTTGGAAGAAGAATTGCAGAACGATCAGTCCATATAATAATACTGTCATTTCGTAAAGAGCGTACATCTCCTGGATGGCGATTTTTAGTCATAATGGCATTGGAAGCAAGACTGGTCCAAAGTAGACGCCAAACAGCGGGCTCGTAGGCTACAGGAAAGCTGCTGAAAAAGCCAAACGCATCAGAAAAGTAAAAAACAACAATCCATCCACAACAGACGTCCAGACTCATGACAACAAACCCAATAAAAACTTCAAAGGAAATGAAAGACACACACAAAATCTGACAAAGAACTACTGGCTACTGCAAAAGTTCAATTTTCCAGCCCACCAACGTCCACTGACCACCCAATTGCAGCCCTCTCCGGTATCAAAACTTATCAACTTCAAAGAAGGTGAAACAATCAACCCATACCGAGCAGAAAACCAGACACAACAACATACTGAAGCAAGCACCATCGAAAATACCGGACACATCAACATATCGGGAATCGAATTCTAGTACCTAGCCGGTCATTTTACACTATGCGCCCACCGCCCAGCGTAAGCATGACGCAGCAATCAGCTGATCATCCACCACTTTTGGACCCAATGCGGCCGCCTATAGTCAGACTGACGGAACAATCAGCATCTGGCGACCAACGCTTTCTGAAGGCGCGACTACGGGACCTAAAATTATGGACTTAGTGCGGACCTACCTTTCATTCCTGCATGACCAACCACCTTCCGTATGCATTCGCGGAATCACAAAAATTAGTGCAACATTAATACTAGCAGCCGAAGGACTACCAACAGACATAAAATTCTTGCACGAACATTTCCTGGACGTCCATGCAGAACTAGGAATGCCACACAATGACACCTTGGCAGACCTTCAGTCATATCGAGCGTTCCTGTCTAGTGAACGTACAGAACGACGGCAGCGTAGTAGGGAGGCCGCCCTGAAATTTTATAACCCTTCAAATTTTCGGAAACACTAACGCGCCCTTTGGAAGAAGTATCATTTAATAGTATTGTAAGTATGATTAATCCTCCAAAACTGTCTTCGCCTTCTCAACAGAATGCGACTGAAATTTTGGTATATTGCCAAAATTTCAATCGCATGAAAACCCAGCCAAAATGAAAGAAATTCAACAAAAACTTCTAGCCTCTTCTTTCAACGTTATTCTGGCAACCGAAACAAGCTGGGATGAAAGCGTAAAAAGCGAAGAAATTTTTGGAAATAAATTTAATGTATTCCGGCATGACCGTAATTTGCAACATAGCAATAAAAATCTGGAGGTGGAGTTCTCATTGCCATCAATGCAGACTTTACTTCTCAAGAACTAAAAACTATCAAGCACAAAGAATTTGAGCATGTTTGGGTTAAAGCACTCATTGCTGATGAAACACATATTTTTGCATCTGTGTATTTCCCACCCGAACATGCCAATAAACAATCTTTCGAATTATTTTTTCAAAATGTCGAAATTATCACGTCGAATATGGAACCGGAAGTAAAACTGCATATTTATGGTGACTTTAATAAACGGAATGCGAACTTCATCCCTGACATCGAAAATGAATCAATTCTACTCCCAGTCGTTGGCGAAGACGAAACTTTACAATTCCTATTCGACCAATTTCACATTTTGGCTTGCACCAAATTAATCATATAAAGAATCAGCAAAATGCTTTTAGACCTCTTATTTACGAACTGCACTGAAGACTTTTGTGTGAGTACTTCATTGTCACCTCTATGGAAAAATGAAGTATTTCACACAGCAATTGAATATTCAATCTTCGTACATAATACTCACACCCTCAACGACTGGGACTTCGAGGAAGTGCCGGAATATCAAAAGCAAATTACGAAGAAGCAAAACGTAGACTATGTACAATAAATTGGCAGAATATAATAAGTATTGAAGGAAATGTCAACACTGAAGTAGGCAAATTTCATTCAATTATTCAGTACCTTATTTCAGAAACTGTACCAATGAAAAGAAGAAGGCGAACCCAAAACAATAAATTACCAGTGTGGTTCAATCCACATTTGAAACATTTAAAGAACAAAAAACAAAAAGCACACAAATTATATAAAAAGCAAAACTCTAGCACAAATTTGCAAAACTATTATGACATATGCAACCAACTTAACACGGCCATTAATTCTGCACATGAAGAATATAATCGTAAAGTCGAAACTGAAGTCAAATCATGTCCTAAGAATTTCTTCAATTATGTAAAAACGAAAATGAAAAATAGCAATTTCCCCCAAGAATGCATTTTGACGGAAATGTAGGTGATAATCCTTCTGAAATCTGCAAGCTTTTTGCAGATTTCTTCCAAGAAGTATACACTACATTCTCCGAAGAAGACCGTGATCGTGACTTCTTTGCATTCATTCCTGAATTTTCCAACAATATATCTGTAAATCAATTACCTCCTCACGAAATTCTCAATGCACTAAAAACTTGGACGCTTCTAAGGGACCAGGCCCAGACAGTATTGCACCCGTATTTTTAAAGAACCTTTCAGACGAACTTGCCCTCCCTTTAGAACTTCTCTTTAATATGTCTCTTAAGAGCGGAACATTTCCCACCATTTGGAAATCTTCTTATTTGGTTCCGATTTTCAAATCAGGCATGAAATCAGACATCCGCAACTATCGTGGAATTGCCATTATCTCTTGCATCCCAAAACTTTTTGAATCTCTCGTGAATGAAAATATTTTTCAGCAAGTAAAAAATCAAATTACAAGCAAACAGCACGGCTTTTTCAAAGGTCGCTCAACCACTTCTAATCTTCTTGAATTTGTAACTTTTATTTTGAATGCAATGGACAATGGCAAGCACGTAGAAGCACTTTACACTGACTTCAGTAAGGCCTTTGACCGAATCGACATACCATTATTACTCTTCAAATTGCAAACAATTGGAATGGAACCTGGACTGTTAAATTGGCTGCAGTCATATTTAACGCATCGCGAACAAATTGTTCGCTTTCAAAATAAACTTTCAGAACCTATCTCTGTCACCTCGGGGTCCCCAAGGTTCACATTTATGCCCACTTCTTTTTATTTTGTACATAAACGACATTTCCTACATACTTAAAAAAATCCAAATACTGATATATGCAGATGACATGAAGCTCTTCATGGAAATAAACAATCCTAGTGACGCAGAAGAATTCCAGAACGAAATTAACTTATTCAACACATGGTGTAGCAAAAGCTTACTTCAACTTAACGTGAAAAAATGTAACTCAATAGTATTTAGCAGAAAAATCGAAACACCTCGTACGGAAATATTTTTAGGAAACCAAAAAGTAGAAACATGCAAAATAGTAAGGGACTTAGGCATTACCTAGACTCTAAACTCACTTTTGTAGAACATTACAATACTATTATAAGTAAAGCAAATAGCATGCTGGGCTTCATTAAGAAGTTCAGTCACAATTTTCAAGATCCATATACTATTAAAATATTATACATTACATATGTCAGGCCAATTCTGGAATACTGCAACCTAGTATGGAACCCGTACTGTTCCATACACGACGAACGCATAGAATCCGTCCAAAAGCAATTTCTTTTATATGCCCTAAGGAAATTGAATTGGACTGTATTTCCACTACCATCTTATGAAGCACGCTGCATGCTTATCAATTTACAGACACTTAAAGAACGCCGCGAATCTGCAATGCTTTTCTACGTCAATGACATTATTTCACAACGCATAAAATCAGAAGAACTACTCTCGCAATTGAACTTTTATAGTCCCAGTCGGCATCTTAGAACACGGAAATTATTCTTAGAAAAGTCATACAGAACTAATTATGCAAAAAATGGCCCCATTAATCGAATGATGCGCCAGTATAACTTACATTGCGAAATCATCGGCATCACTATGTCTAAAGAACAAATTAAATGTCGTCTAAAAGACAACAGAAATTATGTATAGTATGTAAGTAGAACACTGTAACCATTGTATGTAGTCTACATTGCTTGACGAAATAAATAAATTTCCCTAAATGATGCCAACACACGTTTTCAACAATAGATTCACTCTATGTGGCTAAAACCACAGTTTCCGGCTCAATTTGATCCAAATTTGCTATATACTTCAAATCACTCAGTTATATTTGACGAAGATGTAGCTGAGAGATTGTTTAGTACGCACATGAAAACATATATCAAAGGTTTAAATTTGTGTACAAACAAATCATGCCAAGGCTTCCATTATGACAACTCATGGATCTATATGAACGGAAGTTTCTACAAGATTCAGGAAATTCTATGTGATAAGGACAGCACTAACTACATTGTTGGTCAATTGCTACAATGTGAAGAGCTTTTCAATAATGTCTATTCTTACGCAACGACTGACATTTTTAAAGTGATGCAAATTAACGACTCTATTCAGCAATGTATAAATATGCATGTAAAACTTACTGATGAAACAATTTATTACATATCAAAGTGTAAGATTCGCACTCAAGTTGATTGATGTCTGTTTGTTAATTGACTTAGAATAAATAGAAAAAGTAATACAATTTATTTATTTTTCAATTTACATTTTTTGCAAAATTTTTAATTCCATAGTTTAAAACATCTTTCTTTGAATATCACTCATTTAAATTCATAAATATCTCAAAAAAAAAACAAACAAAATAACTTAATGAAAACCAAATTAGTTGTGATGGCAAACTTTACCATTCAGTTGTTATTTAATGATTTTTCAACAAATGTATAAAATATCTAAAAAACAACAAAACTAGCAATGATAACACATTCCGTAGTTACATTGCAATTAAGTGTTATTCCTGAATAAGTCAAAAATGTCAAATCTAGATGAGATGGCAAGATATGTTATTATTATGTTATTGGTTTGCAATTCACCTCTACCCGGGTAGCTGATCCCAGTGCGAGCGTTGCTACGCCTGCAACTAAATGAATGATCATTACAAATAACTGACGCTTATTTTTTGTTTGAACAAAGAAGGGGTTCAAACTATAGACACTGTATATTTATTTTTATTTATTATTATCACCGTCTTCGATAAAAACTATCGTACAGACTGAACTACTTAATACTAGTATTTAATAACTTAAAGTCTAAACAATTCTACGTATTCGATTTTTAAAAACATTTTTGGATATATCAAAGTCGAATTCGTCACATACACAATTAAAAGTGCTAAGGTACGTATCTAACGGATTATTATACCCATAGTTAGTGCGGTGATAAGGAACAGCAAGCATCGGATCGTTTCGAAGTCGACGAGGAGGAACGTTCAGTGAAAGCTGCTCAATATCGCCGATTAGGATGTCAAAAACCACAGACGCTGTATTTTAACACGCCTGACAGTTAGTAGTTTCAAACTTATTAGTTTATAACGGTCCGAGTACGGATGGAGATTGTTCGGGTCAGGAAGTGAACGAACTTCTTCTGTACGCGTTCAATGGAAATGATATGTGCCACATAATAAGGAGACCAAACGGGGGCCGCATACTCGAGGATGCTCCGTACTAAACTGCAATATAGTGATTTTAAAGCGTAGATGTCGTTGAACTCAGAGGCGTGCCGTCGGATTAGCCCTAACACGGAGAAGGCTTTAGCAGTCGTGATTCCCACATGCTGATTGAACTGTAGCTTGGCATCGATGGTAACTCCCAGGTCGCAAATTGAAGCCACACGATCCAGATGCACAGATCCCATACTGTACTGGTGATGAGCGGGATTGTTGGAGCGAGTGAAGGATATAACTTTGCATTTATCGTTATTAACACGCATGCCATTGTCGCTACACCAGATTAACAATGTGTTAATATCCTCTTGTAAGGCGAAACTGTCGCGTAGAGAACATACACGAAAAAAATTGAGATCATCGGCGAACGATAATTTGAGAGGCACAAGCACAAATCGTTAACGAAGATGTTAAATAACAGCGGGCCCAATACGCTGCCTTGGGGTACTCCTGACGTTATGTTGAGTTGACGAGATCTTGATAAATTGACCACTACGTGCGCTGTGCGGCCAGAAAGATATGTAAAAAGCCACTTCGTTAGCCAGTCAGGATAGCCGATGCGTTTGAATTTGTCAATTATCAAAATATGAGGAACTGTGTCGAATGATTTAGCAAAATCGACATACACCGCGTCCACTTATCTTCCCAATTCAATTTCTCGTGGCAGTGAGGTAACGTATCCCATCAAGTTTGTTGTTGTTGAGCGATGTTTCATGAAGCCGTGTTGATTTTCAGAAATTAATGGTGCGGCTACTGTGTAGAGAACATTGTGCATCAGCTTTTCGAAAACTTTGCTTAAACAACACAGAATGGAAACACCACGATAGTTTGTGACTCGGTTGACGTTTCCTGACTTATGGATGGGGACGATAGAAGCATTCTTCCAAACGGAAGGAAATGTTTTCTCGCTAAAATCGTGACAGGGGCTGCGAGGCGAGGCTCATAGCACACTTTTTCGGTGCCGGTGGTATGCCGTCTGTTCCGGATTTTTCTTGGAGTCGAGATTGTAAATGACCTTCAGTACTTCATTAGAGGAGAATTGGATGACGGGAAAGTTAATGTTGTGCGAAGAAATATGCGTGAAGAAATATGCGCGAAGCAATTGTGACGAGGTACAGGACACGACTTACTGAATACATCTCGAAGAATTCGGCGAAGAGGTTAGCGGCTTCTGCGTTAGAGCTAGCATGAGCCTTCTCGTATGTAATGTTGCAAGGGATGCTAGCAGAGGATCTCAGTTTTCTAACGAAACCCCAGAAACGTGTTGAATCCTGTTTGATGCTTGCTTGAATCTCGGATAAATAGTCATCGTGAGTGGATGCAAAACAGCTTTGAATGTTGTCTCAACTTCTCTTAGAATGGTTTTGTCGGCTTCAGATTTCGAGAGGAAATAGTGATTGCGTGCCTTCCTGAGTAAGTTACAAAAATGTCTCAACTCAGAGGTCCACCACGGTTTGTTGAAAGTTGAGTTAACCGCACGTCGTTTGCGCGGTACAAAAATGCTGCAAATTTCGAAGAGCTTGTCGTAAAATGCTGCAGATGTTTCATCGATCGTTACGGTCCTCGCGAGAAAGCTCCAATCAACCTCTTCAAACGCTATATTCAACTGATCGAAATCACACCTGTTAAAATAATAGCCAAAACCGTCAACTTCATCGAGCGAGGTCGGAATAACGTCGCCCACGCCGAATATTAAAACGAACGGCGCATGATGGTTGTCAATTGTTAAAAGTGGTGCAGGAGGCTCAACTAGATCTAGAAGTTCTGGCAGACTTACAAAAACTAGGTCAAGGATTCGACTGTTGATGTTCTCGATTGTTGATGATTAACTTGCGACTGTTGATGATTAACTTGCCAAAGACCGGTAGCAAATAATGCTTCGATGAGAGACTGCTCGTGTTCTGATGTAATGTTTGTAGGGATGTAGCCATTTAACTCTTCGTCCAACTGCCATCGCAAATTTGGGAGGTTGAAGTCACCGAAATACAAAATGATATCCGCTGCTGACGCACTGTTTACGAGGCCATGCACTGCATTAGCATGGTCAGAATACCGGTCAGCGGATGAGTTGGGGGGGATATAAATTGTGATTATGTAGAGGGAGCAGTGATCCAGACTCACCCGAACAGCTACTTGCTCCAATTGTTCGCTATTTGACAGTGGAATCGCCTCGCAGCGTAAATGATGCTTCACGGCAATCAGCACACCACCACCTCGTGAGTGATGACTGCTTGCTGCACTGCGGTCGCAGCGGAAAAATGTGTAGTCGGAAGAAATCTCCTTTTTCACTCGCTTTTGATGTTGTTACGAAGTCAGGTTTCGGTGATAACGAGCAAATCGTAGTCGGAACTAGCATTATACGAAGGCGAGCAATTTTGGTGCGCATACCTCGCACATTCTGGTAGTATGCTGATAAGCTGGATTTTGGCCTGGAATCGGAGAACGATTCATGTCTCGTTGGGCAATTAGCGCAAACGTTCTTGCCTGAATTCACGCTTTGGACGCTATATAGACCGGACAACAATTGTCTTAAGCAGTCAAACGACCTGTAAAAAATGCAGCCAAACGGACTGTCAACTTTTGATTCTCTTCAAAGGAGCAAGTATTGTGATCATGTATTGTTTTGAGAAAATCCAATTATGAACAAATAAGGGATTTTCTACTTCCATATTCAGTAAATGTAAGTTTTTAAAATGTAACTGGATATATTTGTTATAAGCAGTAATAGAGAAAACAAATTATAGTATTTTGTATTTACACTGCATAGCCTAATACTTCCTAGAATCTGAAAATCTGCCGAATGGCCGCATAATGCAAGCCATTTCTGTCTTATATTATCTTTCTTTGGAAACTGGAAGAAACCCACAAAGTTCACTTCACATCGCGAGTTATTGCCACAATTTCGCTCCAAACAATTCATTTTTTACACGGCACTTTTCACTATGCTGTTTAATGAATATCTTCAAACGGAATCAAAACAAACTACCAACATCGAAACCGAATCTTTTTTTAGCCTATTGCGCTGTTTAGTTCAAGTTTGTACAAATACAAGTGGTGCCAGATCAATTGCTTAGATTTATGACATTTTTCAGGGTTGGCAGATTGTATGATTTTGCGTTGTCCGGTCTATATACAGTGTCTATAGTTCAAACCTTCTATCAGAACACCCAAGTAACAAATTCAATTTTAAGGTACACTTGAAGAAGTTTTCAAGAATCATTTGATAAAACCACGCATAAAACTAGATATTGTACATAACATCGATAAAACAGCCATAAAACCCTCATAAGATCCAAAAGGCCTATTCTACAGGAGGTTCTCAAGACAATTTCCCAAGGTTCGCTTAAAACTTGATAGTTTTATCGGTACATACTTGTAATGACATTCAAGGAATGCTTAAAACTATGATAAAACTACCACAAGTTTTGATAGTTTTATGATTTTCCTCTTTAAGAACACTTCCAGTCCGTCACAAATATGTTCCGAAGATTTCACTTTTGGATTCGTTCTGCTGAATGAGGACCTTTTTTTTTTATAGTTGAGTGGAAGCTAAGGAAGAAAAAAAATATCGATATCCATATGACGTTTCTTTTCCAAAGTGGATACGTATGTTATTGCGGAATTATTGCGAGAACATTGATTTATTTAACAAATAAAAAATATTTCAAAATGTAACAATTAGCTGAGAAAGCTAAAAAATCGTTAGATCTTGAACAAATTGTGTCTACAATCAGTTTGAAGTTTCAACATGTAATTTCAACAGTAAAAACTGTTCGTAGCATTGAAAACCGAGAGTTTTGTTGCATGCATATGGAAATGGCTACCATTCCGAGTGAATCCAGAATAGCCACGCTCGCCATTTTTTCAATGGTTTTATCTGAAACTACCATAAAACGCAAATAAAACTAATACTTCTGGCACAAGACTAACAAGATTTTTTGAGGAGCTCGACAAGTTCATCTTTATTTATTCTTTTCTTGAAAAAGATGAGTTACTCTTGAATAAAACTTGTTTGAATTGCTCAAGGTAAACAAGTCTTTCGTAAGATAGCCATAAAATCAATGTGGAGAAGGCACATAGTCAGAAGTGCCTATGCATAATTGTTGCTGTTAGTGATCATTCTCACTCATAATTTACTGTTATGAGTAATCATAAGAGAAAGTCGATAGGAACAAAAAAAAATAACGTTGGAAGAAGTGCGCTATGTAGTGGATCACTGAGCAATCCCAACGCATTACTTTCGACTTTAGATTTATCGTATACAACATGAGAAAAATCGATTTTCGCTCTGATGATATATTAGTTTTTACTTGCAACGAGTATAAATATTGTGTAGCCTGTTGAGAATGGAAATGCACGACACGGGGGACTTTAACATTAACATAACGATCCACTAGTTTTTGATTTTTTTCACCTATGGGCGTCCATTTTGACAGTTTGTTTATTTTTCACATACTGTTCTTTCTCAAGAGTATGTGCACTTATTTAAAATCAAATGGTTCTAAGAGCGTTTTATGGCAGCATTTACAAGATACATTCATCTTGAAGAAGAATGTCATAAAACTTTTACAAAGCTTTCATCAGGTTTTATGAAAGTTGCGAAACGATGTCTTGAGAGGGGGATCAAGAATTTTATAAAAACTACTTATAAGGTGGATTACACTTATAACTGTTGTAGTTTTATGGAGGTTTCTTCAAGTGTTCTTTAATCACTCTTAAGAACTGTTTATCAATCAAAACCACCTTGACTTGGAAAATGTTATGATAAAACCAAATAAACTCCATAATGCTTTGATAAAACTACCATAAAACATGAATAAAACCAATTTGCATTTGAATTGTTACTTGGGCATTCTTCTTAACCAGACAATACACAGTTTGTGGTTTAGTTACCTGTATAATTATCAGGTTCCATTTTGGTTCCATTTGCTTGATTAGTTCTCAAGTTATGCAGAAATTTGTGTTTCATTTGTATGGGAGCCCTCCCCCCTTCCAGAAGGGGAAGCGGTCTCAAACAACCAAAAGAACCCAGCCCCACAAATCCCTGCATACATATTTTCACTCCGATCGGTCAGACAGACAGTCAGTTCTTCTTCAAAAAAATCCATATGTCAAATTTCATTCCATTTGTTTTATTAGTTCTCGAGTTATGCAGAATTTTTTTTTTTTTCATTTGTTTGAGAGCCCTCCCATCCCTTCAGAAGGCGGAAGAGTTTCAAATCACCATAGGAACATTTCTCTCCTTCAAAAATCTCCATATGCCAAATTTGGTTCCATTTTCTTGATTAGTTCTCGAGTTATGCAGAAATTTGCGTTTCATTTGTATGGGAGCCCCCCCTTTTAGGACGGGGAGGGATCTGAAACCATAATAGAAAACTTTATTGCCTTTAAAATCTCACACATGCTAAATTAGGTTGCTTTTGCTTAATTAGTTCTCGGGTTATGTAGAAATTAGTGTTTCATTTGTACACTGATAGGCAAAATAAAGTGCCCACCTCTTCGTTTTTTTCAATTTCTCTCATTTACTTGGTTCAAATTAAAGTAAACGAAGTGTAGATTTTTTTCTTATTTTATTTTTTATATTCTTTTTAAGTTTCACTTATGGAATACTGAAAAAAAGGAGTGTTACTTAAAGAAAAAAAAACCAATATGTGTTGAAAAAACAACAGTGACAAAAAAAGTGCCCACTTCAAAAATCGATATGTTTTCGATAAGTTTCCATTGGAAAACCCCTCGATTGTTTATGTTTTGATATTTTGACATGTTTTGAAGCAAACGGCTCAACCTGGTGCATTTGTATACGTGATCGCATTTGATTCAATTGAAAAAAAGTGGAGAACGCAGTGCTTTCGAAAGCAATTCCCTTGTGTATCCGAAAATTGGTCGTTCGTGATGTGCAAAACGGTGAATCGCACCGGGCTGTCGCTAAGAAGTACAGTATCAGTAAGGCAGCGGTTGGCAAAATTCTTCTGAAGCTTAAAACGTTTGGATCAGTGGTGGATCGCCCTGGCAAAGGCAGGAAGCGGAAAACGGATGCGAGAACGGACACCAAGATCATGCGCGAAGTCAAGAAGAACCCGAAGGTAACTGTCCGCGAGATCCAGTAAACCCTTCAGTTATCAGTTTCCGGTCGAACTGTTCGTCGCTGTCTCGTAGCACAGGGGTTGAATAGCAAACTTGCCCGGAAACGCCCATTTATCAGCAAGGCAAACAACGCCAAACGGCTTAAGTTAGCTAAGGAGCATGCTGATAAGCCCCTAGAGTTCTGGAAAACGGTTCTCTGGACGGACGAATCAAAATTCGAGCTGTTTAACCGAAAGCGGCGGGTTCGTGTTTGGTGCAGATCGGGAGAGGAGCTTCAGGAGCGCCACATCCAAGGCACGATGAAGCATGGAGGAGGAAATGTGATGGTCTGGGGGTGTTTTTCGTGGGGTGGAGTGGGAAGCATTGTGAAAATCGACGGCATAATGACGGCAGATTCTTACATCAACGTCCTGCGAGAAAATCTGAAGGTTTTGCTGATCCAGACGGGCCTTGCAGAGAAGTCCGTATTCCAGCAGGACAACGACCCGAAGCATACTGCCAAGAAGACCAAGTCTTTCTTCCGGTCTTGTCGGATCAAACCGCTGGAATGGCCTCCACAAAGCCCGGACCTCAATCCCATCGAGAATTTGTGGGCGATTCTCGATGCCAGGATTGACAAAACTGGTGTTACCAATAAAAATAACTATTTTGAAGCCCTGGAGAGCGCTGGGAAGAGCTAGATCCACAGCACCTAAAGAACCTGGTCGAGAGCATGTCGAAGCGCCTGCAGGAGGTCCTGAAGGCCAAAGGAGGACACATCAATTATTGAAATGCTTTTATTTTACTTTAATTTATGTTTTCTGTAGCCTGAATGAAGTGGGCACTTTATTTTGTCACTGTTTTTTTTTTCAACACAAATTGATTTATTTTTCTTTAAGTACAACTCCTTTTTTTTTGCAGTATTCCATTAGTGAAACTTGAAACGAATATAAAAAATAAGATAATAAAAAAAATACAGTGTGTTTACTTTAATTTGAACCAAGTAAATGAAAGAAATTGAAAAAACGATGAGGTGGGCACTTTATTTTGCCTATCAGTGTAGTCGTGTCACATAGAGTTGAATTATGTCATGATGAGATCTTCAATTTTGTCGTACAACTGCTTGAACTTTTGAGCATCGAGCTGCTTTGAAGAAACGGCTAACCTGCTAATCAACCTTTCATGATTGGGCAGTTGTTTCGAAATACCGAGAATTTACCAATATTACCAGTGCCGATCTTCAAAACAACATGGCATACGGACTGTTCATAAACCACGTAGACAATTAAGGGGGGATGGAGGAGGGGTTTCGAAAAAGTCTACGTTTGTCTACGATGGGGAGGGAGGATATACCAAAAGTCTACGTAGACCTTTTTTCTCTCTACAAAACGGATATTCATACCCTCCACGCAGAAAAAAATACACAATAAACATATTCCAGCTAAATCCAAACATAAAATTGGTTTATTCTGGCCACAAGCCCAAACTTGCTTTCTTTAAAAAATACTCTTTGTTTGAAACCAAGTGACATCGATGTTTGATATTAAAATCATATTATGATTATTTTCAACATATTAGTAATACGAATAAACGTACAAATTTTGAATTTTACTGGTTGCGTTCTAAATTTAATTTATTTATTCTATGAATCTTGGTTATCGTAGTCCCGGATTGAGCTTACCTGCTAACAGATTCCAGATTCAAGAAGCTTGCTCAGAGATTCACTACTGGAATCGAGCAAATAAACGTAACGATTGGCTCATGATGTGAGCGTCTAAACTTTATCTCGGCCTTACGTTCTGGAGAAGGAAGTACACGCTCAAATTGACCTACCCGATGAATGTATTGTTTAAATTGACAAGCCTTGAAATTGATTCAGAAACTGTTATTTTCGTTTGAAACATGCTTTCTATTTACTTTAAATCATTCTTATGTATTAAGTTGAGCATCGATATTTTTAATTTAAATGGGTGAGATTTGGATCCGCGTTAAACTTTATTCACGAAATATAAAAACAATTTTTAAGACCTTCCATATTATCTTCGTGCCACCCCGATCATTTTCGGAATCCATTTCTGAGCCAAGTAAGCTCGAGCCCTCATGGCTTGAATGAAGTTTATGTATTTATTTTGCCAGAGTAAGTTTTATTGCAATTGTAAACCAATCTGATTCCTAAAATCCGTGCTGGTTTGTACACTTTCAATTCAAAACGTGCTTCGAAAACATATAAAGCTTGCTTCAGATAGAATTGGAACAAAAACAATTGCCTGTATTTCAGTTATTTATTATTAAATTCAAGATCTTTTTTTTAGAAAAAATACGGATAAAATTATTCGTCACGGTTTCGAAGGAATTCTCGAATTTTTCCTGTAACACGGCTCATTAGGCGGCGCACACCTTCTTCGTCCATCGTTTTAGCTATCTTATTCCATCAGGTCTTCATCTGATTGATGTCTTTGACAACCTTTCTCTTTGCCTTGAGTCTCCTCTTCATGATTGCCCAGTATTTCTCAATAGGGCGGAACTGGGGGCAGTTGGGTGGGTTAAGATTTTTCGGAACAACCTGGACCCCTTTCTCTGCATACCAAATCTGGCATACCAAATCTGGCCAAAACATTACGGGATGGTCGTGGGATCGAATGAACGGCAAAATTCGTTTTTGGAGACACTCTTTTTGGTATAGTTCCGACGTCATTGTCTTATTTGTAACGAAAACTTTCGTTTTTTTCCACAGCTGCAAATGCCCTGCCAAATCATGAATTTTCGTGCAAATTTGTCGGCAAAAATAAATTTAAATTTGGCTGGAACATCCTTCCGAGCCGTTGCCAAGTAAAATTTTTGACCTGGGATTTGCCCGAAGTCAGCCTTGACATAGGTTTCATCGTCCATCAGCAGACACCCGTCGAACTTGGTCAGCACCTGGTCGTATAGCTTCCGAGGACGGATTTTGTCCACACTATTCTGTTTTATGGTCCGATTTGGCTGATTGTTAGCTCGATACGACTTGATTCCTTCCCGGAGTCGAGTTCTCCTCACGGTACTATGGGCAGCACCGAATTTTCTGACCAAATCACGGTCCGACAGATTGGGATTCCTCTTAATCGTCTTCAAAATCTTACCACGCAGTTTCCGGTCGACAGTTCCACTCCGACGATTGGCTTGAGGCTTCCGAATCGTCGTCAATGTTTCCTTATACCGTTCGATAACGCGCCATACGGTATTTCTGGGTAATTTCAGCTGTTTAGCTAGCCAGCAGATCACAATGGATTTTCCAAATAACTGTGCACAATTTTTTCCCTTCTTTCGGCTTCCATGTTGATTGCTTACAAAGTACAGTCGATTTGCGGAATATCAAAAATACATACGTGAAGCTGACAAAATTCCCGACACGTGGGCGCCAAGAACTTCCAAATCCATCCACCAGGAGCGACACAATATGAGCAAAAGTTTGTTCCAATTCTAAATGAAGCAAGCCTTATTAAGTACACTTATTTTTGACTCAGGATAGGTATAAACAAACTAATAATAAGATAGGTATAAACAACATAATGATAAGAAAACGTTTTGTATTTAGAAAATAGTATATATACGGCAGGTGGCGAAGGTTTTCTTTCAGTCGAGTTATTAGTACGAGACACTGAAGAAGTCTGCACATTGTAGACGAAATACGCGTATCTGTCGAAGATAAGCAAAGGTTGTTGGAATTAAATGGAGATTACTAATTTTTCTTCTAATCTATAGTTTCGGAAACTTATTATTCACCTAAAGAATGATGGTAAAAGCTTGTCCGAAATTGCAGGCATAGTAAACCGCCCACGACAATCGGTTCAGTATGTGCTACAGAACTACCAGAGAACACAATCTCTAGAGACGACTCCCGGAAGAGGCCGTAAGCCAATGTTGACAACTCGTCACCATCGCATACTTTTGCGGGAAAATAAACAAAATCCTAGGTTGAGTACTCCCAAACTTCCTGCCAGTCTGTTGACGTATGCCAATATCAAAGTTAACCCCCAAACAGTACGGAATGTTCTTCATAATAAAGGTTACCGAAGTTGCGTTGCACGGAAGAAGCCGTTCATATCTGCTAAAAATATGAAAAAGCGGCTGGAATACGCCCAAAAGCACGTGGTCGAGCCAGAAGAGTTCTATCAGAACTTTCTATTCACGGGCGAGAGCAAATTCAATATTTATGGGTCTGGCGGATTAGTTAGAGTGTGGCGCAAACCAAACACTGAATTGGATGCAAAAAATCTGAGGCTGACAGTAAAGTACGGTGGTGTAAATGTCATGGTTTGGGGTGCTTTTAGCGCAAACGGCACCGGAAACTTGACGATCATTGACTGCATCATGGATCGATTCGTGTACTTGGATATATTGAAGAGCAATCGATGAAATTGGGTCACGAATCTAATTTCTATTTCGTTCAAAATAACGACCCAAAGCATTCCACGAAGCTCGTGACGGAACGGCTGCGCTACAATGTCAAATCGACGCTTCCACTTCGTCCCCAATCACCAGACCTCAACCCCATAGAGAATTTGTGGGATCATCTGGAACGGAAGATCCGAGAACATACAATTCAGAACAAGAATCAGCTAAAGGAAGTTCTCATGGAAGAGTGGCAGAAGATCTCGCCAACGACAAACCAAAAGTTGGCTCTTTCGATGAACAGAACGATGAACAATATTAACTTGGTATTTTGATTTTGGTTTAGAGGAATTTCTTGTCCTGGACAATTTTTTAATGTCAATTTTGTCACTATTTTTTGTTTATAATTTTTTTTAACATAAGAATGAATTTTCTGTTGAATTTCGTACTGGTTACAAATATGGAGGTATTGTTTTGTGTAATGAAATGAATAATTTGTTGATTGACTAAATCTCGAGTAATTCATGTTAAGGGCCTAAAAGCCATTTGTAAACAATGACTTAAAATGTCGATTTGTTTTCTTTTAGGCCCTTCACATGAATTACTCGAGAAATATGTTTTACTTTATATCAGAGCAACTGCTGTACAGACAATTTTTTGATACTGTGTATATCTACAGAGGTCTATGACTAATTAAGAGGTTATTATACTGCCGTGAACCGTAAATCCTTGCCATAGTGGCTGGTTCCTTGAGTTGCTTCCTTATGAAAATATAATAATTGTCTTCATTGCCATGCAAGTAAATCTCATACATGTCTCATTCCTTTTCATTGTCAACCGAAGGCGTTTTCCGCCATGCGCTGATATAGGTCAGTTACGCAGCAAACTCGCTTTAACGCACAAGCATACGTGCTGTCGACTGTGATACAACCGGAGCCAATCAACATAGGGACGATCCATAAACAACGTAGCATATCTTTGACCAACCCCACCTCGTAGCACATTTCCCCACATTGTTTCGTTTCCCCATGAAAACTTTCCAACCTCCCCATCCCTATGCTCAACCCCCACAAACCGTACTTCACCATTCGTGGATCGTCCCGGCTCTTCTTTTCCCTCTCCCGGCCGTGTCCAAATGTGTCCCACTGCGTCCAATATACACACACGGCCCACCACCTCGAGACAACCAATAATGATACCGTCCGATTGACGTCTTATCTTGTTATATTATTCTCCCCGACAGTAAGCTCTTTCCGAGTTGCTCTAGTCTGCATCGGAGCGCGCGCGAAACAGTACATACATACGCAAACGGTAAGCGTTTCAAAAATCTCCACGAAAAGAACTAGGCATGCGGCCGGTGAGAACCAAGGCAGAGTATGGCAAAATGCCGAACATCGTTCAAGATCATCTTATCGGTAAACAGAGGCTGGCGAAAAAGTTTACCCGTTTGCAAGGTATTTATTCTATATGGAAAGAGTGTTTTACGGTTTTAACCGGCAATTAAAACCGCCGTCATCCTCCCGCGTGTAGCTCTGCCTCACTCATTGCAACGTAACATGCTTGCCAATTACATAGAACACTCCCCCCTCGTTCCCTAGTTTGTCCAGCAACAAAACCGTCAGTCTGCTAGTTGATCCCATTGAATGAAGAGAGGAACATTGCTTGTAGGGAAAGTCCACCCAGTGAATGCACTAATTTTACTAATTCATGTCGCGTGATGACGACAGCGGAATAGCACCCCAACGAGCAATATAACCACCGTGTGTGTGCGCGACATGCACACTATCGCTTGACTATAACCCTGATAACAGCACTGTAAAAATTCGTATCTTATCAGCAAATAGCAATCAACGGTGTCGTGAGCAGTCGTCAGAGCTGGATTCGTTGTGACGTAAATTCGCTCTCGGGAAGCAGAAATCGACCACCTAAGGAGGAGGGATGCTTCGTCTAATACTTACGTTTGCATGCAGTGATACTATTTTCGTACACTCATAACATTCAATAACCTCTGGCTTGATAGCTGATAAATTTAGATTCAACCGATATGTAGTAAGTACCCTAATTGCCGTTTTGTGTTCTTATCTCTTCCGACACCAGTGTTGAGCATTATCAAACAATTTACGATGGATAAAATGAAGGAATCGGCTGCCGGTGAAAGTGGCGTCGGCGGCGGCGGAGGAGGTACCGCGGCGGGCGACGAATTTCACAGCGAATTTTACAATACGGGACGCATAGGTCGACGGAATGCCCTACCAGACATCCTAGGATCACATTGTACCACCACGACGGCCGATCTGCCGACGCAGATGGGAGCGCTGAGTACCTCTGGTAAGTTTGGCTACAGCCAAAGATCGTGTTCATTTCGAAGTGTAGGATTTATTGCCTAAGGCGGAATCCTAGTCTTAATCATCATAATTGACGTATGTTTGCGATTACCTAGCGAACCAGACGCATGACATATAGGTATAGACTTGCTTTGATTCACGTTTCAACAGTGCTCACTCAATAACGTAATACTTGTGGATGGCATATTGATGGGTGTTGATAGGAGGTGCTGTTCACTATTTCTTTGGGCCGGGATACGTTTAGTTGTAAGGTGTATCCTACTCCGAAGGATACTAAAGGTTGCAATATTTTGGAAACATCAGTCTCCGCTTACCCTCAATACACTATTGATCAATTACAAAATGTACATATGTTTTGTACCTACACCGTGTCCAATATATCCTCATACACTTTTTCCTTGCATTGGTGTCGTGCAACTACTCAACATGCTTCATGTATATGTTGGTGTAGTTTTGCACTATGTTTATACAAACGCTTTTAGGTTATGTTGTTTTTATTCGGTGTATATATTTTACCAGCGATGAAGGAGTTTCGTGCTGTGGTGATAAAAACAGTTTTTGAAAGGTGAGCGCCCGAGCGCTATTTTCAGAAATTTGAAAAACCTCGGAGTAAAGCGGGATTTTGTGTACCGAACCATCCGAAGGTAGCGTGACACCTGCTCGTTGGATGACCGGAAGAGATCCGGTCGAACTCGTACGGTGCGGACTGCACGAGTTGTTAAAGTGGTCAGGGAACGGATTAGACGAAAATCACAGCGCTCTGTACGTAAAATGGCCGCAGATCTGAATGTTTCGAGATCGTCAATGCACAATATACTGCAAAATGACATCGGATTCCAAGCTTTCAAGAAACGTAAGGTGCACGGAGTTGAACTTTCCAAACAGAAAAGACTCGTAAGAGCTAGTCTGCTTTTGTCGCGGCACGGTGGGGAAGAGTTTCTCTTTTCCGACGAAAGGTTATTCGTCTTGCAACAATTCCACAATGTCCAGATCGACAGATTTTGGGCTCTCTCTCTCGAGAACTGTTCCAGAGAGTGCTAGGAATATTCCAGGGTTCCAAAATGCTGCGTCAGTGATGTTTTGGGGAGGAATTTGCAAGCGAGGCAAATTACCACTGGTTTTTCATCGAAAAAGGCATTAAAGTGAATGCCGCATATTCCGTAACGGAAGTTTTGGAGAAAGTTGTCAAGCCATATGTACAAGAGGTGTTTGGAAATGATCACTATGTGTTTCAGCAGGACGGAGCGCCATCGCATACTGCAAATCTCGTTCAGGGCTGGTGCTGAGAAAATTTGACCGACTTTTTGGACAAGAATGAATGGTCTCCCAGTTCACCAGATCTGAATCCCTTGGATTATTTCGTATGGTCATACACGCTGGCGATAAATGACGACAGGGCGTCTAATATGAACCAACTCAAAACCGTAATCAAACGAATTTGGGACGAAATGGTAGAGTCGTGCGTGCCGCCTGTGACGATTTCGAAAAACGTCTGGAGCTGGTCAAGAAGGTTAAAGGCGGTGTTATTCCAAAACATATGCTGTAGCTGATCAGTATTATATTGCAATTTAATGGGTAAAGTTATCAATAAAATCTGGATTATCGATTTGAAATAAATAGAATTTTATTTTGTATGAGAATATATTGGACACGGTGTACACGTTTACCCTTCCAAAATATTAAACTTTCATTGGCTGTTAAATTTGTTTGTGTAACATGCTTTGCTATAACGGGTGTCCATTGAAAAAGGAGAATGAAAATAATGGGAACAAAGACCAGTAGTGAAGCTTAGTTCCAACTGATTTATTTCATAGCAAGCAGAAGCGCAGACTTCAGAAAATTATTGGGGGGCAACATTTTTCTTCAAAATAATGCAAAAATTAAAATATCAGTCCTTAAACCCTATTCTAATGAGTAAAAAACGAAAACAAACTTTTTTTCAGTAGTACATTTGTGTATTATTACTATTTCTTTTTACAAAAACTTTCAGGCTTCAAACACTCCAATTGTTACATATAGAAAGTATTTTTTCTTTGGCTATTTCGTGAAATAAACTCATTCAAAACTTCGTCCATGTCCTTCTGGAAGTGCAACATGGCCACAAAATTCAGCCGCTGTTGTTCCATGATGGAGCGCAAGTATGTTTTCAGTCTTCGAAGTCTCGAAAATGACCGCTCAGGTGTTGCAGAAGATGTCGGAATTGTCACAAATATATTTCGAAATTTTACAAACTCTGGGAGAAATTTAATCAAATGCGGTTCTTTCTTGAAGTAGTCAACAATAGCTGAGATATTCTCAAAACACTTCTCGGCTTCCTTCAAAGTTTGCAAAAACATTTCCCGATGCAGCCGCAAGCGTTCCGGATAGACATCAACTTCATCAAAACTCAGAATTTTTGCTTTGTTTCCGTCGTCTTCCAGCAAAAACTTTTCAGTTTCCAACAGGAACTCAAACGATTCCGTTTTCAATCGAGCGTCAAGTGATTCCAGAATCTTGTCGATAATTTCCTGATAAACTTCTATCCAGTTAGAATCAGGAATCACTTATTGTGTTGCAGCGGCATGGAAAGTGACCGCTGCAAGAATTCTTTATAGCGGTTAGTTTACCTAGGCGCCCACTTTCTGTGGTATAAATTTTACGGCGTTTCGTGCAGTGAGTCAAAAGTTATTCCAGATGGAAGTCGAGAGGAGAGAAAACATTCTGCACACCCAAGTTGATAATCCAACGTGGTCCGCAATACAAATCGCAAAAACGTAGAAAATCGCCAAATCAACTGTGTATGATGTGCTCAAACATTTCAGGGTGCGAACGAGCGTGGATCCAGTGTTTCAAAGTAAGCGTCGTAGTGGAACATATGACCGCAAGATGAACCAGAAGGTGTTAAAAACCGTCAGAGCAAACCCTGGACTATCAGATAATGAAACCGCACAAAAATACGCTGCTGTTCGCAGTACCGTTCGACGAATTCGTTTGCGAGCAGGATATCGTTCTTATCGAGCCAGCAAGCAACCGAACAGAACGGTGAAGCTAAGTTTCGTCACCAAAACTCGAGCTCAGAAATTGTACCAGCGGGTTTCCACGAAGTACCAAGGATGCCTGCTCATTAACGATGAAACCTGCGTCAAAATGGATTTCGGACAGCTTCTCGGCCAAAAATTCTTCATAGCAACGGCATGATGACATGTTCCTAAGAAGTTTATGTTTGCTTTTATGTACAAATTTGCCAAAAAACTGATGATTTGGTAAGGGAAATGCGGCTGCGGAGCAAAGATCGAAGTGTTCGTGACGAATAAGACGATGGACTCGAAGCTGTACAAGAAAGAATCCCTCAAAAACCGCGTAATACCTTTCATTAAAGCCCATAAAGGTCCCGTGAAGTTTTGGCCAGATTTGGCGAGTTGCCACTACAGCCGAGAAGTCATCCAGTGGTACCGCGATAATAACGTAGATTTCATCGATAAAAACATAAATCCACCCAACTGCCCGCAGTTCCGGCCCATCAAGAGATTTTGGGCAATAATGAAGCGGAAGTTTAAGAAAAGTGAAAAAACGGCTCGAGACGCGACTCAGACGACCAAAATGTGGAACAAATGTGCCAAGGAAGTTGACTCCGGAGGTGTGCAGCGTTTTATGGGAGGTGTAAAGAAGAAAGTGCGAATTTTCATTAGAAACGAAACGAAATGATTTGTATTGATTTTTTTTCCTTACAGTACAGTGAATTACCTTTGTTTCAATAACTAGAAATTAGAAGAAAAATTAGTATTTTCCATTTAATGCCAATTACATTTGCTTATCTTTGACAGATACGCGTATTTCGTCTACAATGTGCAGACTTCTTCAGTGTCTCGTACTAATAACTCGACTTTAAAAGTCGAAAGTCTAGTTATTAGTACAAGACACTGAAAAAGTATGCACATTGTAGACGAAATACGCGTATTTGTCAAAGATAAGCAAATGTAGTTGGCATTAAATGGAAAATACTCATTTTTCTTCTAATTTCTAGTTACAGGTATTCCACTAAACAGCTCAAACCCTCTAGGATTTGTTTCAATGTTTTAAACTTATTTGTATGTCAATCTGTTCCCGAGATACAGATGATTTTATTATTCCGGATTCTAAATGGACATAGCTTTACTTGGATTCATGAATCTCTTCAACTGACCCTGAGATTGATTATCTTCTCTGTGATTGTTCGTCTGGATCGAATCGTTTTGGCACCCTCCTTTTTCACGGAGATTCTATTTCGGCCGGTTTGCCTGATGATACTCTTTCCCAAGCCTGAGAAAACTCCTTTTTACAGAAGTTCAAACATGCCTTCAATGTTTCGATCATTCGGTATGCTTCCCCCAGACGCAACGATTTTTTTTGAAGCGCCGTGTTCACCGTGTCATTGTACCCGAATAATTTTACTAGTACCATCAATGTAAAGTAAAAGTCTGTCCATCTTGTTGAGCAAAAAGGTCGAAGTTTGGTAGAATCATCTGATCTGATAGACTGGAACATCGCGAGCCGTTTTGATGAATCCCTGACGAGGTTGATCAGATCCTTCACTGAGTTTTAGGTATCTCGGCAAATGAGAATCTTCTTTATGGTGTCTTGCGCCAACAAGTTCAAAGTATGAGCCAAGCAGTGGACAAACAAAGCTCTCCTTTCATCACCAAGAATCTTACCTTGCACTCAATTTTTGCCACCAGCCATATTCCTTGCTCCGTCATAACACTGCCCTCTACAGTTGGACAGCGGCAAATCAGACCGGATAAGTATATCCTTGATGACGGAATGAAGCGTGGCGGAGGTTGTACATTCCATTTCATAGAAACCAAGGAAAATTTTCAAAGGATTTATTGCAAAACGGATGCAAAATGAAAACTGCTCCTTCCTTGAAATGTCCGCTGTCTCGTCGCAGCATAGTAAACAGCAAACTTTACCAACTCAAGGAGTTTCCGATGCAGCGTATAGCTAAAAAGGTCGAGAATTTGGTTTTAGATTCCATGGCTACCCCAAGTATACGATTTGCGTTTCAACCAAGATTTCAGCTCCCCTGCATCTTCACTGCGTAAAATCAACAAGTTTACGAAATTACTTGCGTCATCATTGTGATTGCTAGACTCTTTCAAACACGTCCGGTTAACAATCATTTCTCTCGTTTTTGGTCAGAGATCTGCCCACAAACGTTAACTGATGCTCGCAAAGCATGTAGTTTCATCACTACTTCCCTGTGACACATCCATTGCTCTTGCAGTTTTAACTTTTCCACTCTCTTTTAACAATTATTGAAACCCGATTCGATGTAAAATTTTGCTTCTCAGAGGAGAACGGCACACCCATCGTATGAAAAATTTCACGACATGTGGAGAACAGCACAGTGTCGTTCGCTGAATCGTAAAAAAAAACCATGGGAAGCTTGTTGTCCATCCTGGTACGAATCACCGCTTTGACACACTTCTTGTACTCACACATTCAGCGGTCGGGACATCGGCGGAGGCAACCGAGGCAACAGATGTTCCTTCTGCTGGATCCATATGCGTGGGATTTGTCGGGGATCAGCAACAGCATCCTCGAAGGTTTACTTTTTCGGTAGCTTGATCAGTAACTTGTACATTTTAACGATCAAATCGAGCAGAAGGTCACGAATTTTCTAAATTAAGTACAGTCTTTGACTGATTCGATTTTTATATTATACTTACTTTCGGATGAATAAATTTTCAGCGTAAATTTCTTCGAAAAAAATAATCTTTGCTTTAAAAAGGTAAACAATTGACAAATCAGTACAATCAACCGATTGATTCAAGAATGTTATCTGTACCAACGCTGAAAGCTCAATGAAAACCCGGTCAGCAAACTCTACCATATTAATTCATCAAAACATAATAAGAATGAACCATACGCCCAGTGCAAATAAAATGGGTCGGTGTATAAAGTTAAAAAAGTGCAAAAAATGCTTCGATCCCTCCCGCACTCTTCCCTCCCAATTTGGCGCCTATTATAGCAAGTACTATCAAACTGACACAATGTCCACTCTCTGAAAAAAATTCCCTGAAAATCAGAGAAAAAATTATCAAAAGTTAAACTTTGAGGTTTGCAAATAGTACTATCGTAGGGCTGGCATCAAGACGTAGCTGGTTAGCTCAGTGATTACCCGTTCTGCTTACTGAGCAGATGGTCGGGAGTTCAATCCCAGACCGCCCCCTTCCTTGCTATTTGTCACTTGCTTCTTTCTATCACCACTAGATTTAAAATCAAAAGCAGTCTACTGCGCTTTCATTCATCGCATCACTTACCACAGTGAATCCATGATCTATAAACACCTGCCTCACTTACACAACAACAATCCTTCCCTTGACAATTATGGAGACGCAGAGGTAAACACGTTCTCTAACTTTACTGATTATACCACAATGTTTCAGAGAGAATGCAATGGAGCCTAAAATTTACCCAGTCTTGGTGTATTCAGGAGGGCCTTAGCATAAATCCCTCAAAAGTAATTGTACCTTGCACCAGGGAAAGAAAGTTAAATCTAAAAGTTTTTAACCTAGGAGGATTGGAAATCCATCTTAGTGAATAGGTGAAATACCTAGGAGTGATACTGGATGCCAAACTGAACTGGAATACTCATGTTGAGTGTGTGATCGGCTAGGCAACCACTGCTTTCTGGATATGCTCAAAAACATTTGGAAGAAAATGGGGTCTAAAACACAGGGCAGACTGAGCAGTTATAACATGTTATAAGCCTATCATGATGACGAATTTCTTGTTGAAATTATTTGACAACCATGTTATAACTCTGTAGTCTGAACAAAGCATAAAACACTGGCCAGACTGAGTAGTCTGAACAAGGCATAAGACCAAAAAATGATAATGTGGATTTATACATCAATAATACGTCCAAAACTAACGTATGCTCCCCTTATGTGGTGGCCAAAAACAAAAGAGGTTATGGCACAGGAAAAGCTGTCAAAAATTCAACGGCTAGTGTCCATTGCAATAGCGGGAGCGTTGCGCTGGACTCCGTCAAAATCTGCTGCCTTTGCACAAATACGTGCAATAAGAAGCGGAAAAGAGTATGTTTAGACTCAAACGGTTGAAAACATTCAAGTCTGGTGACTTAGTTGGCCACCTGAGCATTTCATAAAGCTTTCAAAATGTGATGTTTATGATTGGAGACTGGATGAAACCTGTGGAAAACCATGACATCCCTTACAACATATGTGAGATGCCACGTATAGATTCAGAAGTCGGAGGTGGCTGAAAAATTGAAACGAAAATGGGAGCAGGAATCTTAAGCCCAGGGGTAGAAATCTCAGTGGCGATAGAAACTAACATTTGCATTAAAAAAAATGGACAAAAATGGCCGACTTTTCATGGGTTTACCTTCACCCGCACTGACGAAACTACCCATGCAACATCAATCATAGTAACCCATGAGTCAGCAGATAAAATTTAACAGCTCTATCAGTCGAACTCTAACCGTGATGGCAAAAACAATGAAGCAACTCCGTTCAGAAGTGTGCGCGTTCAAAGAACGGCACCCCGCCGCGTCGAAAACGGACATCGTGCGGCACATTGTGGACGCCGGATACGCCCCTTCCCGCATCTACAACATCTTGGAACTATTAGACAACAATCAGAGCATCGAATAAAAGCCCGGTTCTGGACGGCCGACGACCCTGAGCGACAAGAAGCTCAAGAGGAAGACCAAGGGAAAAGTGGCAACATCGCTGCGTGCCCTTGGCTGGGAGGTCGGTTCAACCGGCCTAACAGTGAAACAGTACCTGGCAAACATGAACATACATGTCAGGAAGCGCAAGTCGCGTCCACTGGTTTCGGAGCTGCAGGCAATGACGCAGCAGCAGCGGCTGAATAAGATGGTCAACTCGATTTTCCCGGCGAATCGCGACGTGACGGACCTATGACCTATGTCGTGACTAAACCTATGTCACCCTGGATGGCAACGACTGGCAGGGCCCTTCGTATTTACTTCCCCACGAAGGAAGTGAGCTCCACGGTGAAGTTCATTTCTCACACTAAGTTCCCCAAGAAGGTGCTGCTGTGGCAGATAATCAGCGAGAAGGGGATGTCAAATTCGCTCTTCTTTCGCTCCGGACTGGCCGTAAACGGGAAAATTTATAGTACGAAATGCCTGTCGGAAGTTGCGTCGGTCATCAAAAAATACCATAAGGGTGGATCTGGCGTCGGCCCACTACTCGAAGCGATCGTTGGAGGAGATGGAGCGGTTGAATATCGATGTGGTACCCAAGTCGGCGAATCCGCCCAACGGCCCCCAGCTGCGTCCCATCGAGAATTTCTGGGCCAACCTGAAGCGTAAGATCTACTCCAACAATTTTGTTGAGTTTTGAAAACTGAGGAGGAATTGATAAATAAAACGAAGAAAGAACTCAAAAACATGCCTACACGCATGTTTTCGTCCGCCATGGCGAATGTTCCGGTTAACTGCCGGAAGGTCGCTCGCAAGGGCGTATACTTTTTTTTACAAGCAACCTTAAATAATTACCTTCCGTGGACTATTTATCAAAAGCAATTGTCTGTCTTAGCTTTTTCTTATCACCATCCGAAATAAGTTAATTTTTTAATGCAAACGTTATTCACGGAAATAATGGATAGCGCATTTGTGTTCATTACATCACCAATCTTCATCCCATTTCTTAACACCGATCGAACTAATCATTGATTTGTTTTTAGATTGTTCCGACAAACCCACCAACACGCCATCTGCAGGCAGTGGCAGCACAATGATCATAAATACCCCCACGACGTCAGCCACTGGCAGTGGTTCCTAAAACATGCTCTCCATCCACCGCCATACAATACAGAATGAATATTTCTCCGATCTTTGCGCAACGCTCGAAATCTAAAAACCTTCTGGGCTGTATATAGTAGCCCAATAGCAATACGATAAGTTCTTCGGTTTGACTCCATACTCTCCCGGATAGTCCCCAGGATCTAATCTCACGTGGTGTGGTCCAATTTTGCGATTATTAGGTAAAAACAATTGTATAACGGAGAAACCAGTTTAATTTGCAACTGAAAGATCTCGATTAGCTAGAATGCAGTGAGGTATTATTGACGCTGAAATGCAAAACCCGACTGAATGAGCTTCGAAACACACACACACAGAACACAACACAACAAACACACAAACAAGCAAAACATCACAACGGTCATTGATCAAAAGTATTGTGCATTACTTCTTACTAGCGTGTACTCTGTGACTACCCATGTGTTTGACGACCAAAGATTTTTCACAACTTTTGAATCGGCAACTAAAACCGTAGATTTCCTGAACTTCGTGTCTCAGAAAGAAAAGAAAAAAAGAATAAGTGCAGTTACGATGTAGTGAATATGATGAATTAGCGATCAAAACTAGTTGAAATTATCTTTTGAAGTGTTACTTTAACGTAGGAATTTGTTCCAGGCACAAAGTATTTAAAGATATAAGTTTATAACAAACCGAAACGAATTTGGCCATTGATTTTTTGTTTCTCCTGACATTGTGATTCAACAGCACTGTCTGTGACCAAGGAGATTACTTGAACTGTATTTGAGTAGAGGTAGTTAAGTTAGATGTAAGCGTTGCTGAATGCTATTAGTTAACCAGCAGTATCTTGATTCTTTCGAGTACCTATTTATCCGTATTTTCTAAGAGTACAAACTAGTTTGTCTTAATCTTACGTTTGTTATACTTACTGACAGTAAAACGTTGTGAGGCATCCCATCGAGTGGTCTAATCTGCATTGCAAACAAGGATGTGAGAGAAATTGTCACGAATCATTTGATTGGGTCGTTAAATTTTGGCTTTAATTTAGGCATCAATAATTGTACTCACGCTTATTTGCACCTTATGTTCCTTAAGAGCTTAATCTATACGACAACAAGTGTAGAAATCTCGTTTAGCAAGATATCGACAATTATAGTATATTAAATTCATTCGTAATGTTCTGGAAAAGAATCAGCAGTCTTGCTTCCTTGGAAGTCCTGTTTTTTTTTTTTGTAATCGGTTTCCTTAACCCCCTTTTCGAGCACCGATGTTATGTGGTCACATTGACCAACTTTTCTTTAGTTTTTTAAGCATATTAAGTTTCCCGCAGTTTTTAAGATTTACCTGTATTTTCTTTCTCAGTTAAGGCATTCTGAATGGATCACCATTTTGAACAAAAAGTTAACGAAAACAATATTTATGACAGTAGTAATGAACATAGTCAGGACACACATTGTAACGCTAACAAACGCATTAATTCATAAGTGAATTAAGTGGTGATGAATGTTTTTATTCGCCGTTTGAGTCAATATAAAAGCATTTGTATATCACCATCGACCGATCAATTCGGGGAACGAAGCGAACAGCAGATCGCTCAGTATTTGTAGCGTGATCGCGTGTTTTGGTACGCATCAGTTTTCCTCCGCGAACGAGGCTCATTGTAGATTGAATTCTTTTGGATTTGTCAAAAAATTAACCGAAAAAATAAACGATTTACCGACGGTTCCTAGCTTTGAACACAAACGAATTTCAGAAACGAACTTTTTTGTGTGGTTTCCATTTTCAATGTTTGGCATAATTTGAGGCATTAAAGGTGAAAAATAACAAAACAAATTTAGTTTCTGATTGGAAGTTTTCCCAAACAAAAAAAAATCTCTGGTAGCCAAGTTTATTCGCTTGGATGATAGTTAAAACCAATTAAATCGAATAATGTTGTAACTTCGAAGTGTGTAACGTAAAATCTTTCTAACATTTTTCTATCGTATACATATTCCGCTGATCAAATCTTATATAATGTGTCAATTGAATTGAACAACAAAACATCAAACAAACAAGATAATATACAACGGCCATTATTGAACGCCGAAATCCATAATAAAGTAACCTTAAGAATCTTGATGAGAGTGAAACAGTCGAAACTAGATGTGCGTAACAGATGTGAATTGCCGGACGCGATTTTGAGACAAAACAAAAAACATAACACAACATAAGAGCATTTTCTATGTTGCCACACTTAACCAACCTTGACGCTATAGATACGGTTATTGTATTATTATAATTATTATTACAATTATATATTTACATGATTATTGATTATTTATTGCCGGAACAATAAAAAGTGAACATTATTGAATGATGCGTTTGAGAATAAACATTAGACGTGCGCAGTTAGGCACACTGCGTTCAAGGCGAAACGTTTGCAAAAATGGGTGTAGTCTATGGTGGAAAAAATGAGAAAAATCCCTGCTGGGTGTCGAAATCGGCGACCATTAGTGAAATGAGATGCACGAACTCCTCTACCCATTGAGCATCAGCATAAGCATATTGACCACTCATCATGGTTTGCAACTCCGTGGTCGATCCAACAACCAACAATATGTCACTTGGGGTTAGTAAATCATTCTCAGTGTGCAAATCATGATGTATTTATTTCTATTCATCAACAGATTATGTACAAACCCCAATGATGTTACTTAAAGCTAAACTAGAACGGTACATTAATGGTCATGACACAAAACAAACTAAAAATTACACTATCGATGCGAATTAGACAGGTCTTTAAAAAAATGACTAAACTTACGACGAAGCATCTGGCGAGTCACGTTAAAATCAAACAAGGCGGAAACCCTATTAAAAAGTCTTTGTAAACCGCCAATTGCGCCAAACATACTGTAGTTGGTTCGTTGTGGAGGTAACCGCAGCATCGAACTATTCCTCAGGGCTCGGGGCTGCACGTTGATATTGATTTGCTCCAGAAGATCAGGACAGTCGATGCGTTCTTGCAAGATGTCTGCGATGCACAAAGTCCTGGCTGTATCTCTACGGGCTAACAGGGACTCCAGGTTAATTAGACGGCAACGGCTTTCGTAGCTTTGCAAACGATAGGGATCCGTCCACGGTAGTTTACGTAGCGCAAATCTCAAAAACCGTCGTTGAACAGCCTCTACTCTAACGACACCGTTGTTGTAGGAGTCCACACAACCGAGCAATACTCTAATATGGAACGACACAAGGAGCAGAAGAACGATTTGAGGCAGTAGATGTCCGTGAAGTCTTTAGCAATCCGAAAGATGAACCCCAGAACGCAGGAGGCTTTGCCGACAGCGTACGAGATATGCTGCTTGAAGGTGAGTTGGGTATCCAGAATTACTCCCAAGTCCTTTACTTGACTGACGCGCTCAATTTCGGTGCTCAACAAGACATACTTGAATAAAATAGTCTGTTTCTTGTGCGAAAACAAGATAAGCGTGCATTTGGCCGGGTTGACATCCATACGATTCAAAGTGCACCAGTCGGCAAAAGCATTTAGCTGAAGTTGAAGAAAGCGACAGTCGTCGAGTGAGTGCACTCGAAGATAGAGTTTTAGGTCATCTGCGTATGATAGTCAAGGTCCTTCGAAAGCAAAATTTACGTCGTTGAAGTAGATCAAAAAAATCAACGGTCCCAAGTGACTACCCTGCGGTATACCAGACGTGGCTTTGAACATGTGAGACTGACAATCTCCTATGACTACAGCCAGATGACGGTCAGTGAGGTACGATTGATACCATTGCAGCAGGCATCCGTTGATCCCAAGCCTGTCCAGTGGCCTGTTGGGCGCGTTTCGCCATACTTTCTGTAACGTAGGAAGTAAGGCACAGCAGGTTAGAAGCAGTGGAGTGACCAGCCATGAATCCGTGCTGGTGGGTACTGATAAACGGTTTGCAGTAAGCGAGCAACGGTTCCATAATTACAAACTCAAACAGTTTAGCAACAGCGCCAAGCGAAGTTATGCCGCGATAATTGCCAGCGTCCCGTTTGCTACTCGTTTTGTGTACTGGAAACATGTGATGTCCTCATTTATAGGATCAATAGCGGCACCGATCATGTGTTTGTATAAGTATTATGAAACAGAAAGAATGTTATTTCGATACTCGGTGCTAAAGATCGTATATACAGGGTGGCAATGGTTGCTGATCAGTGTTTTTTTCTCAGTGTATCTCTTGCAAAGCTTTGTTTATCGATAAGCGCATATTTTTCATTGTCTGTGCCTGTTTAAATCCGCTAACATGGCTGGTTGAAGTTTTTTTCATCTTTGAGACTACAGGGTGCTGCAGGAAAAATAAAAAAAAATGTTGCATCTTTAATATTTGATTAATTTGTGTTACTAATGTCTTACTTCTGTTGGCAGTGTTTTTGTTTATGTTTACTTTGAAGTGCGGTATCAGAACATCGGAATTGTTTTATGCAAATTTGTGAAAATAATAATACGCCATAGAAGTGATTACGAATTTGCTGCTCAACCCAGAAGAAGCATCAAAAAGTCTCTACAGTATGGTCTACAGGAGGTCCGCTCGCAACCGGGACGAGATATTTATCGCCTCACCGTGCAGAGCTGTTCGAAAATTCACATCTCCGTTCGATAACAAAAGTGGCCGACGAAAAATTACCGCTGGTGTCTCTCATAGAGGCAATAAGCAATATGCACACCGAAATAAAGCAGTTGTCGCAAAAGCCCGTGCCTTGTATTCAGTCACCATCGATTAAAAACTGGCCCCAGATCGGTCCTATCGTGGACCTGATTTGGCACATAAAGTAACCGAATACCCATCTGGTTCTAAGCAGCTAGACAACAGTGTGAAGTCTGTTCCAGTCTGCGCAAAGCCAGCGAACAAATTTTGGCTCTGCCTGTCTCGCATACGGCCGGATGTTACAAATGAGGAAGTTTTGGCAATGGTGAGAGCAAACCTTGACACTACCCAGGACTCGGAGGTTGTCAAACTGGTTGCCAAAGGAACTGACACCAGCAGCATGAGCTTTGTCTCATTCAAAGTCGTACTGGGCCCATCATTAAAGGCAAACGCACTGGTGGATCCATCGACGTGCACAGCAAAAAAATATGAAAATTACACGTGATGTAAACCAACTGAATTTGAAAACTACATCAATGCATTACCTTTTATTGGTTGAAAATTCGATTTAAGATCATGTAAATGAGCGAAACGTTGAAAAACAGTAAAAAACGCATTTATATTGTATTAAGTTTGACCAACAATGGATGTTTGCGTTATGCTGTGGAATTGAATTGAAACGCTCTCTTTTTTCAATTCATTAGAATGTGAGTTTACATGAATGTGTAAAACTATATGTTCGTTCAGTGAATCATGGCGCCGATTTTTTTGTTGCTTTCTCCTGCTGTCATTCGTTTCCCAACACTAAGCACGAGCTGAGCTGAAATCTCATTTGCTAGTTTGTAATTGTATAATAGACAAAATTATAATCCGGATGATATATCCTCGAGGAAAAACATCAACAAAAAATGGAGATCAGTGTCAATTTGTAGTTGTCGATTAAGAACTGCAGTCTTCGGAAGAGGAAGTTTATTGACATGATGGTAGTGTTATGCATTGCGCGATAATTTCTCACAAACGTTGTGCGCAAAATACTAATAGAACTGCGAGTTTAATCGTTTTGGTGTCTTCAAGTGGTTATTATTTGGGTAATTTGCGTAATTATTGTAGAAGACATCGAAATGATTAATCGTAAACTTGCAGTTTTGTAAGCGTTTGCGCACAACTTTCACGAGAGTTTATCCAATGAAATGCATAGTAAATTTAATGAATGATGAAACACAATTAGTCATTATGTTCGAGTTTTATATTGATCGAGATATTTTTGAATTGATTTTATATAAATTTGTTTTTGACAGAGCATGCATAAATTTAACAACGTTTAAAATCACTTGAGATGATTCAATTCGTGTAAAAATAATTTGACATGTATTTTTCAACTCATGTAATTTTATTTTTGACTTTAATTTTGAATCTTTTTGAATGCTCCAATTATGTGCATGTAAATAAATTGAAAATTACATTTGTTTTTTAACTGTGTGCCCGGAAAGAACCATGTTCCGTAAATTTGAAGACAACTCTGCCCAAAATTTTCGGAAACCGTCAGCAGTTTATTTGACGCCATCATCCAGTACACCGCCTTCAGTGAGCATAAAACGATAAACTAAAGTCCATCACACGTTTATACCCGGGACGCAGCGAACACACGAAATGCTTCGCAGCGTGAACTCCGGTGATTCCGTTCCCTGGCAAATAAGCGTAGTTTTCACTTGGCATGTAACGAGTACCGTTAACTTAACTCGTCACTCTACAAATACGTTTTACGGGTACAAACTTACTTAAGGCGAAACCCCTAGAGATTCTGGAGCCAGCTAGCGTGTTTTGAACGATGTTGAAACGTCTATAAGTAAGGAAAAATGTGAAATTTTTGCTACTCATTTTTCGTCAGTATTTGCTGCGGAAAGTATGTGAACCGAATGAACTTAACTCCGCAGTTATGGATGTTTGGAAGGAGTCTTTGATGGTTCCGGTACACAAGAAAGGAGACAAACGTGACGTTAAAACTACCGGGGTATCACTAATCTCTCAGCTGCCTCTAAATTGTTTGAGATAATAGGAGGTTTGGTTACCACCAATCTTCTAGATTTTACCACGACCAGTTTTGATCAATTGAAGAAAAGCAGCGTTTGATCATTGATCTATAATAAGCGTTTGATACAATCAACCATGAAATTCCGTTGGCGAAGTTATCAAAACTCGGTACATCGGAAAGATTGACATCATGGCTGTGCTCGTATTTAACAGACAAGTCTCTGCGAGTGAAACATGATACTAGCACTTCCTGTTTTTTACGAACTCCTTAGGTGTTCCACAGGATAGCAACTTTGGCCCGCTGCTGTTTGTTCTATACTTCAACGACGTATTGCTTCTACTTGGAGATGGCTGCAGGATTGCGTATGCTGATGAACTGTTTTTTTGTGGTACGGATTGCCGATGATTGTATTCGTCTTCAATAGTTATTTGATCGATTCACTGATTGGTGCCGTCGGAATAAACTTATGATAAGCACTCCAAAGTGTATTGTTATGTCGTATGACCGCATCAAGCAGCCGATTGTTTTCGACTATACCATCAAGGAAGGATACTAAGATCGAACAAAGTCTGCCGAATTACGGAGTTGCCCATCTACAAGACATTAATTGGACCAGCAGTCTTCTAAGGCCATGAAACATGGTTATTGCTCGTGGAGGACCAACCAACCAAGGTGTCTATGAACGGAAGGTATTGCGTGCGATCTACGGTGGAGTGCAGATGGAAAAAAGAACCTGGAGGAGACGAATGGGTCACGAAATGCGTCATTTGCTAGGAGAACCTCCCATCGTTCATACCGCTAAAATAGGTCGACGGGGCTGGGCTTGTCGGACGATAGCCTAGTTGAATAATTCTCGATAAAGATCCGATGGTCAAAGGAAAACGTGTAGTTATCCGATTTACGGACGGTAAATTTTTACAAATCGGGGATTTTTTTACAGATAAATGTAAAATTTCACCGAAATCTATTAAATCGGATTACCGAACGTTCAGCTGTTGAGAATTCGGTAATTTTTTAGAGATTTCTGTAAAAAAAATTGAGTGTGTACCTTATGTTTTTTATTTGAATGTGCGGGAAATGTCGTTGATTACAAAAAAGCAGATCCGAAGTTTTGAGCTATTGGCGCTAAGTTTCTTATCCATCTTCATTTCATAAAGTGGCTAGTTCCTATACACAATCACATTTAAAAAATGCATAGTTTCTTATCTCTTTCACATTCGGCAAAATGCCTAAATTTTATTCACTTTTTGACAGGTTATACGTTTAGGCATTTATGCATACTTAATTCCAGTCTTCAAGCAAAATGCCTACTTTGAAGTCATAATTGCATACTTCTAGATAAAATCGTCAGAAGGTCGAAAGTAACAATCGTAAACAATGAATTAAAATGTTAATTTCCTGGAAATGGCAGATTCCTAACATCTATATCCACTGCCGACGGAAAGTCCCTCTATCTGCTCCTGTCAATGTTTACAAATGTTACTTCGACCTTTGTCTAGACTTCAGATTTACCTTGTACCCTTAAAGGATGAATCCAGGTTGAAAAAAAAAGAAGACGCCGAGTGGTGATAAATCTGACAGCTCCCAAGTTGAAGTAAAGGACGAACATTTTAAAATGCTTCTAAAAAATTCAAATGAAATTCTAATTTAAATCGATTTGTTGTATGATGAAAGAAAAATCCAAAACTCAATGAATGACATTTTCAGCAAAATAAAAATTATTTCCCTATTGTGCAGTTTTGGATTTTTCTTCTATCATACAACAAACCGCTTTTAATTAAAATTTCATTTGTATTTTTTAGAAGCATTTCAAAATTTTCGTCCTATCCTCTAACATGGGAGCTGTCAGATTTATCCCCACTCGGTTTCTTCTTCTTTCTTCAACCTGGCTTCGTTTATAAACGTAGAAATTATCAAATCGGGTTAATCTCTTTTCAATCCTGTCGAATTATTTAACATGACATGGACTCTTTAAAAAAACGCAAGGCGAACCCCAATGTAGGTTCAGCAACAATTACACTTTTCCAATCAGCCACACCATCATTCCAATTAGGTTTGTGTAGACGGTTCTTATTCGAAACCGACTACAGCGACTATCAGACATTACTATCGTTGCCATTCGGAAAAGTATTATGCTCAATTCAAAGGTTTGGTGAAGTGTTACATCCCTGAGAAATACTTTTCAGACCACACATAATCAGATGGTATCATTACAGGTTGCTTGTTAACGACACAGTATTTAATTGAAAATGTCGCACAAATTCGTAGGTTGTACGAGTGCTGTAGACACCCATCGGTAGAAGCAGTATTTTGGGGTTAATTACTGATTCTGTCAATTTGCCTCGCAGCAGCGTGTGTGTTGTGTCTCCCCCGTAGAGGGGAGAAACTAATAAAGTCAATTAGGGTGGTAGGCCTGATTGTCACCACTAGTGATAAGTTTTTTTAACGTAGGACTACGTTTTTCTTTTCTATACCGGGTGCCGTTTCAAAATTTTGAAAAATGAGAGCGTTACGCAAAAGTGAAAGGTTTTTGAACGCTTATAACTCTCGTTCGACTAAACAGAATGACTTCGTTCATAACCATTTGGTCAAAAGACTCACAAATTGTTTGCATTGAAATTTGGATGAAGTTCAATTACTATAAGTAGTTCAATTTTCATTTGAAAATGACCTTCTTTTGCTCCCATACAAATTTGATATCAACAGGTTGAAAAATGTGTTTCCCTAGCAAGGTCATAGGAAACGAGCAACAAATGTCTTCTTCTTCTTCAAATAACTTTTCCCGTCCCACACAAATTTCTGAACGCACAAAGCTATTGGTCGAAAATGACATCATATCTGCGCTACGCTCTGATTGGTTCATACTGCCGCATTAACCGTGTCAGCAATTGCGAAACATGTGGGAACGACCAACAGACCAATCAGTTCACGCTGTGCATCCGTATGCGACAGACGTGTTCGGCAAGTACGCCGATGGACAACGCCATCCACGTCACCTGCAGATGAGATGGTATCGTATTAATTGCTGTTCGACAATTTGGTCGCAGCACGTGTGTGTTGTGTCTCCCCCGTAGAGGGGAGAGAACTGATATAAGTCAATTAGGGTGGTAGGTCCTGATTGTCACCACTAGTGATGAGTTTTTTTTCTCAATTGTTTTTTTCTCTGCATAGTATTCACAATTTTTTTATTATTTTTATTAGCATTTAAATTGATTGATTGGTGAAGGGTTTTTTTTTGTGTGATTGTGTTTTTGCTTCCCGTGCATAGTTATGGCCTCTCCTGAGGTCAAAGTTACACGCATAAAGCACTACCATCCGTTCTCAAAGGGACCTTGGGTTGTCTTTTTTCGGCCCAAAGATAAACCGTTGAAAACTCTCGACATTTCAAGAGAGTTGCTGCGTAAGTATCCTGGTGTCTCTATACATAAAGAGAGGGTTGATAGACTGCGTGTAGAAGCGCCGAACTATGAAATAGCCAACAAGATTGCTGATCACGAAGTATTCAATATCGAATACTGTGTATATGTCCCTTCGCGAGATGTGGAGATCGATGGCGTTGTCTCCGATACGAGTCTGACGGTCGAGGACCTGAAACGAGCTTCTGGTTGTTTCAAGAACTCTAAAGTTGCTCGTGAACATGTTACTATTCTGGATGTAAAACAACTACATTCAGCATCGTTGCAAGACGAAAAAAAGGTCTATCAACTTTCAGACTCGTTTCGGGTGTCCTTCGCCGGTTCTGTTCTCCCAAATTATGTTAAATTGGATGGAGCTTTTTTCCCGGTGCGCCTGTATAGACCGAGGGTATATAATTGTACCAACTGCAGAAGACTGGGACATTCTGCCAGTCATTGCGGAAACAAATTCCGTTGTGGCAAGTGTGGTGAAAACCACACTGAGGATTCTTGCACACAAGCCGTGCAGAAATGTGTTTATTGTGGTGAGAATCCTCACTCTTTGCAGCAGTGCCCACGGTACAAATGGCAATCCGATAAAGTGCAGCGTTCCATTACTGGACGCTCCAGGCAGACATATGCAGAAATGCTTAAGTCTGCAACAGCCGCTCAAGACGAAAACCAATTTTCGATTTTGTCAGCTGAAGAATCGGACTCTGACGTATCTGATGAAGGTGACTCTTCGGTGGTACACGCACCCGGATCCTCGAAAAGGAAACGTTCTTCTCCGAAAGTGCGCCGTAAGGTAACAAAAGTCACCTCTAAAAGATTGCAAAATTTCCAGGCAAATGGGGAACAAATTGTAAAACCGAGGGTTCCTATTGCACCAACTCCTGGATGCAGTAAGGACTTTCCGCCATTGCCTAAAACGAATAATAACAATAAAAATGCTACTCCTCAACCTTTTCAAAAGGAACCCAAGTCCGATAGAGGATTGATAGCTTTTTCGGACATTGTGGCATTCATTTTAGACATGTTCAATATTCAAGACCCTCTTAGAAACTTAGTTTCTGCCTTGCTTCCGACATTGGAATCATACCTTAAGCAATTGACTGTTTCATGGCCCCTCATTGCATCGATCATATCTTTCGATGGATAATTCATCGAATCAGGTCGGAGATATGATCACTGTATTACAATGGAACTGCCGTAGTCTGGTGCCTAAACTAGACTCGTTCAAATTTTTAGTTCGCAATTCCGATTGTGATGTATTTGCTCTTTGTGAAACATGGCTTTCTTCAGACAATGAACTCAACTTCCACGATTTTAACATTTTACGCCTGGATAGAGACGATTCTTATGGCGGAGTGCTTTTAGGGATCAAAAAGTGCTACCCTTTCTATAAAATTTCCCTACCAGCTCTTTCAGGCGTCGAAATCGTCGCTTGTCAAATAACTGCAAAGAATAAAGACCTTTGCATAGCTTCAGTTTACGTTCCTCCTCGAACTTCTATTAGCCGCAGTCAACTCTGGAATTTAGTCTCTATTTTACCGTCCCCTGTATTGATTCTGGGTGACATGAACTCCCATGGTACTGGGTGGGGGGACCTATATGATGACAATAGGGCGGCTATCTTTTACGATTTATGTGACGATTTCAATTTGTCAATTTTGAACACTGGTGAAGCGACACGCATACCTAAACCTCCTACTCAAGAAAGCAGACTCGACCTATCTTTCTGTTCCAGATCGCTTTCATTGGACTGTCTGTGGAAAGTCCTCAATGATCCCCATGGTAGCGATCACTTTCCGATCATCATTTCTATTAAGTGTGGCCCTCATCCTTCAGAGCCATCTCAAATTCCGTTCGACCTAACAAGGAACATCGATTGGCAAAAATATGCAACGGCGGTAACAATCGGTACTGAATCCGTCGATACACTTCCACCGTTAGAAGAATATCGATTCCTTGCCGATCTGATCTACAAAAGTTCATTGGAAGCACAAAAAGAAAAAGTTCCAAGTGCACCCTTCAAAGGAGACCAGCCACACCTGGCTGGGACGATGAATGCACAAAATTGTATTTGCAAAAATCTGACGCTTTCAAAGCTTTTCGTAGACACATGACTTCCACTCACTTCGAGGAATATTCAAAGCTTGAAACACAGCTAAAACAACTTGTCAAAGCAAAAAAACGCGGTTATTGGCGAAATTTTGTCGAGGGACTCTCACGAGAAACCTCAATGACCACCTTGTGGAGGGTGGCTCGCAACATGCGTAACCGCTCATCTTCTAATGAGAGTGATGAATACTCCAACCGATGGATATTCGATTTCGCGAAAAAGGTCTGTCCGGATTCTGTTTCAGCAAAACATATTCTTCGAGAAACGTCTCCAAAGGGTGGATCTCTTTCATCAAACAACTCCTCGCCCGGATGCGATATGATAAAATTCAATCTTCTGAAAAATCTCCCTGATATCGCAAAAAGACGCTTGCTGGACTTGTTCAATTCCTTATTTCGAAACAACATCGTACCACCTGATTGGAGACAGGTCAAAGTGATAGCCATTCAAAAGCCTGGCAAACCCGCGTCTGACCATAACTCATACCGTCCGATTGCTATGCTTTCGTGCATTAGGAAATTGTTGGAGAAAATGATCCTTCGTAGGCTCGATCACTGGGTCGAATCGAATAACTTGCTATCAAATACACAGTTTGGGTTCCGTAAGAGCAAAGGAACAAACGATTGTCTAGCGCTGCTTTCCTCAGATATTCAACTGGCCTTTGCGCACAAGGAGCAATTGGCTTCAGTATTCCTGGACATTAAGGGGGCTTTTGATTCAGTTTCCATTGAAATCCTTTCAGAAAATCTGCAGAGATGTGGACTTTCTGGAATTTTAAATAATTTTTTGTACAATTTGTTGTCAGAAAAGAAAATGATCTTCTCACTTGAAGAACTGACCACTTCCAGAATTAGTTACATGGGCCTACCCCAAGGCTCATGCATCAGCCCTCTTCTTTATAACTTTTACGTCAAAGATATTGACAATTGTTTGGCAGAACAATGCACGTTAAGACAACTTGCTGACGATAGTGTGGTTTCTTTAAGAGGCTCACATGCCGTCAACTTGCAAGGACCATTGCAAAATTCCCTAGATAACCTATCTTCTTGGGCTAGGAGTCTGGGGATTGATTTCTCACCGCAGAAAACTAAACTGGTAGTGTTTACTAGAAAGCGGTACCCAGCTCAACTGCAGCTTAATCTTTTGGGCAGAAACATTACTCAATCGTTGTCTTTCAAATACCTTGGGGTCTGGTTTGATTCAAAATGCACTTGGAATGCCCACATTACGTATTTGAAGCAAAAATGCCAGAAAAGGGTCAACTTTTCCGTTCAATTTGTGGCACAAGGTGGGGTGCTCATCCGGAAGACCTCATAACTCTTTATAAAACAACTATTCTCTCTATTCTAGAGTATGGCTCCTTTTGCTTTCTCTCGGCAAGAAAAAGTCACCTTATAAAATTGGAACGAATTCAATATCGTTGTCTGCGTATTGCTCTTGGCTGTATGCACTCAACGCATAACATGAGTCTTGAAGTTCTGGCAGGCGTAAAACCCCTCCAGAATCGGTTTTGGGAGCTTTCGCTCAGAATATTAATCAAATGTGGAGTGAAAAACGCATTTGTAATAGACAATTTTGAAGAAATGTTAGGGCTGAACACACAATCTCGATTTATGAGAATTTACCACCACTACATATCGTCGGATATGTGTCTTCCGTGCTATACTCCAGACCGTGCTCACTTCACCTATAGCAGTTCCTCAATTCATTATGATCTTTCCATGAAACAAGCATCTCATGGGATTCCGGATCAACTTCGTTCTATTATTATTCCGCGTATTTTTACTGAAAAGTACCAACACGTCAATTCCGAAAAAAGGTTTTTCACTGATGGGTCTCGCCTCAATGGATCCACTGGCTTCGGTGTCTTCAATGAAAACTCTAGCGCCTTCCACAAACTTCAGGAACCTTGTTCTGTTTATGTTGCTGAGCTGGCAGCAATCAACTTCGCATTGGGGATGATTTCCAACATACCCGCAGACCATTACTTCATCTTCTCGGACAGCCTCAGTTCGATTGAGGCTCTTCGGTCGACGAAACCTATTAAACACTCTTCTTATTTCCTTTCAAAACTAAGGGAACAGATGAGTGCGCTGGTCGAAAGATCATATTTGATCACCTTTGTATGGGTCCCTTCACATTGCTCAATCCCAGGCAATGAGAAAGCGGACTCGCTCGCAAAGGTGGGTGCCCTGGAAGGCGATTTGTATGATAGACAAATTTCACACGATGAATTTTATCATTTAGTACGTCAGAGTACCCTTTCGAGTTGGCAAACCGATTGGGACACCGGAAATCTAGGACGGCTGTTACATTCCATCATTCCTATTGTTTCATCGAGGGCGTGGTTTAAGGACCTGCACGTTAGCCGTGATTTCATCCGTGTGATGAGTAGACTTATGTCCAACCACTACCAGTTAGATGCACATCTCTTCCGAATTAACCTCGTGGACAGCAATCTTTGCCGGTGTGGAAACGGTTATGATGACATCGATCACGCAGTCTGGCAATGCACGGATAATCACGCCGCCAGAACGCAACTATTGAATACCCTTGAGGCCCAAGGAAGACAACCTTATGTTCCTATAAGAGATGTGTTGGGATCCCGCGATCTGTGCTATATGCAATCGATTTATGTGTTTCTTCAAATGTCTAGTATAAGAATTTAATCTGCTTGTGTTTTTGTTCTTCTATTCATTAGTTTGTGTTTGTTTTGTTCCGACATCTGAGGAGTCTCATCGTCGCCCAATGGTAACCACATCCGGTAGAATACAAAATGGAGCCCTGACCATTACGCACCAAGTTATTGTGCTGGCGACAACTATCTGATGAGACTTAAGAATCCTATTTCCATGTTCCTCTTTCCAACCCATCCCAAAAAATGTCACCTGTTTTAACCTCGGGTAAACCGCGAGTAAACGGCCCACATCCCACTAATCCTAGTATTAAGTTGATTATACAAAAATCAATGAATTATCGGCTCCGTAAAGCTAACGCAATTGAGCCTCCCAAATAAATTAACTAGATAAAAAAAAAAGAAATGTGCAGAACATGCACTTGCAACTGGTGAGGATAGGAAGGATTCTTAGTACAGTACTTACCTTAAATCTCGTCGAAGAAAGAGAAGCAACGCATCAAAATTTTGCACGTGCATGGCGAAAATCCAAACTACTCTCACACCAAGTTGGCGAAATTGTTGAATGTGGCTAAATCAACCGTTACCAACGTATTAAAAGTGTTCGGTGAACGTTTATCGACAGCCAGGAAAACTGGATCGGGGGGAAATCGAAAGCCGGAGGCCACAGCGACGACAAAAAGAGTTAACCGCTATTTCGAGCGGAACCCCAACCTTTTCGTCCGAGATGTCGCAAAGAAGCTGGGAGTGGTCCTTGAACCGTGGATAGAGCTTAAGAACGAGCTGTCGACTTACAAGAAAGTGGTGACTCCAAATCGCGACGATAAACAAAATACGTCGGCCAAAGCACGATCGCGTAAGTTGAACACGACGATGCTGACGAAGTTTGATTGCGTGGTACAGGAGGATAAAAGTTACGTCAAGGCAGACTTTAAACAGCTTCCTGGACAGGAATTTTACACGGCAACCGAACGGGGAAAGGTGGCAGATATTTTCAATCACATTAAACTGTCAAAGTTAGCGAAGAAATATCTGGTGTGGCAGGCCATCTGTACCTGTGACTTGAAGAGTAACGTTTACATTGCGAATCAGGATCGTCGATCAACGTCGAAAACGTCTACTGCCTTTCTGCGACACAATTGTTCCGTTCTATTTTGACCGGATTTGGCATGTTGATATTACGGAAAAAGGCCATGGAGTGGTATGCTGCCAACAACGTTCAAGTGGTGCCCAAGGACAAGAACCCTCCCAACACGGCAGAGCCTCGCCCAATCGAACAATATTGGGCCATCGTCAAGCGGAACCTTAAGAAGACTCAAAAAGCTGTTGTGAGCAAGAAACAGTTCAAGGCAAACTGGCGTTCTGCGGGGAATAAAGTGGACAAGACCGTACAAAATCTTATGGCAAGTGTTGAACGAAAGACCCGATAATTCGCAATCGGTAAACAGGAAGCTCAGCTGAATATTTCTCCTGTATTCTGTATTAACTGAACTTGAAAAAGAAAAAGAATTTGACTTATTAATAAAAACTTTGATCGACTCGCACAGATTAGTGTTTGACCGAATTTTGATCGGAACACCCTTTAGATGAACAAATACTTTGAGTTTTAATCGTTTTAATCATTGGCGGTTTGATAGTCAACGCAATCTTTGAAAGTGTCAGCAAAACGTCAATAATTTATGTTCGCTTGAAACGTACCTGTAAACGATTGCGATTGTTCAACATTGCTAGGTGAATTAATCAACGGTACTTCTATTTTGTTCCTATACAGTTGCTATCAACACTCCGCACATGCTTCAATGACGGCTCTCACACATACCGTTTCAGCAAGCCCTTAATGAAAAAAAAAACCTAACCCCAACACCAGCGAAACACTCGCAGTGAGCTCTGAACAACACCAACAACGCAACGAAGGCAATCAAAGTGGAATCTCTCATAGAGCATACATATAGGGATGTAGTGATGTGTACATCTATGCTGCGAAGTTCAACCATGCGACGTTTCGTATCGATCGGCCAATAAGTCGGTGTGTTATTTTTTTCACTCGGCTACCGAGAACATAAAATCACTATCGATAACTATTTATGTAAGTTGGTGGCCCCATCTCTTGATTTTGGCAACGTCAGTTCTCACCGGGATTTTATCCCGGTTGTGTGCCTGCAGAGTAACTTCCAGCATCAAATACAGCGATAAGCTAGCTGTTGTCTAAACATATTCCGTAGTGGATTGTTTGGAAAAGGTAAGCTTTTTGAAACCAAAAGTGAAGCGATAATGAAACCGGAAATTTCAAGTTTAACGTTGAATGTAATCTGTTTACTTCCATGATTCGCCGAATTATTGAAGTCATACTAGAAATGTCGCTCTCCAGCTTGTATAAACGTGCCCTGGTAAAGCATCCGGTGTTGGTGCAATCGGTGCAATCCGGCATTCTTATGGGAACAGGCGATATAATCGCGCAAACTATGATCGAGAAACGAAACATCAGGACTATCGACGGCATGCGAGTGTTTAGATTCTTCGGAATCGGATTTTGCATTGGCGTAAGTCTTGGAACACCTTTCTCTACCATGTTCTCCAAAAATATGATATGATCTCTCATTTTAGGGCCCTGGTCTGCGTAAATGGTACGGTGTGTTGGACAAATATGTGACTGGCAAAACGAAGGCAACTGCTACCTTAAAAAAGGTAGCTCTCGATCAGTTGATCTTCGCTCCGATCTTCCTGGGTACACTCATCGGTACAATTGGCGTACTGCAAGGCAACAATAGAGAACAAATTGAGCGAAAACTGAAGAACGAGTATACCGACATTCTGGTGACGAACTACTACATCTGGCCATGGGTTCAGTTAACCAATTTCTATCTTGTGCCATTGAACTACCAAGTGCTCTTGGTACAGGCAGTTGCCGTATTTTGGAACACGTATCTCTCGTGGAAGACAAATTGCAACGATACGACGAAGGTGTTGGCCATCAAGTCGGAAGCCGTCGTAGCGGAAGAATCGAAGGAGAATGCCTTCTAAAAAATGGTACCTGTGTTTGGTTGCCGCGCAATCGGCACCAACTGATGGAACTAGAACATTCGGATGTGATATTTCAGCTCGGTTGTAGCTGTAAAAGGATTAATACTAGTTTGACTTATGGAGGTCGATTTTAAATCTTATTGTTACGATAGTGGACGGCGTACAGTTTGGAATTTATGAATAAAATGAACGGGCACTAGAGAGAAGCTGTCATTTTTTTTCACTCGATTTTCTTATAATTTTCAAAGTAAGGAAATAACGATGGAGAATCAGCTCTGGAGTCCGTTCAGTTGGAGACGCACGGGCGCAGCGAGGGATAGCAGGCGATTTAAATTTTCCTCCGCTGGAAACGACTAATCCTCCGAATGTAGCAGAAACACTGAAGTGCTATGTGTCGATCGCGAGTGATATCGAGGCCGGTATGAACGTACAGCTTGAGTTGGTCGATACCTTTTTCCGGTTAAATCCAACCCCCGCGTTCATAGTTATTGTGTTCTTTTGGGCATCGTACATACGATCAATTACAATAGAATAGTTAAATGTGTTGTTTGCGGAGACTTTGGCAGAGAATTATAAACTTTTGATTCTTGCACTGCCGATGGAGTTTGCGGTAATTCTTGGACTCACGAACAGATCACCACGCGGAAAAACCGGATTGTGTAGCCGAAATAAACATCGCTTCTTGTTCTGTCGAACACGTGGAGTATGATGCTGACGGGATGAGATCGTTTCTTTCCACTCATATTAACTTACTCTTAATAGTGTACAAATTTTTACAAACATGAATAACGAAGTGTAAGTTACGATATGTCTACGCATCCTTCCTCCCCTGAAGGTGCACAAATTGCGTTATGGTTCAATTCTATTCATTTGAATCCAATTCATTTTACAGAAGGCCAGGCAGCTGTGACGCTTGAATCATGTCTTTGGTATTGCTGCAAGCATCAATGCTGATAAAGTGGGGTTGTGTATAACACACGACCGGTTGACTACGTTAAACCGTTTGATTAGTTTTGTTAGTTTCGTAACGGAACATTGCCAAGCAGATACTGTTCTAATGGGGCGTTGGGTTAGTAAGTAAGTGAGTATGTTAGAGTTAGAGTAAGTATCTGAGAAGTATCTTGGTTTAAATGTTGGTATGATGAAAGGGCTGGCTGTAGTGATGGTGTTGATATGATCGACCAGCTGGAGACCATAATCCTTATCGCGTTATATATTGTTCAGGGTATGTGTGGCGGTAATTTTTCTTTCTGAGCTCCTTGAAGCAAGTCGACTGATTGATGATGCGACAGTCCAAAGCTGTAGTATATATTTATATTGTAGAAGGAGATGTTCGCTGAAGCGTCTTGTGAATAATGCGTTGAAAACAAAATACATGAAGGGAAGAGGCTCACGAGAAGACAATGGTAGCCTACTAGCACGAGTTCAGATCGACGGTGATGAAATCGAGGTAGTAGACGAATTCGTGTATCTGGGCTGATTGGTGACCGCCGATAACGACACCAGCAGAGAAATAAAAAAGTGCATTGTGGCTGGTAATCGTGCCTACTTTGGACTCCGAAGGACGCTAAGATCGAACAAAGTTCGCCGAACCACAAAGTTGACCATCTACAAGACATTAATTAGACCGGTAGTTCTCTACGGCCACGAAACATGGACATGGCTAGTGGAGGACCAATGCGTCCTTGGAGTCTTTGAACGGAAGGTGCTGCGTACCATCTACGGTAGAGTGCAGATGGAAGATAGAACGTGGAGGAGGCGAATGAACCACGAATTGCACCAGTTGCTGGGAGATCCTCCCATCATACAAATCGCTAATATCGCGATGGGCTAGGCATGTCGTAAGAATGTCGGACGACAGCCCTGTTAAAATGGTTCTCGCAAACGAACCGACAGGTACAAGAAGAAGAGGCGCGCAACGAGCAAGGTGGATCGATCAAGTAGAAGGCGACCTGCGGACCCTCCGCAGACAGCCATGGACCGAATAGAATGGAGACAATTTCTGTGTACAACAGAGGCCACGCCGGCCTTAGTCTGATTGGTAAGGTAAGGTAAGATGTTCGCTCATCACCATGAGGCACCAAGAGTGGACAGTAATATTTAATAGAATGAAAGATATGAAGCGAAAGTGTTGAAAGTTCCTGAGCGAACATCTCCTTCTACATCATAATCGCTACTCCGCGCACGAAGAATACAAAAACATAACAATTTGTGTATGTTTTTATTAGTTTTCTTATCTTAGTTCAATATCAATCTAGGTACTAACTCCCATACTCAGTAATTCACATATTCAATAGTTACTTCAAAATAATTTCAATGTAAAATCAATGCTTTCATTTATTAATTTTAATTAAGTATAATAAAGTTAGGATTTTATGTACAAGCTCAATTGTGTTCAATCTCCCACATTATCTTCCAAAACGTTACAGTTGTACGAGTGGTCGTTTAATGTAATCACTTGTTGGAACATCCTCCCTCTCGTGTCGCTCGAACACTGCTTGGACGTCTAATATCTGCTTCGAATACAGAATCTCTTTGAGTCCCTGCTCCGGCTTCACGGCTAACATTAAGAATAGCAAGTTTCAAACGGGTCTCCGCAAAACTCCACTAGATGTCTCCATATCTACGCCATCTTTGCCTGGATAGGTGCGGATCACACGACCTCACAACCAACGGTTTCGGACTCTTTCGTCTGCGATCAGAACTAGCGCATTCTCCTTAATTGGCGCGACATCTTTAAACCGTTTAGTGCCCCCGAGAGATCATCGGCAGGTATTCCACGATCCAACGACACCAAACCGCATCCAACATGTGCTTTAGCAGCTCTGAACTTCTCATTGGAGCTTTCTTTTCGTCCACGGGTGCCTTGATTAGTTGTAGAACCCTACTAGAACTAAGGACGAGACAATGATTCGGAGTCAATGACTCTCGGTCTTCGTCATCCAGTGGCTTGTTGGCTTGACTCCGGTCTATGGAATCGCTGCCAAGGACGTAATTAAAGAGCGTGATAATGCTCGATTTACACCACATCAACTGCCAGAAAAGCTTACTTCGTCTTAGCAACAGTACATGCTTAAAGGTCTCCTACAGGACTTTCAAATGACCATTGTTCAAGTCCTGGAAACGCCATATGACGAGCGTACTGCTGCTCAGATTCCGGCAGTGCATTACGAATTCCCCAACGGGTATCATCAGGATTTCGGCCCAGAGCGTTTTAAACTGGCTGAAACCATACGATGCTGGGAGCAGGTCATTTGGCTTCCACCAGCCTTGGAATGTGCGACGCTGACGTGCGCCTATCCCTGTATGGATCGGTCGTTGTTACCGGTGGAAATACTCTGCTGCCTGGCTTCCCGGAACGTTTGAATCGAGATCTGCGGCACCGGGCACTATCCAACACTCGGTTGAAAATTATTTCGGCCAACGGTTCCGTAGAACGGCGGTTCGGAGCTTGGATAGCCGGATCTATTCTGGCAAGCATCGGAACATTCCAGCAGATGTGGATTTCTTCTCAGGAGTGTGAAGAATTCGGAAAATGCCAAGTGGAACGGAAATGCCCTTAAACGCAGACGGAGACGTTGCGGAATAATATTTTATGAATTGTCAAACAGTGTAATTGTAACCTGCTCTTCTATTTGGGAACAGTCTGAAAGTTTGGTCTGTCTAGAACGTGAGCAGAATTTTTTGTTTACAAATTCATGCCGGAGATCTTAAAATAGAACTAATGTTCTGAAATTTGATGACTTTTTGAGATAACGATTGTTTTACCTACATTTATTTATGAGGCTCAAGTGCCATAGGGATAAAGGAGCCGAGTTTTTTTTCATTTTAACAACGACATTAACTTACTAGGTTAGTTTTGGAAATCCGAAAAACTCGCGGCTTGGTCGAAGATATGTTGAAACGACAGCTAAGATCAGATCTGACAATTTCGAAATCGAGGCTATACCAGACAACGTGGTTGGCTAATAGTTATTTTGGGTACGTGTGCTTTAAGAATTCGTGAGCAAACAGTCAACACTGGTGTATAAATTCCTCTGCGTTGTCGCCTGTTACTCCCCATTTTCACACTTCTTTTCCGGAAGAATGGTCTTTGAAATGACGTACAGACACTGACAGCCAGCAGCTATAGTTGCCAATCGGTGGTTTTTGTTGAGAAAACCTGCCAGAGGAAGCAGTTGTTGGGTCTTCTGTGTCATCATCCGTGGTTAGATAGGCATCGTAATTGATGTCCAGCGGAAGTGGATTCAAATCGTCGTCATACTCTTCTTCCGGATTCCTTTCCGTGTCCATCAAAAATTCCTCTTCCGTGTACGTAGTGGTGCCCGACTCAGATGCTGGATATTTCTGACGGCGTTTTTTATTTGCAGGTTCGCGGAATTTGGTTCGAAACACTTTTTTGAAGCCATTTTGTGTGCTGTTTTGTTGATTTGTTTGGTATCACATGTAACCAAACAATAATCATAAATACGCATATGCACGCTAAATGCAAACATAACTGTCAATACAAATTTTTGGGAAAGTCCTAAGCAGCGGAAGCCGGGAAGCGGACGTCCGCGCTTTGCACGCACGCCGAACATGATCAAATCGGTCCGTGCAAAAATTGCTCGCAACCCGGTGCGTTCCATAATAAAACCTGCAAAGGAAGCCAATATTTCGGAGAAATCCATGCGGAGAATTATCAAAGAAGACCTGCATGCATCTTTCAGAGCCAGAGTGAAACGCCACTTGATTACGGACCGGGTCAAGGAACTACGAGTGACTCGTTCCAAGAGATTGCTTTCCTTGTTGAAGATGGAATAAATGATAATCCTGTTCTCCGACGAAAAGCTTTTCAGCATCGATGCTGTGGCCAACAGCCGCACGGACCGGTTCATTTCACCGCAGAAAATAGAGAATGTCAAGGTTGGGTGTAGAGAAAAAAAAGACGGCCGATTCTGTTAGCAAAGTTGCTTCAAAAAGTCGGTAGCCCTTTTCCGGCTTACACCCTACGTTTTAACCTCGGTTTTAACCTCTCTTCGCACGAGGCACAACTTTTCAATCGGGATCAATCTGTAAACTAAACTTCTTGACTGCACCCTAACTGAGCGGATTTCTTTATGTTTTAATTTCAATTTTGATCACTTAATTGCACTCTAATTATTTCGCTTCTATTTGCCACTGAGTATCAAGAGTAATAATGAAGCCCGGAAACACCTACTGACCGATTGTACTGCGCGAAGTGACATCTGTCATTGCGTTCTGCCGCGACGCTTTGGCACTTGATGCCCTCGCATCAAAAACGTCGGTGGGTGGGGTTGCCAGCTTGCCGGCTTCTGCGCCGACAGTCTCCCCCGGGTGTGGTCCGGAGTCCTCTGGATTCACACTGTAGTTCCTAAGGTCAAGCAGCGCCAACCGTGACACTGGTCTCACCAACGTTTTCGTCCCCATCTGCACTACCGCCTGACGGTGTCGGCCATCCGGGCTTGGGACGGTACGGACGATCCTTCCGCGTTCCCATCCATTTCGCTTCGTCGGCTCAGCTACCATGACCAAGTCACCTGCTTTTAACGATCGAGTTTCCTCGAACCACTTCGACTGCCGACGGATCACCGGTAGGTACTCTACCAGCCATCGCTTCCAGAAACGGTTCAACTGTCGTTCAATTATCTCCCAAGATCTCCCAAAGATTTGTCGGCGAACTAACTCTCCACCCTGCGCTTGTACTGCTGCTACTGTCACCTCTTCGCGTTGTTTCATCCCGTTCGAGCTCAGCAGCAAGAAGTGATTCGGCGTAATCGCCTCTGATTCCTCAGCTTCAAGTGGCAAGTACGTCAGAGGCCTTGAGTTTACCAACCTTTCAGCCTCCACGACCAGCGTCTGCAGCCCCTCGTCATCAAGTTTTTCCTCCGAATATCCTTCCTGCATGGCTGCCTTCACCGATTGAACCAAGCGTTCCCACGCTCCGCCCATGTGTGGTGCTCCCGGCGGAATAAAGTTCCACTTGGTGTTGGTGGTGGTGAACGTTGATGACAGTCCCTGACTTATCTGGTACCGCAGCACTCGATCGGCCCCTGGAAATTCGTCCCGTTGTCGCTGAAGAACTCGGCGGGTGGACCTCGGCGGCCCACGAATCGACGGACACAGGAGATGCAGGATTCAGTCGACAACGAATATGCAACTTCAAGATGAACGGCGCGCACCGTTAGGCAGGTGAACAACGCGATCCACCGCTTCACGTTGGATCTACCCAGCTTCACTGTCAGTGGCCCGAAGTAATCTACCCCGGTATAGGTGAAGGCTCGTTCGTGGTGAGCTAGACGCGCCGGAGGAAGTGGCGCCATCGGTGGGATCGCTGGCCTCGCCCGGCGGACTTTACACATCACGCAATCCCGACCAACTTTTTTGACCACCGATCGAAGTCTCGGGATGTTGTAGAGCTGCCGAATCTCATTAACCACCGTTTCTGAATTTCCGTGCTGGCATCGTTGATGAAGATCTAGTATCAGCAGTTCCGTAACTCGATGTTTCCTCGGAAGGATAATGGGGTGGCGAACGTTATACCCTACGTCTTCGGCAGAACCAATCCGACCTCTTTCGCGCAGCAGGCCGCTGTTGTCCAACATTGGCATCAGTTGGAAAATGGAGCTATGTTTCCCGATGGTCTCCTGCCCGCTCTCGTTAGGTGCTTTGTCGGTCAGCGCAACGACCTCATCTGGGTACGTTTCACGTTGTACCACTTTGAAGATGGTTTTTTCTGCTAATTGGAGTTCGTTTTGCGATAACAGGCCGGTCCGCAATGACCACTTTTTGTTTGAATTGTTCAGGAATCGAAGCGCGTACGCCATTGTTCGTAGTAGGCGACTCCAGGTAGAGAACCGGGCAAAATCTATCGGGGCTTCGAAATAGCAGTGGTGAAAAATCGCTGCACGCATTTCTTCGCTGGTAGCGGAAACTGGATCCCTCGGACGAGGCCATTCATTCTCCGGAAGTCGTAGAAAATTGGGTCCCTGGAACCATTTGCTATTGCGGTCGAAGTATGGCCCGCTACCCCACTTGGTAGCTTCGTCCGCTGGATTGGCCTTCGACGGTACCCACCGCCACTCACTCGAGGTCGTATGTTCCAGAATCTCTCCTACTCTGAATGCAACGAACTGTCGATAATTCCTAGGGTCGGACTTGATCCAGGCCAATGCCGTTCTGGAATCTGTCCAAAACACCGTCTTGGATACGGGAATGTTGTGCTCTGCTTTGACGAACGTCGACCATCGTACACCCAAAACACAGCCTTGCAACTCGAGTCGAGGAATTGACCAGGGCTTCAGTAGGGCGACCTTTGATTTCGCAGCGATCAGGCAACACTGCGAATCCCCACCCTTTTCCAGTGTACGTAGATAAATCGCACAAGAATACGCTATCTCGCTTGCGTCGACGAAAACATGGAGCTCTGCACCGTGATACGTGTTCTGATCGGCGTTGCGGAAGTAACACCGCGGAATTCGGCGTTGCGGAAGTAACATCCGGAAAAAGTGAAATTCAAATTCCTAACCAAACATCTGGCTGTTGCCACTTGACTTGGTGGCGTCCAACGGTTTGAAAATGCCGCCTGTTTTTATTGATGCTGGAGTTAAAATCAATACCGAAGTGTATATCGGTATTTTAAAGGACCAAGTGCAGCAAATCTTGGGCGCGGTGATCGATAATACTGGTCAGTCGCACAGATGGATCGACAAAAGGCTTGAAATCCACCATTCTACCGTGTCCCGCGTTGTGAAGATGTTCCAGGAGATGAAGACCATCGAGCGGCGCGCTGGAAGCGGCCGAAAGCCGAAAACGGAATACCCAGAGCAGGGGCGGAAGATAAGGCAGTACTTTAAGAATAACCCGAACCTTTCCATCCGAGACGTGGCAAAAAAGTTCAATTCGTCAAAGTGGTTCGTCCAGCAGACTATGAAGTGGGCTTGGCTATGTGTTTTTAAGGTCAGGAAGGCGCCAAACCGGACTGACAAGCAAAACACGGTGGCCAAATTGCGTGCGTGGAAGCTGTACCGTGAGTGGCTGGTCAAGCCAGGCTGTCTCGTCATGGACGACGAGACATATATCACGGCGGACACCAAACAAATCCCCGGCCTCGAGTTTTTTGTCGTTACGTCCCGCATGGCGGTTCCGGAAAAGTTCCGGAAGAGAATGATGGACAAATTCGCGAAGAAGTACCTGTTGTGGCAGGCGATCTGTGAGTGCGGACGGTACAGCAAGCCGTTCGTTACAACCGGCACCATAAACGGGCAGATTTATCGAGAGGAATGCTTGCAGAAGCGCTCGCTGCCCTACCTCCGCTCTCACCGTGGTCTCTCGCTGTTCATGCCTTATCTCGCTCCGTGCCATAACGCCAAGCCCGTAATGGATTGATACGAAGCGAAGGGCGTTAATGTGGTCCCGAAGGAGGCGAACCCGCCAAATACATCAGAACTTCGTCCGATCGAAAAGTTTTGGGCGATAATGAAGAAGAAGTTGAAGAAAAGCGGAAAAACATTCAAAACCGATGAAGCTTTGAAGAAACACCGGGAGGAATTGTGTAAGGAAGATGGACATTGCCTCGCCCAAGATCTTTTGAGCAGTGTTAAGAGAAATGTATGAGCATTCAGCTTGGGGGAGGGAATTCAATCAATAAATTATGCCAAAAAATAGCTAATATATTGTTATTTAATCCCTGAACATTTGAGAAGTATCCGATTTAAAATGAATTTCTGGTGATCATTTTTGTGTGTCTCATTTTTTCCGAGTCCAGTCTTTACAAGAAGTTCATAGAAATTTGTGCAGAGAACGGTTCAGCTCTCCCGGCACAGCGCGCCGCGACTGGCATCAAAGGAAGATGGCATTCGGTCAACAAGTTTGCCGGATGTGTGTCGCAGATAAGTTCCCACCAGCAAAGCGGTGCCTCTCCGGAGAACAACCTGAAGAAAGCGTTAACGCTGTATGCTGCCAAAGAACAATGTTCATTTCTTCTGATGCACTGCTATCGGATGCTGGGGTCTGCTTCAAAGTGGCAAAGTCGCCGCTGTACGTGCACGGGATATTAACTGCTGCGTGATCTCAAGTATTCCACAAACGCCTAACAAGTCTTTAGTGCCGCAAGGTAGCAATCTCGGACCTCTATTGTTTATTTAGTTTTTTAATGATGCTGCTTTGGTTTTGTGCGATGGTTGCAAAGTGATATATGCAGATGATTTAAAGTTGTACATCGTGGTGCGCTCGCAAGAAGATTTCTTTCTTCTGCAGAAATCGTTAAGCTCATTTTCTGAGTGGTGCCAGAGAAACAAACTGATACTTAGCGTGGATAAACGTCAGGTTATCACGTTTCACCATATGGAAAATTCAATTCTGTTTGATAACTACATTGACGGCAATACTCTAAGTAGAGTTACCAGTATTACTGATCTGGGTGTTCAACTGGATTCAAAATGACATTCGAACTACACCGTTCTGCGATCATATCAAAAGCAACTCGGCAGTTGGGCTTTATTTCCAAGGTGGCGAAGGGTTTTACGGACCCATACTGCTGGAAGTCATTGTACTGTGCACTTTTCCGTCCAATTTTGGAAAATGCGTCGGTGGTATGGCAGCCTTACTACACACTTAGATTTTTTTACAGAAATCTGTAAAGTTTTACCGAATTCTCAACAGCTGAACGTTCGGTAATCAGATTTTACGGATTTCTGTGAAATTTTACCGAAATCCGTTAAATTTTTTACAGATATCTGTAAAATTTCACCGAAATCCGTAAAATCGGATTACCATTAGTTCAGCTGTTGAGAATTCGGTAAAAATTTACAGATTTCTGTTAAAAAATCTAAGTGTGTAGGTCACGTGGTGCCTCAGAATAGAACGAGTTCAGAAGCGGTTTATTCGTTTAGCTCTGAAAAACTTGCCATGGCGAGATCCTGACAACTTGCCTGATAGATGCCGACTACTAGGTTTGGACACGCTCGAATGACATCGAAAAATATAGCAGTCGTTGTTTATTGCTAAACTGTTGAATGGTGAAGCTGATGCCCCCGGACTACATTCTATGATGAACTTTCGTGTACCGAACAGAACCTTACGGAACTTTACGTTGCTGCAACCAATTTTTCACCGGACTGTGTTTGGATACAATGAACCGATTTCAGCATGTAAAGGGTGTATTCGACAAAAATGGCACACACATATATACTCATCAAAATTAAACTGATTATCGGATTTTCTTGAAATTTTCAGGGAATGAAGAACTACTAATGAGTTTTGATTTACAACATTTGTTTTATTCAATTTCGTCTCCCATCCCGAATGCCCGCACCTTCCTTTTCACTCCGCCCATCAAATTTTGTACAACCGATTTTCCGAGTGTTTTTGTTGTTTTTACCCAAATTTTCTTCAATTCTAGCTCTGTTTTTAAAGTTTTGGGATGTTTGCGAAGTTCCGTTTTCATAATTGCCCAGAATTTTTCAATTGGACGAAGTTCCGGTGAATTTGGTGGGTTTATATCCTTTGGCACAAAATTGACTCCGTTGGCTCGGTACCACTCCAATACGTTTCGAGCGTAGTGGCAGGATGCTAGATCAGGCCAAAACAGAGTTGATCCTTTGTGCTTCTTTATGAATGGCAAGAGACGCTGCTTAAGGCACTCTTCCGTGTAAATCGCACCGTTTATTGTTCCGGAAGTGATGAAGGGAGCACTTATTTCACCACATCCGCAAATCGCCTGCCAGATTAGAAACTTCTTTGCAAATTTCGATAGTTTCTTCTTTCGAACATCCTCCGGAACATTGAACTTCGACTTGGCAACGAAATATTCTTGCCCAGGAAGTTGACGGAAGTCGGCCTTGACGTATGTTTCGTCATCCATCACGATGCAACCGGATTTGGTGAGCAGCTTCGTGTAAAGTTTCCGGGCGCGGGTTTTCGCAGTGATGTTTGGTTTTTCATTCCGGTTTGAGGCTTTTTGCACTTTGTAAACATGTAACCCAGCACGCTTATTGGTTTTCTGCACAAAACCGACTGACACCTTAGACTTTTTAGCGACATCTCGAATTGACATGTTTGGACGGTTCTTGAATTGTTGTACGACTTTCCTGGCCATTTTACTGTCCATTGGACCACTTTTACGACCACTCCCTTCCTTTCCATGGACACTCAGACGCTCCTTGAAGGTTCTTATTACACGAGACACAGTTGTATTTGCAATTCCAAGCCTTTTAGCAATCCACCGGTGGGACGCTCCTGGATTTTGATTGTGAGTGCACAAAATTTTCTCATGGACAATTTCTTGTTTCGACGACATGACTGGAACTACTGAATGTATAACTATGAAACTTGGCAGGTGTAAATAGTACACTATGGATAAGATCTATTAAAATTTCTAGGTTTTTTACTCATACGATTCAAAAGTTACAGAAGATTTTCTGTGTGCCATTTTTATCGAATACACCCTTTATTCGTGCGTTTACTGCAGTCGAAGAGCTATTCGAGTTTAATGAACCATCTGGACGTTTCGCGAATCGGATAAGATCTTTGTTGGACTAGTTTTAATATACACGTGGTTTTGTTAGTTTTTTTACCGGTTTATTTATTTAAACGGCTCAATCGCGTTAGCTTGAAGCGTATCCGATTCTCCCTCACCTTCAGTTTCTGATCCTCCGGTGGCTGTACCTCCGGTTACTGCACATCCGAAAGTTTTCCTCAGTTTACCGCTTTGCTCCTTTTTTTGACTTTGCGGCTTTGGACAAGAAGCCATCAGGTGTCCCATTTATTTGTAGATGAAGCACTTGTTCTTATTGCCTTCGTAGTACATATTTCCCTTCCGGCTGGCGAAGTGCAGCGATGAGGGGATTTCCTGTTTCACGTCCATATACGCACCGCGCACACCAGTGTTGGCGCGAATGCCCAGCTCCGCCGGCAACTTCTCCCGTACGATGCGTTTCACGTGTCCATACTTTGATAAAACCGTAACGATCTCCTGGTCGGGAACCTCCGATGGGAGATCGTAAATTCGCACATAGCAGATCCTGAGTGATCCTGAGCATGTGACATGTGTACTTTAACCTTTTTTCTATTCCCATAATGGAATACCAGCTCGTCAGAGTTGGCGGTCAGCGCGTGCAACATCGACCGCTCAGACTTAAACTTGACGAGAAGGGATTTTTCATCTGCAATCCTATATGCAGCTTAAATTTCATCAAGCTCCACATCCAAGGCTTTGACGAAATTTGCCACTTCGCCTAAAGGTGGTTTATCCGCTCCATTGCCGAAGGTAAATCGCACAGTATTTTTCAACTCGCACATTGCTGCTGTAACAAAAGGGAACGGGTTGATGAAACAAGAACATCGCTAATTTATTACAATGCCGTAGAGAAGAAGGCTATCGCGCAAAAAATCAAAACTCTCAACCGCCCCAAACGAAAGCAGAAACAGAACTGTTTTTGTTTATTAGTTTCTTTTAGGGAACGTCCATTAATTACGTCACGCAAAAAAATGACTTTATTACCCCCCCCCCCCCCCCTTGTGGCCTTTTTTTGTATGGACCTTCAAAATTTTTTGAATGGATCGTCACGTTTCCCCAAACCCCCCCTCCCCCCTACTGCGTGAGATAATTAATGGACCTTCCCTTATTCATTAAGACTACCTATTGTCAGATGAATTATTTCAAATACAAATACAAATTGTCCATTTCAAAAATATTGAGGAATTAAAACAAAACAAAAATACAACGAAGGAGGCTGGTTCCGTTAACGTCAAAAAGCTTTACATTGCACGAAATGTTTAGCGAAACAAAACAAAGTAGGCCGGTGCAAGAATACAGTTGATTAAATACTACTTTGTTACCTTTTTATCAACGACTGGTGCGAAAGTGGGTGGCTAAATCAAAATAGGAACGCTCTCTGTCATTAAAATATTACCCAGATACGAACCTACCGGTGGGGATGATCTAAAGAATCCCTCTAAAGTTTTATATTGGCGCTGTAATAAATAAAAGAGAGCGATACAGGAGAGAATCTCTCATTGTTAGATTCGCCCCATTGAAAAAAGTTCCTAGAATTGTAGAATTTTCGAACAGTTGTAAGAACGTGGCTGTGTGCGTTGAGAGAAGTGTGTCTTGAAAATTAAACGTATTTGGCGAAGCGTTTAATGAAAGTGATAGGTTTATCTAGATGACTATATGTGCAAGTGCTCTATGCTATGCTATGCTAAATGTATCTTTGCTCATAAATCTAAACAAACATTTTAAATGGTAACATCTGCTTTCATTGATTCTCACAAATTATGTAAGCCACTGCTGATTCTATTAACCCAATAAAGCTATCGAAACAAGTGGTTTAACGACACTGCTCGTCATGCCTTCGATTGCCATCTTACGTCTGCTCGTTGAAGAGAAGAAAATTAAGGTTGAATACAAATTAGATCTTATCATTTGATCAACAATCTCTTGAAGAGATTATCGCTACTCAATCTGCTTTCTTTTGCTCTCGAGAACGACGGTAAACAAAGTTTGCAATTGACAAAATTCCCTATGAAGGTATGGATCTAAACTCTCGAAAATTTCAAAAATATATCTTCAGTCTTTTATGATTCCGAATGAAATCAATTGAAATTCAATTGCGCTCCGTTTGTGTTTTAAGTGATAGTGATTCAACCTTATATTTCCCAAATCGATGCTTCTGAAAGCTCTAAAATTTCGTCGCGGTGGGTATGTAACTCGCTTACATCTTCCTCGGCTTTAGGGTGTGTCTTGCAACTTGCGGCACAAGCGGTCAACCGATACGCATCGACAGTTTTCCACCCGAAAAAAGTAACACCACCGCTAGCGCTTAATCTAATTGGTAGATGTAAAAGGAGAGAAAAAATGCATCAATCTCACGCTGTGCTTCAGATGGCTGATCGTCTCGGAAAAGTATTTGGAAAAAGTTACCGCTTATAAAACCGCCCGATGAATCGGTGAACAGTATCATTCGTTCGTGATCACTTGCCTAAAACACATCTAGGAAAGGTCAACATGAAGGTAGGTGTTCGAAACTGCTCCAATTAGTTGTGTAACATTTTAATGGTTTAAATTGTTGAATTCATTTCGCAGGCGTTTGTTCCCGTTATTATTGCGTTTGTCGCACTATCAACTACCTTGGCGGAGGTTTCTGATCGAACGGAGAAACGTAGTATTAGCAACCAGCATGGCACGCAACTTGCGTCGTACAACAATCACGTTTTGCAGCAGCAACAGTTTGATTATCACCACAATCAAGTCCAACAGGCTCACCAGCAGCAAGAGGAGAAATGGTCGCCACCGGATGAGCGGTTGAACCAAGCTGAGGACTACTATCAACATATGCAACAGCAGCAGGAACATGACTGGGAATCTCAGAAACAGCATCAGCATAGTCCAATGCATCATGGTATCGATAATCATCATTACCAGCACGTTGAGCAACAACATCAGCACCAGGTTGTGGAATATCAACCAATGCAGTACCACTACGCTCAGCAGCAACAACAATATCAGAATTATCATCATGATCATCCACAGCAGGATCAATATCAGCCTCATTATCAGCATCAGCAACAAGAACTTCTTCAGTACCATGCTCAACAACAGCCGCATTACCAGCAACAGCAAGAAGATCAGCAACACTATCATCATCAGCTGCAGCAGCACCAACCTCAGCATGGCTGGAACCAGCAGAAGCAGATCGTTAGTGTTGTTCAGAAACAAGTTGCCGTCCCAGTCAAGGTCCCTTATCCGGTAGCCTTTGAGAAGAAGGTCCCAGTTGTGATCGAGAAGAAAGTTCCCGTGTACGTGGAGAAGCAAGTCCCCTATAAGGTGGATCGTCCAGTGCCGTTTCCAATCAAGGTTCCCGTTCAAAGCCCAGTCCACAAGGATGTCCACGTGATTCGCGTCCCTCAGCCAGTCGCAGTTCATGTCGAAAAGCCTTATCCAGTGTACGTGGAGCACCCGGTCTACGTGGAGAAGCCTGTGCCCTTCCAAGTGCTCATCATGAAAGAGAAGAAAAAGTCCCTGTGGGGCTGAACGACTGATAAATCGTCCTAGATAGTACCTGTTATACGGTTTCTTGTTGATAGGTTCGTAGTTCGACGATAATATTGTAAGAGATGTTAATAAATTATTTATTGATATTGAAGCTTCGCACGCTCCATAAGATCATATATAATAGCAACGAATGATTGTAGTATTTTTCATTTACATAAAGACATACACTATTAGGGAACGTCCATTAATTACGTCACGCAAAAATGACTTTTTTTAACCTACCCCCCTCCCCCCCTTGTCACGTTTTGTGTATGGACCTTCATTTTTTTTTGTATGGATCGTCACGTTTTCCCAAACCCCCCCTCCCCCCTTACTGCGTGACATAATTAATGGACCTTCCCTTATATAAATATTTCACGGAAATGGGAGGGACCATCAGTGCACTCGATTGAAGTACTCTGGATGGGGAGAGTGGTAATGCCAACTCTCCATTGCTAACAGTTTGTGAATAGAAGGCGGGCTCTTCTCCCCGCCCATTGGGGCATCCTCATGTTAAATGGCTTGCTCTATTGACCAATTGATCAATCTTATTGTTAAATGGAGATTCTTTATATTCCTGTGGATACGCTTAAGTGATGTTGCCTTCGATCTACCCAACCCATTTTTGGCCCTTCATACAATAGCATGATCAGGATAATCAGTGATTATTAAAGCTTGATCAAATCTAACAGATAAGAGAGCCCATTGCTTTCAGACTTAATTTCCGTGCTTCAATGGGTGGTAGTACATATCATCATCATCTTTATGATCATCATCATCATTATCATTGAAGCTTCGCTCGTTCAATAATTTGAAAACCTTTATCGTCCTCTAAAAAGTGTAACATCTGTGTAATGTCTCAAAATTTTGACAATCTTCAAAGGTACTGTTCAGTGCGACGTTTTCCGAACGATGGGAAGTTTGGTGTCATTTTTTCTGCCTTTGGATTGCAAGCTGTTTGGTTTTCCGAATTAGCTCATATTGATGTGCTATGTATGTGCACTTCCACAATGTTAAATTGAAAGCTTTTTTGCATAAAGCCTGTCCACGTTACATATCGGACCCTTTTCTTTCATTGTAAAATCTGTATCCACATTAATTCGGACACCTTCAAATCATTGTAACTTTTAAAATATTGCACGTAGGAATGAAAAATTTCACTATGGCATAGCTGAGAGTCTATAGTGAAAAAAACTTTGATTGATGTTTACATTTCATGTTTAGTATTCAAGATGGCGACGAAAGAAAAACAAGTGCGCGAGCGAATTTTGTTCGGGCGCCCGCCAAATCCTGACTTGTCAATACGAGACCTTGCAAAAACATTGAATTTGCCTAAATCCACTGTTCACGATGTGCTCAAATTATTTTCGGAACGTTTGACGGTAGAGAGGAAACCGAGAAATGACAAAACCATTGAACGCGCTGATCCTGTCATGGACCGAAAGGTGAAAAGGATGTTAACGAAAAACGATGAAAATTATGTCCTGAAGCAGCTTTCAAGCAGCTGGTATTTTATTCTGCTATGGCCAGAAATGCTACAGCTGAGCATTTCAGAACGAAGAAGGCATCGAAATTTCCCAAAAAATACCTTGTGTGGTAAGCAATTTGCCCGTGTGGCAAAAAAAGTAAATCTTTCGTCACTACAGACACAATCAACAAGGAGATCTATCAGAAAGAGTGTCTGCAGAGCCGATTGCTACCCTTCATCAAAAGTCACAAAGAAAAACCTTTGTTCTGGCCCGATTTGTCACTATGCTAAAACTGTGGTGGAGTGGTACCAAGCAAATCAAGTGAACATTGTACCAAAACCCGCCAAATTACCCAGAGCTACGACCAATCGAGAGATATTGGGCTCTGATGAAGCGGAAACTTTCTGGAAAGAAGCAAGGAATCAAAAGTGATGACACTTCCATCAAATTTGGACAAAGACGGCTTCAACGATTTCTGAAGGGTCTGTACAAACACTTATGGACGGAGTTAAGCGCAAATTTCGAAAAATTTATGCAAATACCGAATAACTATGTTTTGTCTTCACGAATTGTTGAAACACATCCCATGAATCTGAAATAAACAACTACGACGGAAATATAATGCGAAATTTATGTTTTATTCATGGATTGAGGTGTACTGAGTATTGCGGATACAGACCTTAGATCTTCAATTATTATTTTGAATTATCACGGATCGCTAAATCGTTTCACTTATATTACAGCTGAAACTCTTCATTTTATTTCCTGTTTACATTCTGCTAACATTCAGTAAAATGGCGTCGAATCAAGTGGAAGTGCGCAAATGCATTTTGTACGAACGGCAGCAAAATCCGAATTTATCGGTACGCGATCGAGCCAAGAAACTAAAACTACCGAAAAGTAACGTGTTTTGTGTTTGCCAACCATTTGACCAGCGCTTGACTGTGGATAGGAAGGTTGGAAGTGTGGAACAAATCAAAAAGTATGCTCCCGACAAATGGACATGAAGGTGGTAGCCATTATTGAGAAAAATCCCTGCCTTTCTTTGCGAAATGTGGCTCGCAAAATCATACGTACAAAAGTGAAGCCGGACTGAAGGCGTACAAAGTGAAATAGGTGCTAAACCGTGATGAAAAGCAAAATTTCACTGCGAAAAGTCGTTCTAAGGAGCTTCACACAATTTTTTGGCAAACATTTTCTTGTGTCATAATGGACGTCAAAACATACGTACTCGAAAACTATAAACAGCTTCCGAGTCTGGCTTTTTACACCGCAATCCAAAGGAACGCTGTTGCTGAGCATTTTTCGACAAAGAAGGTGTCAAAATTTCCGAAGAAATATTTGATTTGGCAGGCCATATGTAGTTGGGGTCGAAATTGTAAAAGTTTCGTCTCTACCGGCACTATCAATGATGGGTACGAGAAAGAATGTCTGCAAAAGCGGTTATCAAAAGCCACGACTCGCCAGCTCTGTTTTGGCCTTTGTCAGTATGCGAATCCGTCCTGGAATGGTATAAAATACAAAATGTCAAATACGTGCAAAAGCAGCCAATCCACCAAACTGTCCAGAACATCGCCCAATAGAGAAATACTGGGCTCTAGTTAAGCGGAAACTCTTCGAAACTAAAAGGAAAGAAAATGGTACCGATGATTTCAAGAGACGAAGGAGAATCTTGGGAACCTGATGGCAGGTGTACCACAGAAAGTTCGAGAATTTTACAGAAACAAAGAATAACATTTTTGTGTCTATTTTTGTGAAATGAACAATAGGGGGTTTTAATTTAAAAAAAAACATGTTTTTTCCATCTGTATCGATGATGAGTGTTCTTCATAGCACAAAAATATTTTTCATTAATCTCAACAATTTTTTCTCGAGTTTTAAACAAGAAAAATCTAATCATTTTTATTTTCACAAACTGACATGCAGTTTCACAAAGTGACATTTATTTCCAGTAACGCGGGCTCCCGACACTTAATTTTCAGTAACGGGGGCTCCCATTATGACATAAATATCAACTTATGTATGCTAGAAATCAATGGTTGGCTCGTTGGTTTAGGTAGTCTGTTTTTTTGTAGCGTGTTTCATGGTGAAATAGGATGGTAGTGTCTAGCAATAATTTTTTTTTCATAATATTTTAAAATAGTTTTTTTTCAATAGTTACGCTTGTCAAAATTAATTATATTATTATTTTTGCTATCGAACAATGTTATAATCCACATACCCCTATAATACCCTATTGGTTTTGTTGAATAATGCGTAAATTTGTTTTTGCTGCTATTTTGGTATTATAAACTATAATCATCTTCTATCGTCGCAAATACACTCAACCGAAATATTTTGATCTCTGTAAAACTTGTCTATGTCGGTATATTCAGTCCATGGGTGCTGATACACTGACAAAACGAGTTCAGTTACGAGGGCTGGTGAGAATGAGAAAACAACAAAGAATGTCAATTGAAGCTTATTAACGACTGTTCCAGAAAGTATAAGCACCTTATTTTAACGGTCACTTTGAATATAATGAAATATTTCAACATGTTTTGGCTGCGTCCTTTTGTTTGCACATTTCTGAATGACATAGCATCAAAAAAGCGCTCAGTTTAGTGTTACCTATCAAAATGCGCGGTCTTACTCCGGAACAACGAAAAAGTATCGTGCACAAATTGTGCTCTGTGAGCGGACTCTCTTTGAGAAAATTGGCCAAGGAAGAGGGTGTAAGCGTCGGAGCCGTGCGATCTGCGATTTGAAAATATAGAGAACAGTGTACGTTTGAAGATGCGCCGAAGAGTGGTCGGAAATCCGGTCCTGTTAGTCCGGATATCGATAAAAAGATCAGGGATGCCTACACGCGAAAACCAGCGGCTTCCATTCGGGATGTTGCGGAAAAACTAGGGACCTCGTCGAGTAACGTCATGCGTGCCAAAGAAAGACTTGGGCTAAAAACATACCGGAAGCAGAAAAAAACCCAAAACAGGCCGCGTCCGTGAAACCACGGGCCCGCAAACTCTACGATTCGTTATTGTGTAGAAATTCTGGGTGTATAATAATGAACGATGAAACGTATTTGAAACTAGATTACAAAACGCTTCCCAGACCACAATTCTATACTGTAAGTGAAGACAAAGACATCCCCAAAACGAAGAAGGCAATTTTTACCGAAACATTCGGTAAGAAGATTATGGTTTGGTAGGTAATATGCGAGTGTGGTAAAACATCTAGTTCGTACATCACAACGGAGACGATGAACACTCAGAAATACGTTAAGGAATGTCTCCAGAAGCGATTATTGCCGATGATCAGGCAGCACGAAGGTCAAGTAGTGTTTTGGTCTGATTTGGCGTCATGTCATTACGTCATTTAGAATGGTACAATTGTCAAAATGTATGTTTCGTGCCGAAAGACATGAATCCGCCGAACTGCCCGGAGGCACGGCCAATCGAGACTTTTGGGGCTTTAACCAAAGCAAAGCTTTGAAAATTCATAAAACCAGCGGACGACATCCAAAAGTTTAAAAAAGGCCAAAAGTGGTCAAAGTGGCGAGAAGTACCACTGTACAGAAGCTAATGGGTCATGTTCGAGGAAAAGTTAGGAGTCTTGGCTATTATTAAATATTTTGATTAAACGAGAGTAAAATATCATATAAAACACAAATACAAATATGATTTGCCTAATAAAATTATTAAAACTAAAAAAACATGACTTTTTTGTTATTTTGAAAGTGTGCTTATACCTTCTGGAACAGTCTATATAACAAGAATAAAGACGTGTTGTTTTGGTAATTTTTTTTTTTATTTTGCCCACGTGGTTTTAATCCTCTGCGGTTGTTATTGTCTGGTTTGACCATAATCCTTCCCACAGGTTATGGGCCCAGAGGTGAAACGTGAAAAAGTGTGGTTTTGAACCGGAAAATTCGGAAAGTTTGTTTGGTCGTCGAAGTACCTGGTTTTCTGGCTAGCCGTGTACGTCTGCGGAAAGTTGTCGGTGGCAGCATAATGCGGGAAAGTTTTCGTTAGCGAAGCTCAGCAACACAAATAACGCGACATGGAAATTTCAAAAGTAAATGTTCCTTGAGCGCCATGATTTCTAGGAGAACCAAAGCCGGAACCTGAAACGACGCCGTGGAGCAAAGCGAACAAGCAAGCTCGTGCTACCATAGGCTTGTGCTTGAGTCAATACATGATAATTAAGGACTGTACTTCTGCGGCAGTGGTGTGGGCGGCTTTGAAAGCTTACCACGAAAAATCGACGACGACGTCACAGTTATCATTGTTGATCCGGTTGTGCCACGTTAAGCTCTCGGATGCAGGCGTCGTGGAAAAACACTTGCTAGAAATGGATTCTCTATTTGAACGTCTTCAGAACGCCGGCTAGAGTTGTAGGAAAAGTTAAAAGTGGCAATGGTTTTACGAAGGATGCCCGAATCATATTACCATCTCGCTCCAGCATTGAAGGCACGCCCCCAGATGCGGACATTAAAATAGAGCTCGTTCGATCGAAGCATGTGGACGAGTACCAAAGGCGCTTGGTTCGAGAAGGAAAGTTGACCGGAAGTGAACATCGTGCCACATGACAGGTAACAGAAGTTTTTTCGACGCCCTGGAGCAGTCGTCGAGCGTACAGGTGATGATGGCGAACGGAAAGTGTTCGCAGTAAGGCGGACGAGGCACTGGTTCCGTGGCGGGTATGAAAGGTGCGGGGAAAAGGTAGATATTCATCTGGAAAACGCCCTGTTCGTACCGGATCTCGATAGCGGACTCCTATACACGGAGAAACCAAACTATCCAAAATGAAGTGTGATAGTACTCAAAACTAAGTACTCTGATAGGACTAGTATTTTGGATATAATTTTGTTCTCACCGGTAGGTAGCTTTAACTCAATCTTAAAGTTAAATTGAAAAAGTCAATTTTACGCAAAGCAAGGTCTTTTAAGAGTAGTATGTTTTCAGTATACTTGCTAGGCGCCTTCCATGAAACAATCCAAATCGGAGTGTTGGGCTACCACTTTGCTTTGGCTGAAAATTTTTGATCGCCATTTAATGAACAATGGTGCTGTGAGGCAGAAGCAAATACGTGTTTCAGTTTTTACGCGTTTATGGATATGGATATGGATCAAATTTTACGCGTTTATGGATATGGATATGGATCAATTGAGTAAAATTCTGGATTTGGAAACCCCGTTACAAAAAAATTTACCGGTAAGTGTAATTATTTCACTTATTCGATTGCTTTTTCTAATTCTAGTGGCTTTGGAGGGATGGAGAACTTTATTAGTGAAAACCCAGTATTTCAGCAAAATTCATGGAGATGATCACGGAACTTCCTGAAAAGAAGGTCCAGAAGTTTCTTTCGTTTCTATATGTTTCAATATGAACTTTTAGTGGATTTGATCAAATTGCCAATGGAATGTTTCAATGTACCCGAGAATGTACCAATAAATAAAATACATTTTGTTTGATTTGCATTTTTAGATTTCGTTTATTGAATTTAGCTAAAGAAAGTTCACTAAATCAAATTCTCAAATAATATTTTCCAAAAAAAAAACTCAATTTTGGATTATTTTTACTGTAGATTCACTGTTAACCAAGCAGTTCATTTCACTCAGCACTCAGTCTTTTCAAAATACTCAAAATTGGATACTTTGCAAATAACTTAATTATGACTGGTTTTACTTTGCTGTCAAGTTGAGTGAAAATCACTTAATTTTGGATAGTTTGGTTTCTCTGTGTAGGTAAGCAATATTGCCGATAACGGCTTCGAAGGAACAGCGTGGAAGTTATTGACAAATCTGGCATAGCCGTGACTGTTGGTGGTCGTAATGGATGTCTGAGATGTCTGGATACGCTGAGAGATTCGGAGCGGGCTGCGGTCGCCGTAGGACGTTGTCACACTACGCATTGTCAGAGATTGAGGCACCGGGATCATACAGTGTTTGACGGAATACAGAAGGAAAATTTAGCTACCGGAAAGGAGCTTGTCAACTGTGGCATGGCGTGTGCGAGCATTGCTTAGAGGAGAAGATGGCTCGTTTGTCATTCCCGCAGCACGCAGATTGGAGAACAACTCAACCACTGGAACTGATTCACACAGACCTGTGCGAACCGATGAGCAACGTCACGGAGGGAACAAGTACTTTAAGGTGCTCATCGACGACTTTAGCAGCTAGGGGTTGTGTCCCTTAACTTAACTCATTTAGATCATTCGAAGAACATGGAGATAGGATCTGTTCAGCTTAAACAGTGAAATCATGATGTCTAAAAAGCTGAAAAAATCGTTAACTACACAGAAGTAACCAACAGTTAATTGGTTAATAATGTATTGCTTCGTATTAAATCGTTCATCTTGATAGGCACATAATTTTGTTGGTTATCGCTGAATTAATGACATATTTGGTACATAGGCCGAATGAAGGAGCTAGGCTAACAGGTACTTTACCTGTTGAAGGATAAAGCGGAAGCAAAGCAGTACCTCAAAAGCTACGTGCGGCTCGTCGAGAATAAGGTCGGTCGGAAGCCACGGATCATCCGTTCCGATCGTGGTGCCCAATTCGTCTATGAGGAGCTTGCAGAGTTTTGTCGAGACGAGGGAATAGAGCAGCAGCTGACTACGGGATACTCGCCGCAACAGAATGGCTTCGCCGAACGCCAGAACCGGTACCTTCAAGAGATGGCGGTGTGCATGCTACTTGATACCAGGCTCGCCAAACGGTACTGGGGTGAAGCAATTGCGGTAGCCGCCTACACCCAGAATCGCCTTCCGTCGCCGGTGGTATAGAAGATACCAATGGAGTTATGGTGTGGCTAGAAACCGGACTTAAGCCACCTGAAAGTGTTCGAGTGCGAGCCGTTCGTATACTTACCGGATGTCAAACGAAGAAAATTGCAGAGCAGAGCTGAAAAGAAGGCGTACCGATTTCCTTACAAGACGATGGGAAAAATTACCATCAGCAGAGATGCAAATTTTTTCGAGCTTTCAGGAGGAGTCCGGAAACAGTCCCAAGAAGAGGGCCGAAGTTTGTGACGAAGAATCAACGGATCAACGGGAAGAAGTTTTTTCGGAAGTGCGGCTGGAGTCCCAGTTCGTCGACGCCGAAAGTGAATAAAAAGGAGGAGATCAAGTGAGTGATAATGATGCTGATCCAGATTTTTGTGGATTCTCTGACTTAGACACTGACGAATATTACCAGGAAGTTGAAGATCAAGCTTTGTATCATGGTGAAGAAGACGATGGTGGCGGTGAACAACTGGGTCCACGAAAATCGCAGCGAGTCAGTGCAGATATTCTACCGAAGAAACTAAGTGATTTCGTCGTGGGCATAGTTGGATGAGCGCGATCCAAATAGCTATAAGGAAGCGATGAAGAGTGTTAACAAGAAAGAGTGGGTAAAAGTGATCTTCGTCCACCACTTTTACTAGCAACTATTGTGTAATAAGATAGGGCTATGCGCAACGTTTTGGTGAAGATTTTAGGGAAGTGCATGCACCAGTAGCTTTGCAACAGGCATTCCCGGTTCTGCTCACTGTTGCAGGTCCTCAAGGACTCCAAGTGCGACACGTGGACGTTAAGAATGCGTACTGGAATGGGACGTTGCAAGAAGACATTTACATGCGGCAACCCTCAGGCTACTTGGTGGCGGATAAAGAAGATCTAGTGTGCAAGTTAAACCGAAGCCTCTACAGACTCAAGCAGGCAGCCAGAATCTGGAACTCGACCGTTAAGGAAGTTCTGATCGGCCTCGGGTTCAAACAGTCGAAAGCAGACGCTTGTTTGTTTATCAAACGGATTAGTAACGGTATGTGGGTCTATTTCCTGATTAATGTCGGCGATATGATCGTCGCTTGCAAGGATGGGCAGCAGATTGTGCAACTAGGAAGGAGCTACAGCGACATTTTCAGATCTCCTCTCTCGGCGAGGTGAGCCTGTTTCTTGGAATCAAGGTAACGAAGAATAAGTGTGGAATGTATTCGCTCAGTCAGCAGTGCATCTTACAAGAGATTGTTGTCGATTCGGTTTCGATTGTGCGAAGACTCCTAAGTACCCATTGAACCCCGGGTATATCAGACTGCAGGATGCTGATGCACTGGCTGACAATGCTCAGTATCACAGCCTCGTTGGTGCGCTTCTGTACGTGGCTACAAATTCAAGGCCAGACATAGCAGCAGCGGTATCAATTCTCAGCAGAAAGACCAGCAAGCCTGCGCAACGTGACTGGGTGGAATTGAAGCGGGTGGTGCGCTATCTAGTGGCCACACAGGACTATCAACTGAGATTGAGAAGTGACCGCGCGAAAGACCTGGTGTTTATCGGGTACAGCGATGCTGGTGGGCTGGTGACTCAACTAACCGGAAGTCTACCAGTGGTCCCGTGTACCAGATCGGTGAAGCAAGCGAAAGTTGGGCAAGCCACAAGCAAGGTTGCGTAACGACGTCAACGATGGAAGCGGAGAACGTTGCACTTTCGGAAGCGGCTCAGGAAGTAGTTTGGCTGCAAAGATTGTTGGCAGATTAAGGACACAAACAGTCGTCGAGGAAGACAATCTCAAATCATAATACTTGATATTTTAAAATATATTTCTTTAGTTCATTCTGCCTATCTAAAGATAATTCACAGCTTTTACTTTCTAGCTAAGTTGATGAGATTTTCGGCTTCGACTGGCCCGGTTGCCAGAATAATTTCTCTGAACACTCCATGCTCCTTCTGTGCCAGCTCATACGGTGTACCAAATTCCACTGCTCTGCCATCGCTCATCACCAGTATTCGGTCGTAATCCATGATGGTGTTGAGGCGATGCGCTATAGTCAGTACCGTGCAGTCAACGAATCTCTGCCGGATAGTTAGCTGAATCAGACGATCGGTTCTAAAAGTATTAGGAAGAGTAAATTATTTTTCGACCCTTAGAATTGAACTGTCAAACTTACTCAGGATCCACATTGGCCGTTGCCTCATCGAGCACCAGAATCTTGTTGCTTCTCAGAACTGCCCTGGCCAAGCACAGCAGTTGACGCTGACCAACGCTGTAATTTGCTCCACCAGATGCGACGTATGTTTGCAGTCCTGCAGGTCCATCGGCAATGTCTTTCAGTTCAACCAGACCCAATGCTGCCCAAAGATCCAAGTCGGAATATTTATCGAAAGGGTCTAGATTTTTCCTGAGACTTCCACTGAACAGAACCGGATCTTGCGGGATGATGGAGATATTCGATCTAAGGGTCGCCAACGTAATTTCCTTGGTATCTATGCCATCAATTGTGATGCGTCCTTCGATGATAGCTGTTCGGAACAGTGCCCCAATAATCGAGGATTTCCCTGCACCGGTTCGGCCCACAATGCCCACTTTTTCCTTCGGTCTTATTTTAAAACTCAGATCGCGAAGCACCAAAGGAGCTTCTTCGAAATATTTAAAACTCACATTCTGAAATTCTATTCTACCCTCAGATGGCCATTTATTCACAGGTTCCGGATCCTCGTTAGGCTGCTGCTCTGCTGGCAGATTTTTGTACTCCAACAGTCGTTCGACGGCAATCAAATGGTTAAACATTTCCGCACTCTGCCGGATGCCAAACTGTAGCATTCCACCCAGAGCGGTTATTTGGGTAACTACCAAACCCACCTTATCGCCAAGAACGGTGTCCTCAAGGAGTAGAAATGTGAAGATAATGATAATCAAGAACAAAAAGAAGATTAAATCCAAAACGAATCCGAAGGCTACTCTGCCGCAATGGAACATGAAGTACGCTCCGGTGTTGACGTTCTGATGCTGATCGAATTCGCCCATCAAGAGCTTCTGCACCCCAAACGAGCGAATCGTTGGAAGTCCGTTAAGAGTTGTGGAAATGTGGCTGAAGATCGGTGATCGAGCTAAACATACAAACAAAATTGTGATTATTCATAGCTGCGTGGTAAATTCTTACTTACTGATTCCTTCCAGCCTTCTGCTGTTTTGCGAAGTCTTCATATAAATCGTCCGGGTGTACAAGAGGATCATCAGCAGAATCAGAATCGGAATCAGGAAGTACGGCTGCACTATCATGATGACCAACATGGCGCCAATGATGGTCAGAACGGTTTGCGTGGCATCCATGATCGATTTCGGTAGCAGCTCATCCATCGCTCCCATGTCCTTGGAGAACCGGTTCAGAATCCTCCCGGATGGATTGGTATCGAAGAACCGTTTCGTTGCCGAGATGAAGCCGCGGAAACACCAATCGTGGATGGTTTGCGAGGCGCGAGCACACGAGCGGTAGAAGTTGTTTGCCCTGATGAAATAAAGAAACATGTGAATCTTTGAATGACGTTCTCGTCGGGTAGGAAATTTCAAATCGAAGTAGCGTAAATTATAGGTAAACAACCGTTAGTAATTTGATCATAGTAAACAATATCACTCGCAATTCAAACCTCAAGGAGAACAAGGTCCTTATAAAGAGTTCTAAGTTTTACTTCTTAACGGTTATGGGCTCCGGGCTTCGACCATCGGAGACCAGAAGGTCCGAGCCACGATTGGGCTACTTCTGGACGATAACCAGCTGAACCTTATTAGGACTTAAAAGACGGCAAAGAAAACCTGGAACGCTCTCCGGAACCACTGCGAAAAAGTAACGCTGACGTCGATGGTTTCGCTGCTGAAGCAGATCTGCGTCAAACGGTATACTGATGGCGTAGACATCAAGCGGCATGTGTTCGAGCTGGAAGAGCTTTTTGAGCGGCTGTCGGTGGCGGGCCAGGTATTGGACCGGAATCTGCAGGTGGCAATGGTGCTACGAAGCCTCCCAGAATCGTTCAACATGCTTACGACGGCGTTGGCGACACGGTTGACACTCGAACTGATCAAATCCAAGCTAACGGATGAGGTGTCCAAACGGGGAAGCAGCAGAAGCAGTGAATCCGTGCTGAAGGCTACCGGCGAGAAGCAAAAGAAAATGGTGACTTGCCAAAAACTCGATCACAAACAGAAGCATTGCCGAGTATTGACGGAAAAGCGCACCGGTGAGGCGAGATCGAGTGACCAGAAGGAGAAGCGCTACCATCCCAAGGCCAAGACAGCTCGCGAGCAATCTGAGGATCGTTCAAGGCGGGTTTCGTTCATGGAATTGCATCAGGTGAGCGGACGTAAAGCGTGGATCGTGGACTCCGGCGCGACGTCCCATATGTGCATAGACACAAACTGCTTTAGTACTTTGGACTAGAGCGTTAAGCAGGACGTCTACCTAGCGGCTGGCCACTACGGAAGGAGTTGGCTCGTGCCGGCTGATTTGAGAGCCACCAGAGGGTGAACGCCACTCTGTTCTCTTCTCGGATGTTATGTACGTCCCACAGTTTGAGACCAACCTTATTTCGGTGCAGCAATTGGCTGCCAAAGGTGTCAACAAGGTAATTGGAGACACAACCACGTCAGGCGGACTGTTGCGGACGTGGACGAGTTGTGGATGGTTGATGTTGCGCTACGGGTGAGTGAGACCAAACATAATCCTGACTGCTTACACACATAGCACCGCATTCTAGGGCATCGTGAACTAGATGCCATTCGGGATCTGCAAACTAAAGGGCTGGCGACTAGAATCCGCATCAAGGACTGCGGATGCTAGGTGACCTGTGAGTATTGCGTCGAAGGTAAATAGGTGCGTCTGCCATTCACGAAGCAATGGAAGAAGAAGTCGAAGCAGCCGATGGACCTAATCCATACCAACGTGTGTGGGCCAATGAACACGCCAACGCCAGTTGTCGCTTCTTTGTGACGATGATCGATGACCACTCTCGCTATACCGTGTTATACTTTCTGAAAAAGAAGTCGGAAGTTACTGAACGGATCAAGTAGTTTGCGCAGTTTGTGAAGAATCATTTGAAAAGGAAGCCCAAGGTGATTCGATCGGACCAAGGTGGTGAGTACCAAAACGAAGCTCTGAAACGTTTCTGCTGCAACGAGGGTATCAGCCAGCAGTTCACCACAGCCTACAACCCGCAGCAAAATGGGGTTGAGAAGCGTAATAATCGTTCACTGGTGGAGATGGCGCGCTGCATGATTCTGGACGTAAAACTGCCGAACAAGTACTGGGACGAAGCTGCGAATACATCTAAGCCAATATCGATGACACCGTTCGAGCTCTGGACTGGAGACAAACCTGATCTTAGGCATCTCAAGATTTTCGGTTCGTGGGCCTACCTGTGGATTCCAAGCGGTCGAAGTGCGAGGCGATATCCAAGAAAATGTTGTTTGTGGACTATTTCCTGCACCACAAGGCCTACCGCTTCATCGATCCTGACACGTACAAGATGGTCACGAGTAGAGAGTGCCGCTTTCTGACACATCGGGAGGTTCAGGAAACTGAACCTTCGCAGGTAAGTATCGTTTCATATCCATTTTCTGACGTTTTTCAAACGAATCTTGCTGATGGTGTTCCCGTTTTAGCAGCACCCGATGGGGACGACGATGACGACGTTCCGGCCGAGGGCTCAAACAACGATGATGGCTAAGTACCGACTGATGCCAGCGAAAGCAACAGCAGTGATGACCAAAGTGGTGACGAGACAAGCGAGGCAGATTTCTACGGTTTCGAGACCGCCACTTCCAACAATGAAGAAGATAACCCGGATGACACCAGTGCTATCGAGCAGAAGCAGCCAGACGTTACTGAGGGACAGGAATAGTTTAGTGCTACACCGAACGTTCGTCGTTCCAGCCGCGTGACCAAGGGTAAACCACCGCAGGGATACGGCGACATAGTCGGTTTGACTGCCCAGGAGTACCGTGAGCCCCGATCGTTCGGAGAAGCTATGAGGTACCCGGATCGTGATATGTGGAGGTGTGCTATGGAGGAGGAGTTTCAATCCTTGGACGAGAATGCGACTTGAAATTGGACGGCAAACCCATAGGCAACCCGATTCAGCCAGATATACGGAACCAATTACGACGGAGTTTTCGCCCCCGTTGCGAAGCAAATTACCTTTCGCACGATGCAGTCGATTGCCGCCAGGAGGAAGCTGTTAGTGAAGCATGTGGACGTTAATTCGGCGTACTTGTATGGAGACCTAGACGAGACGAACTACATGAGGCAGCCGATTGGTTTCGAGTTCCCGTGCGAAGAGCGACGTGGGCCTACTGTGGAAAAGTCTATACGGACTGAAGCAAGCAGGATGAGTATGGAACCATAGGATCACCGAGATTCTTCGGAGTCTGGAGTACATACCAGGACTGACAATGGTCGGAAGTCGTTCATACTATTATACGTGGACGATATGCTGATCGCTTGCCATGACAAAGCGGAATACAACAGGATTGAGGCTATTTTGAAAGTGCACTTCAAGATAACTTGTCTAGAAGACGTGTGCCACTATCTCGGAATTCTGATCCAACGAGGACAGGATGGACGATTTTCGCTGGATGAATCCTCGAATATCCGTATGATTGCTGCAAGGTACGGACAAGCAGACGTAAGGCCATCTCGGACCCCGATGGACCCTGGTTATCCAAAGCTACAGCAAAGGGAGGAGGAACCAATGCCAAAGAAGGACGACTTCCAAAGCTTAATCGGTGCTTTGCTGTTTGTTGCGGTAAACACGAGGCCCAATATTGCCATTAGCGCGTCAATCCTGGGGCACAAGGTGAGCAATCCTAGCCAAGCTGATTGGACGGAGGCCAAAAGGACGCTCTATTACCTGATATCGACCGCGGACTTGACGATGGAGCTTGGCGGACCAGGTCAACTTGAAAGATATGTTGATGCAGACTGGGCTGGAGACCACCAAGATTGTCAGTCAAATTATGGATTCATCTTTTTATTAGGTGGACCGGTTTTGTAGGCTGCTCAGAAACAGCAGTACGGTACCCTTTCTTCAACCGAAGCGGAATATGTGGCGTTAGCCGAGGCCTGCCAAGAGCTGCTGTGGTTGCAAAAATGCAAAAAATGATGAAGAACGTGGGTGAGAAGCCTGCCGGACCATCTGCGTGGGACCGGAAGAAGGGTAGCGTGCGCTTCTGGTAGCATTCTTTTCTATATATTTGGCCGTTGATAGTGCCGATCGTTGTGTACGGCTCTGCTTCTTCCGAAATTCCTCCGGAAGATCTTGCTGACAAAAAATTTCAGGCCAGGATCTGCTTGGCGTTCAATTTAAAGTACGTCTCGTCGTTCATTACGATGCATTTCGGCTGAACCAACCACTCGCGATAGAGATTCCTGGCGCGAGATTGGAACACCGTATTCTCTTTATCGGTTCGGTTATGCGCCTTCCTTACCTTGAAGACATGAAGTCTGGTTCACTCTATTGTCTGCTGGATGAACGAGACGGAAGAATTAAGCTTGTCCTTGAAATAATCCTTCCCCCTCTTTGCTTTTCTTCCGCTGCCAGCTCGCCGCCGGGTCTTTTGAGTTTCCTTGAACGATTTTACCACACGGGATACGGTCGAATTGTCGATTCCCAACTGTTTCGCGATCCACCTCTGGGACTGGTCTGGATTTTCCACCACCATGCCCATAATTTTGTTGTTGAAGTACTTCTTGCTTGTAAGCCATCTCGATAATCACTTGGCAGATTGTGACGAAATTTTGCACTCACTCCAAACTAGGTTTACCAAAAAAATCATCAAATTACCTATGTAATAAAAGTTATACACAAGAGAAAATGTTGATTTTTTTTCAGTACATTCTTTAGAATCTGGTGGTGCAAGATTTCAAATGAAGCAAACTGTGCATAATCTGTTCCACCAAGGCTTTTTGAACAAAATTTTTAAGCGAATTTTAGAAACATGTTTTTTACACCGCATAACTCCAGATTACAGAAAACTTATTAACTAAATTTTATGTGTATTTAAAAAGCCCTCTAGAAGATCATGGTTGTCACCTTGTCGTATGTGAGAGGGCTAATCCCATACAAAAGGCCAGCATGGGAGACCAAGAACATGATCAGCATACCCAAGTAACCATTAAACACTAAACGTGGCATTATATTAGCATTATATCTGAATATAAAGCAGCACTTAAATGCCTTGAAGCTCTTTAATCTTTAAGCTGATATAATGCTAAGAAAGGCGAAATAACGTGCTTATATAATGCAGAAGTTACAGCTCGTAAATAGCACTAGTAATTCTATATTAATGCACCTGAACATAACTGTCACTTTTGATAGCCCGTTTGTGGCACTGCTAATGCTATTATTCTGCATTTATCTTCTATTCATTTATTGTTCTATTCTAATTGATAGTATAAATCAAAAAAAGGATTAAAAATATGCAATATTCAGTTATAAGCAAACCGCTAAGCTTAAATTCATATTTTTAGTATTGGGTGCATTAGTATGAGGAAAGTAATATTTTGTAAATTTAAATTTGTCTTAAACCAAGGTTTAATCATGCATGGTTAGCCCGCTGCCTTTGCTGCCTGTGCCTGGCTATAAGCTGTTCCAGCATTGTTAGAACTTCATCTTCGGATTCTACGAACGAATTTGAAGGCGTAGAACTAACTGGCTGATGGAGATTTAGCAGATTCTGGAACCAAATCTAGGTTTTTTTCCCTTAGGGGGAATCTGCAATTAAAAGACTCTCTTTGATTACTTTCTCTTTCTTTCATATTCCATTGAGCTTTACGTTTTTCATTCTAGTATTTGTAGAGTATGCTAGCCAGCACTGTTGTGTTTCTATCTGTACTAAAAAATCCCTCAAAAGTTTTATAATGGCGCTGTAATAAATAAAAGAGAGCGAGATAGGAGAGAGTCTCTCATTGTTAGATTCGCTCTTTTGAAAAAAAAATCCTAGAAATCTTCAATATGATCAGATTTGTTAAGTTAAGAAGTATCATAGTTTCGATACAATTTCACTTCACGTTTATAATTTCCACTGTTTTAAGTTTTTTTCCACTTATTCTCGGCCATACTGGTTTTTGTTGACTCCAAATTACTTTTCAATGCCTGTGTAAACAAATTCTAAGCATTATATGATAGCCTTATATTAGCACTTAATACAGATATAAAGCATGTATGCTGTGAACATGATAAATACTTTTATGCATTATAACAGCCTTATATGCGCATATAATGCTAGCGATAATGCTAAATTTTGGGTGGAGCTTGAATGCATTTATGATGCTAATATGAAGCGTGCATGCATAACATATGCTAATAAAAAACTTTTAAGCAACATTAATATATTAATATATTAATATAGTGCTATTATCGCGCTATAGCTTAATGCTTATGGTTACTTGGGTAGTATCACACTCTGTTTTCTTTAAATTGCCACGTCGTAGTACGTTTATTTGAAGGCACTGAAAAAGGTGTGGTACTGGCGAGCTTAACCGCAATTCACTCTTAGACGAAACTACGAACAATCTTAAAATACCTGATATCAAATAATTTAAGCTAATGTTTTATGAAAAGATTAGGACGTGGAGGGTCCGCTTAGAGAGTGGCCTTGAGGTCATAGAAAAGTTCTTCTCTGTTTCAGTTGGCGTTGCTTCAATAGTCTCTTGAATTAAAGTCATCCCTCTCGTGCTATAAATATGCATGTTAGACCAGGAGTTTGACCAGTAGTGAAAGTATCACAAATTCTTGTCATTTTCTTCACTGCCACGTCGTAGAACGTTTAAATAAAGGCACTAACATAAGGTGTGATACTGGCGGGTTGTCCCGCAATTCACTCTTGGACTTCTTGCTTGCAATCGAGGGAAATGGACTTAAGGTACACTTTACATTTTCGTGGCAAATTGAGTTGTTATTCATCCATTTGTTCTCTGGAGTGAATGACCAAAATACCAGGTTTGCTCATTTTCTATCAACTGAATGTAATAGCACTGTTTTCCAAAGGGGTGAATGTTTTGATCAGGGCATCAGGCCGATGATGACAGGCATGTATATTCGAGATGGTACGCGGAGGGCCCGCTTGGAAAGCACCATTAGAGGCAGTAGAATCAACAATCAATATGCAACTAGCGATTTGAAATTGGTTCACTGTTCTAGAACCCCTTGGTTCAAAATACACATTGAAGCCAGCACATTGCTATACATATTTGCACCTTTGTTTTGATTTGCTGTGTTATTTTGACAGTGTGACAGTTCGTGTGAGTTCATTATTAGGGGCGAATCATTAAGCTTGGGACCGAGCTTGGGACCGATGTGCTAGTACTGTCTGAGCCAAGAAAAAAATCGTTTTTGTATGGGACCTACTGGTCTTAGAGTTAGTCTATGATTCTACCCCACACTTCCATCATCGAGGCCCTTAGTGTGGAGATTGAATCGTCATCCAAACGCATCCGGCTCAACGCTATCTACTGTCCTAAGCAGTGCACCGCCAGCAACGGGATGGCGACAAAATTTATCAACGATCTCACCACCATCACGCGGTCAAGATCCCGCTTCTTCGTTGGGGGAGTTTTGAATGCACATCATGAAGATTGGAGGAACTATCGGCAAAGCTAAAACGAAAGGCTGCTGTTCTGCATATGATCCACTACCCAGACGAACCGACGTTCATCTCACCGGCTGGAAATCCCTCTACCCTAGACGTTTTCCTGTCGGACATCTCGCTAACGAAGCTGGAGGCGCTCAACAAACTCAGCTCTGATCATCAACCAGTGGTGGCTGAAGTCAGTACTAACGTGGACCCTACTCCAAGGTGTCCGAGAAAGGACTATCATCATGTGGACTGGTTTCGGTTGGGCCGCCTAGTTCGTTGGTGCACTGAGTGGACTTCAACGAGCTATAAACCGTGGCTGACGAGGCGTGCGTGCGACCTTTTCCTGTGAGGGGGAAGTTTACTGCCATTGATTCCCACACCCAACTATTGATTCGGTTAAGAAATGTTCGGAGACGCCAGTTTAAGAGGACGGAGGATCTGAATAGCAAACGTGGCCGATCTGAATAGGGAGATCACTTCCAGAATGGTTAAAATTCGGAACGAAATTTCGAGAAGATCATCCAAGACATGGATGACCGATCTACACTATTCTGGAAGGCTGCCAAAGCCCTGAAGACGCATCCCAAATTTATTCCGTCTCTCAAGGTTGTCGATTCGCTTCTCATAACCCCTCTCGAGAAAGCAAATGCGTTACTGCTGCTGCTGTGAATGCTCGAACATCAGGTTGCCCAATGCGTCCACAATCTCAACGCTTCCCCTTATGTCGTGCCTCCGGAGGACAGAATAACTGTAGAACAGATTTGTTCAGCACTAAAAGGCACTAAAAACATGAAGGCTTAATCCTCAATCGTTTGCTGCAGTTTGTCGATGAGTAAAATATTCTCCTACCGGAACAGTTTGGGTTCAGGAAAGGTTATTCCATAACTCATCAGCTAGTTTGGGTGAAAACTTAAAAAAAAATGTATTAATAGTCATAACTTAAGTTGAAACACTATGCTGTATCACTTCCAAAATTAACATATTCCAAATAACAAAAACTGAAAAATAAACATCATTTTTAGGACTGTTCCACTCGTGATGAGCGCAATCGAAAATACGAGTACCGATTCTCTCTGTATTTACACGTCTTTCTGCCTTAGGCGGTCTTGAAACCATCTGAACCCTCATATTTTTTTTCCGTCGGCCTATATTTCTTCACATGGTGACAATCACCAACGCCAGGGAGACGACTACACCACCTGGACTCTACCTATCGATTAATGAATATGAGTTGCGATCAACGGCTTTACTTCCCTTCCGAAAGAAGACGTGGCCAGATTTTTTCGCCTCAGAAACACCACCGACGTCGACTGGGATTGAATCAAGACCCACTGGGGTGCCAAGTAGCTGTCACGCTTACCACTACACCACGGACACCTGAATAACATACTGTCCATCTTCAAAATGAGCTGCACCTAATACAGGTGTCTCTCGATAATGTGTACGATAGTTAACCTTGATTTCTCGAAAATAGCCAATCAATTTCCCAAACAAATAGTCTGAAAACTAAGGGGAACGCTTCTGTTGCCTGATGATGTTATTGTTTTCCGTGATTGATTTAACATTTTCCAGAAGTTGGCATTGGAAAAAGCTTAGTGTCGTGTACATATAATCGAGGTATACCTGTACATGAAAACTGATTTAGGTGGTGCAAAACTTGTAATGTTCTGCAACATTTTACTGAGTGTCGTAATACTTATCCCGTACTCAACCCGTTCTAAATTAATGAGGAAATCCCTCCAAAGACATCAGCAAGTTACCGATTCATTCGTTCCTGGTAAAAATTCAAGACTTACCGTGTCATACCGATCAGGAAAATGCCGGCTACTGCTGCAGCTTGCACGTACAAGCAAATATCCGTATCGAGTGGTTTCTTAGCTTCATTGGAAATCACAAGGCTTTCGTTGGTTTTGCTCAAGAACGATCTCAATTCCTCCTGTGATACCCAGAACGAGATCCAGTAATCGGCAAAACTAACGATCAGTTGAGTAACTGCAAATAGTAGCACCAGTACGGAAGCAATGAAGAGACTGCCAGCTCCCGAGGCATAATGCATGAAAATTGACCCTTCAATCGTGTTTTCCGAAGATTTCTCGAAGGCTTGTTCAATTTTCTTGCTGTCATAGTCTTCCGGTGATTCATTATTCAATTCGCTGGTACTCGATTTGGATGATGTTACTGACACACTTGAGTTTTGTCGACTCAAGTGCGATTCTCCGTCTGTACCTTCGGTGCATTCTGAGTCAACCAATTTCACCAAATCTATTCCTTTCTGCATAAGATCTTGCGGTGTCCCTTGTGCTTCTATTTTACCCTACAAAAAAAAAGAACACGGGTTCTGATAAAATCTAAATTCAATAGATAACCGCCTTACCTCGTTCATCACAAGAATCCAATCCGACTCAACTAAGAAGTGTACTTGATGCGTCACTAAGATCCTTGTGGCACCTTGCTTGCCGAGAAAGCCTTTATCTCCGATGCAAAGATCAAACAGATGCTTTGCAACATGTGCATCAACTGCACTCAGCGGATCATCCATCAGGTAGACCTCGGACTGCTTGTAGACTGCTCGTGCTAAACTAAGAGACAATCAACGTCCTGTACGAATTCCAATCAATAAAATAAATCTTACCATATCCTGGCTTTCTGCCCTCCAGACAGAGAAATGCCCCGTTCACCAACCAACGTTTCATCGCCACATGGAAACTGTTCCAAATCCGCTTCCAAAGCGCAGACACGAACCACTCTCTTGTAACGGCTTTTATCCATCGGGATTCCGAAGAGAATATTCTGCCGAATACTTCCGGCGAATAGCCACGGCTCTTGACTAACGTAGGAAACTGTTCCATGTGTCACGATCTGTCCCGACTCGAGCGGTAGTTCACCGAGAACCGCTTGAAGAATGGACGATTTGCCGGAACCGATGGTACCGACAATTCCAACAAGCTGACCCTTCCGAATATTCACGTTCAAATTGTCCAACGTGGAGGGTGTAGGGTGTTCATCTCCTTCCTTTTGTTTGACCCATCGAGCAGTCACCCCTTGAAATGAAATGGCCGTGTTAGATTCCGTTGGTTCATCAGTTTTGGTTTTAGTTGATTTCAAAGGAACTCCGTTATGAGTAATCTCGTTTGCAATTTCTTCGTATTCCAAGAATTTCTGCAACCTTCGAGCTGCAACCAGTCCTTCTGCAATTTCTGCCACTCCTCGCACAAACAGCCCGGACATTGAGAACGAAACAATGTTTAGATAGCTAGCCACTACAAACACTTTGGCCGCAGTTATCTCTTCCTGCATCACTATCAGCGCAACCATCGTGGCGAACAGGGCTGCCCGAGTCGTAAACAAAGTCAAGGTCATGTACAATCCCCGGATGAATCCGCTTTTGAGAACCACCTTCAGCTCTGCTCTTCTTGCGGTGGAGATCAAGTGGGCGAACGGCTTCTCCCAGGCGTACATTTTGATAACCTGAATTCCCGATATTATTTCATCCATCAAACGAATCCGTTCATCCGTTTTCAGCGCAGTTTGCAGGCGGAAGCGTGACGTCAGCTTACCGAAGAAGGCTGCGAATGATAGTTGAGGAATAAAGTGATGATTTATGGTACTGATTTAGGGTTGTCCTTACACTGAATCGGCGTAACCACGAATATAACCCCCATTCCGATAGGACCAGCCCATCCAACTTCGAACCACAGTAGAATCAAAACGATTACGGTTACAATCGGTGCAGCCCACATGTAGCAAATCAGGAATGCCACGATATCGAACCGATTAACGTCGTTGGACATCAGGTTGACGACCTTTCCCGGTGAGGTATCGCCTAGAGCGTTCCGCGACAGACGAAGAGATTTACGATACAGGATGCTACACATGGCGATCTTCGTACGAACTCCGGTCAAACAGGTCAGGATGGCATACTGGTTATCGAAGATGATGCTGGCAGCCTTGGCTGCGATCATGGCGAGTGCGTAGTACAACGCTTCCTCGTAGGTCATCTCCGATTGGCGTCTGGTTGGTGGAAAAAATGATCAAAAACCAATATCTTACATTATCTAGCAACTAAGTATTACCTGAAGTACAGCAACAGTCTTCCGAGAAATATGGGCTGAGCGATACGAAGTATGATCTCTCCAAACACTGTGATGATGGAAAGAATGACCCAATCCTTCCAGAAGGTTCGAAATATTGCCTTCACCAGCGATGGTTGTACCCTGGGATTGTGTTTGAATTTTTGAACTTGTTTTAGCCAGTTTCTGGTGGGGAAGGATTAATGGTTAGATATAATAGCTTCTGGTGTATGCTGGAATCGTTAGTATAACTGGAGATTACCAGTCAGGGATTCCTTTTAACCGAGTGAGTAAACAATTCGAGCAAAATTGGTTCAACGTGTGTTTACGTTTGTCAAGTTTCATAACAATTCGTGAAATACGTACGGTAATGGCTTCGGAACAGCAAATCTTGCGTGAAAAAAATGTGGACACTTCTACTGCCATTCCGAATGCATCCGAAAAATGGATCACTAATTGATCACCGTATCCTGTGTGATACAAAACCTCTGAGGAGTTTTGACGGTCAAACGAAAGAAGTGACAAGATCGATTCTAAGATGAATAAGAGGGTCATTGTAGAATTCAAGTGCCGGCCAGACATGTCAATCCGGGATGTTCTTAGAACATTGAAGATATTGATCTGTTTTGTCGGGAAAACCTGAACTACATGCCTACAATGTGCCCCTTACAGAAATTAGAAGCAAATGTCGCTACTATAACCCTTGCCCGGATGCTCTAAATGCAGTTGCTCACCAACTCGCATTGCATCGTGATGGACGAAGAAACCTACAGAGCGGTTCCATATCATTTCAGCAACGAGTAATTTTCATATTTTTTGATTTGCATGAAACCTTGCATACACGTTTTTGGGGAAGAAAAAAACGCCGTTTTGCATATCTTGGTTCGCTATTTTGAATCATAGCCTTACTTATGAGAAGGGCCTATGAAAAATGCATGATATTCTTCAAAAATTGTATCTCGGAAACGGTTTGTCCAATTGGTTTGGTGTCTTCGGCGAAATTTCAGACAATTGTTGGTGCTATATGCAGAAAAATATGCACGGTAAAAAAAGTTTGGTTTTGTGTGTTTGAACTAAAATATAAATTTTCCTATATAAATGACCTGTCAATAATTTTTTAATTATTCTTATATTATAGCTTTGACTTAAAATGCTATGCTAGTGCACAGTGAGTTGTTCTGGAGAGAAAATAGGGTTGCAATGCACAATGAAAATTTAAAAAAAAATTACAATTTCAAAAAAAGCTATTAAGAAGAAGTCAAAAAGTTTGTCACGCTAACTTTATGAAAGTACATCAAATTTGCAAGCGAAAATTTTGTCACATCGGTAACATTTTTCTAAGATGCACCGTTTTGAGAGATGATATTACTGATTCAATCATTCGATTTTTTGATAACTTAATAAGTTTTGGCCCTTTTTTGATGTATTCCTCCGTGCATTTTTCAGGTTCAAAAGTATTTTTTCAGAAAGATTGGAAAATTTGTTGAGTTAAAATGACACTGACAGCTTAAAGATTCGAGTGAAATTCTCCTGTTTTAAAAGTATTTTGAAAGACAAGTTACAAAATCCCACTATCAGGAACAATGATTTCTTCCAGATTATTTTTGGTGTATTGTGTTGAAAATGTTGCCGTTCAACTCCTTGCATATCGCCCAACAGTTTAATCCATTTAAACTTGATGTCGTTATCTACTGTGCATCATTTTCTCTCTATTGCCGCAGACTTCAGACCGATGAGACAACTCGAATTTCGAGATACACCTTTTGAGAACTGCAAATTGCAAGCTCCTCAATTAGCAAGATTCAAAAAGAGCTGGATCAAGCTTTTTTTTCAGGGATGGTGGATTGTGCGCAACAAAAAATAACATTATATGTTGGATATCATCAGTTTATTTTTAGTGACTGTATTTCCATAAAATTATTGTTTACACAACTTTTCTTAACGATATCGAATATTTTGGCATCATTGTCAGGACAGCTCTGAATAAAGCTTTGCCTTTGTTGTATTTTCGTGATAGAGGAGGACATGAGTGAATTTCGAGTTCCTTGAATCGTCTTTGCTATTATATTGCAATAGATGTTAGCTGCAAAGAACTTATGTGCTGAACTTATTAAAACCGAACAACTTTGTAAGTTTAACTGACTTTGTAAGAATGTAAAATGACAGCTTTGTCAGATTCTTCTTCTTTCGATTTGTTTGCTGAACTAAACAACTTCTTCTTGCAAAGTCTTACTATCAGGGTGTTCTGCGTTCTTTGGCATTCAAACTTGCTCTGAAGTAGCCACGCGTTTTAAAGCGTATCCTCCAATAGCGTTACCTGCATGGACCTTTTCCGTGCGATGTCAGCGAAGAAATGCCATTTCAGCGTCAATACCATGCTTGGCTTAAATTTTGCTGTGCTGGCTAGAACAGTTTTTTCAGCGTTTTTATGACTGTGAAGCAGGCACCATCTGACATAAAAATATTTTTTTTATGTTTTTGTGCACTGATCAATTTGTAAAAGGTTACCATTTTATCAATAAACAATTAACAGCGACTGAATCATGTCTTAGTTCTTCAGAAGTTATAATGAAGCTAAAAATGTTTGATTTGCATAGTTTCGACATAATATATTACGAAAGGATGGATTGTGGCTCTGTTGCATCGTTCCGTCGGTGTGATTGAACTTCATCCTGCAAAATGTAAGCTGATATTTCAGAAAGTCCTACGCTAAAATTCACCATCTTGCATGTGTTTGTAGTTTTCAAAAATTGATTGTTCGGTTTTTTGGGCAAAAATTATGCGAATCAAACTTTTCTAATTTTACGAGCTGAGAAAATGACAAACAACCTAATCGGTTTTGCTTTTACAATAGTTTCTTAAATCACATCTGTCAGTGGTAACCTGTTCGAATGAGCTTTTTCAACAAAGTTTTCTTCCAGTTGCATTCAATAAACTGTCTTCTAAAACTGAGGTATCTGGGCGGTTTTTACATCTTTCGTGGATGGCAATGAGTTGTCTTATTTTCGCAGTCAATCTATTCGTTCATGTTCTTGGATCAATTTTCGAAGACAATTCGTATTTTTTAAACTATGTAGAAATTAAATTGACATTTTCATGCGTAGTGCAAACGCAAACATTATGTGTTCCTGTAGATAGTCAATAGTTTACATTTGCCTTTGGCCGGGAGGCTTCGCAAATGATGAGAACCTATTTTACGACTGACGTACATTTCATTAAAGACATGATTAAAAGCCAATGTCTCAATGTCATCATCAATCTTTCTGGCAGCTAGCTAATCTCTTGTTTTACCTGTCTTTGCGCTTAACAAAATCTGCTTTGGCTCTGGCATTGCACGGCTTATATCATCGTCCGTCTCTCAAAAATTCCAAAACCAAGTTCTTTTGTTTCATTTACTCAAAGCTTTTCCAGAGCTTGAACTCTTGAGATCGAATCATATACAGTATCTCTTTCCTTTCTTGCATCTGATGCCATATTTCTAACAAAGGTTTCAAATTCGTCTACGATTTTTTGTACTGTCACATGATTTTATTAACAAATGACAAGATCTATCAGTTTTTCTTGCCTCAGGGCTGAATTTAAAAATTTCTATTTTCATATTTTCTATGACTTCATCAAACTCGTGTTGCTTTTTCTGTTTTGAAGGTCTAATTTGAAAAGATTTATTCATTTATGACTCGGCGATTTCAGCGCACTTTTTCGGGATAGTGAACATTTTTAACCTTACCTAAATCTATAGGCGAAACACGAACAGACTGCTATTCTCTCGGTTGAATATTTCGGCACGATCTACAGGCATCGTGAAGTCTTCATTTGGATTTGACTCAGTGTAGCGTTGACGACTGATGGTATCAGTACCAAACTTCTCTGCTTTGCGAATCAAGGTACATCAGGTATGGTTTGGAACAGCTGGCATCCTTGAGCCGCCGGCTACGCTTTGTTCTATTCGTTTTGGGTGAGGTGAGCTGCAGAATCAATACGAGCAACTTGGCAAGCCGAACAAATACGAAAAATCGCTTGGTGTTAGTGTGGATAATTTACGGAAAATCCAATTCGATTTCCAGTTTTTGGACGATACCATCCGTGAGATATACGCAGCTCTTTCGAACACTGAATGTTCTTGAGATCAGGCGAACAATTTATTTATCATATTTGCAATCCTGTAACATAGTCAGTATTTTTCCAATTGTTAGTTTTGTACGAAAATATCAAGCAAAGTCATGTTACAATTAAACGTATTTTGTAAAACTTACCTTTGCACCAAAACGTGTTACACTTTCCTTTACAATTATTATGTTAAATCGAACGACGCTAGATCTCTGTTCGTAAACCACCAGGATTGCGAGCTGAAATTACTATAATCACTATGCTACCTTAGCCGCCTTTTCTGCATTTACTGTTTGGTAGATACTGGATTAATTCAGAACCGAGTCAGACATTATTATACAGCTCACGGGTAGAAATCATACGAATACTGGGTAAAGACTGTTGGAAGATAGGTGGAGTTGAACGCTCAGGTATCGTCGAACCTTCAGGTACGAGTTTGGAGAGTTGGGCGAGGTAGATTTGCTGGCACTCAGGTATCTTGTTGCTGAAGAAGATTGTAAATTGTATATACCTGGAATGAATAAAGAGTGCGGCGGTTGTTGATTGAGGTGGCATCAGTCGGCAGCCGTCTAGTTTGATGGAAGGTGACTAAGACTGCGTTCTTTTGTTTTATTATTAAGAAACGGTCATCGACGGAGCTAGCCTCTTATGGCCAGCGTGGCCATGGTGGACTAGTTCAACAAAAGACCATGTTTACAATCACCAACTGTACGTAGTACAGCTAACTGGTATCTAATTACCTGTATCTAATACTTGTTAGCACGTTTTCAGCACAACGCACCAAAAATCACTTGAAGAAATCATTGTTCCATGATAGTGGATTTTGTAACTTGTTTTTCAAAATACTTTTAAGGCAGAGAATTTCACTCGAATGTTTAAGCTGTCAGTGTCATTTTAACTCAAAATTTTCCAATCTTTCCGAAAAAAATACTTTTGAAACTGAAAAATCACGGAGTACATCCGAAAAGGGCCAAAACTTATTAAGTTATCAAAAAAATAAATATTAAATCAGTAATATCTTCTAAACGGTGCATCTTAGAAAAATGTTACCGATGTACTTTTTGCTTGCAAATTTGATGTACTTTCATAAAATTAGGGTGACAAACTTTTTTGACTTTTCTTAATAGCTTTTTTGAAAATTGTAATTTTTTTTAAATTTTTTTTTTTCATTGTAACCTATTTTTCTCCAGAACAACTCACTGTGCACTAGATAGCATTTTAAGTCAGCTATAACATAAGAATAATTAAAAAATTATTGACAGGTCACTTTTGAGGAAAAATTTATATTTTAGTTCAAAACACAAAAACCAAACTTTTTTTTTACCGTGCATATTTTCTCCATATAGCACCAACAATTGTCTAAAACTTCGCCCAAGACACCAAACCAATCGGACAAACCGTTTCCGAGATACAATTTTTTGAAGATATCATGTGCATTTTTCATAGGCCCTTCTCATAAGTAAGGCTAGATTCAAAATGGCGAACCAAGTATGCAAAACGGCGTTTTTCTTCCCCAAAAACATGTATGCAAGGTTTCATGCAAATCAAAAAATACAAAAAATAAAAACTGGAAAAAATTTCCACTTGTTCGTGGAATCGCTCTACATTAAGGCCGACTAGCGCCAACTCGCGGGTATATTGACCATGTTGAGAGACGTACAGTTGAACACCGTCAGCGTAAATTTGGAAGGACCAGTACTTCAGCACTGTCGAAAGATCATTGATGTAGCAACAGAAATGTACAGGTCCAAGAACTAAGACTAGAGGAACACCAGATGGCTCCTCAGCGAGTCCTGGAGTAGCGATCACCACAGAACACAGTCTGCCTCCATCTAGACAAGTAAGTATCCATCAGGCTTACAGCAGTAGGAGAAAAGTTGAACTGAACTGTTCAACAGAACCAATCATTTGTAATGGGGAATAGTGTCGAAAGCCTTGGAAATACTAGTACCCTTTTCTATCTACTACGTAGGTCATCGTGTACTCGAAAAACAGCTATCTTGGTGCTATGGCATCCCCGAAAACCGACTTGACAATCAGACAGCAGATTATTATCCTCACTGTTGAAGGTCATGTGGTGTTTGAGAAGTGTCTCAAAAGCCTTTGACAACGCACAAAGTATGCTGATTGGTCGCAGATTGTTGATGTCGTTCAAATCCGTATTCTTTTTCAGTGGCTGGATGTTTGCGTGCTTCCAGAAGTCAGGAAAAGATGAGAAAGGTTCTCCAGCCTCCCAGTGCCACTTGTTGTTGCGGAAGACTTAGGCCCAGACGAGGTCCTGGCATGTGTAGCATCTCGGTTTCGCAACATGTTTTCGGTTAAACTGCTCTTGTTGCTTGGAGTTTTCGACCTTGTGTGTCGTAGTTGGTGGTCTAAGCTGCTCAAACCGTGTGCGTTACGACATAGCGTGGATCTGTAACACTACAGCAAAGTGCTTATAGCGTCTTGCAGCGTAATGAAAATGATTTTAAAGGTGTCGACAAACCTTTCAGCGAGGTCACTTGACTGCGGATGATAGGCAGCAGTCTTCAGATGAACACTGGCGTTGGACTCACAGTAGGCATCGAACATTTCGCATGTGAATTGAACAAGATAAAAAGTAGAGGACCTAGATGTGAGCCTTGGGGAACTCCAGATAATTCATGAACAGGGTGTGCCTTTTTCCCATTAAAACTGACTACCTGTTGCCGATTTATTAAATACGATTGTATCCATTTAAGATTTTCATCCTCAAATCCTATTTTCCTTAACTTGTAGAGTAACAGAGGAATCTCAATACGGTCAAAGGCCTTCCTAAAATCAGTGTAGACCGAAATGGTTGACGTTGTCCATTGCGTTCTTTGAGTAGTTCACGAAGTTCTTACAAGTTTGTGGAAGTTGAGCGTCCTTTGAAAAAAATGCTGCCAATTTTCTAATATCGTTTTCTACTTGGCTAAACAGTTTTCTATTGACGATAGCTTCAAAAAGCTTTACATAATAGCAATTCCATGGTAATTGCGAATATCGGATTTTTTTTCCTGACTTATAAATAGGTATAAGTTTTTTCCAAATTTTTGGGAACTGACCTGAATCGAGTGACAAATAGAAGAGCCAAAATAAAGGCGAAGTTATCTTAAATACAAGATTTTTCATAAATGCTGGAGGGATTCCATCAGGTCCCGCACCTTTCGGAGCATCAAGATTTTTCAAACCAGCAAGAATGTCTTGAACATGTAAGGCTTGTTCGCGACAAAATTTGGACACCACTAAATACGTATATCTCTGGAAAAACTTCATTAACGCGTGATATATTTCGCATACTAATGAACGTATGTCTGTTCATTGTGGAAAATAAATTTTTGGCGTCGAAAAAATAGTACGGTCGCAATAAAAATCCGGATCTGTCAGGACGAAAACTTGCAAAAAACTGGGTTTTTCTGCAATCACTGTCCATAACGCTCTTAAATTTTTCGATACTCGTTTGACAACAGCCAGAAAGGATAGGAGCGGATCGAAAACGGATATAAGGAACCATCAGAAGGACGCGAAGGTGAAAAATAAAAATGTCCCCAACTGTCGTGCATACTTCCAAGCACCGGCAAGGTATGAAGTCGCTCTAGGTGAAAACTGTACCGAACCGTAATGATTAACAGAATGTGACGGCTAAAACTCGGGCTCGCAAGGTGTATCTCGAATATTTGACGAAGTTTTCCTGCGAGATAATGGACAATGAAACTTATGCGTTGGAAGACTTTAAGCAGTTTCACAGAATGTTAGGACGAAGAAAAAGGCCAAGTTTCCCAAAAAATATTTGGTTTGGCAAGCAATATGCAGCTGTGAACGAGCAAGCCAAAGCTTCATCACTACCGGAAGGATAAACAAGGAAATATACCGTGAAGAATGCCTTAAGAAGCGATTGTCACCATTTTTACACAGCCGTAACGCTCCCTCGCTATTCTGGCCTGATTTGGCATCTTGTCACTAAGCCAAAGATGTTTTGGAATGGTATAAAGCGAATAGAGTCCATGCTATACCGCAAGAGGCGAATCCACCTAACTGCCTGGGGTTGCGACCTATCAAGCGATATTGGGCACTCGTGAAGCGAGAACTCTCTCAATATAAACAATAAGCTACAACTATAGAAAAAATTAGAAAATCTTGGACAAAAGCAGCTAAATCGATTGCAGACCCTAATGGCTGGAGTAAGTTCAAAAGTTCGTAGTTTCTTCACGCAGCCTAATTAAGTAACTGTAATTAGTTTCAAGATAACTGTTAATGCACAATTAAATGAATAAGAAATGCATCTTGGATAGAACTAATAGCAACTTTTTTTTTATTCCAAATAATCTAGATCGCGATCATCATCTGAAAATGTCGCGAACATTTCTTGGAAAAACTTTGCAAACAAGTCACACATCTCACCAGGGTTTCCAGCGTTTTTGTCATCAAGATGCATTTTTGTAGGGAAGTTGTTTGATTTAAATTTTGTTCTGACATACTTGAAAAACTGTTTCGGACATGATTTGATTTCGCTCTCTGTTCTGAAATTATACTCTTCCAATTCGGAAATGTTTGCTAAATTAATCTGATCACAGGTATTCAGATAGTTTTGCACATTGACACTAAAGTTGTATTTTCTGTAAATTTTGCGAGGTTTTTTCTTCCGATTTTTCATATTTATGATATTTCGGTTGAACCATATTCGATTTTTTTTGGAATTATATCTGCGTCTTTTTCTTTGAAGAGATATGTTCTCAATAATTATTTCAAATTAGAACCTGTAGAGGACATCAACAGCGCTCTCGATATTTACTTTATTACGTATTGTTGATTGCCAGTTGATTGAATTTAGCTTAATTTTTATGTACTTGTAAAAAATAGGGTTAATGCCTGGGACAGACATACAACGCTGACCGTTGTACGAACTGTCAAATACTTTAATCCAGTACCAAAAAACAAGTACTAGACTAAAGGAGTACAACCATAGACTAACTCTAAGACCAGTAGGTCCCGAACAAATACGATTTGTTTCTTGACTCAGTCAGTACTAGCACATCGGTCCCAAGCTCCTTCCCAAGCTTAATAATGCGCCCCTAATAATGAACTCACACGAACACACTCTCAAATATTCTGTTATAACACAGCAAATCAAAACAAAGGCGCAAATATGTATTGCAAGGTGCTGGCTTCAAGGTGTACTTCGCACCAAGGGGCTCTACAACAATGAACCAATTTCAAATCGCTAGTTGCATATTGATTGTTGGTACAACGCTGTAAGTTGTATGTCTGTTCCAGGCATTGGAAAATTCACTGTCCGTCGGACTGTACGTTATAGTATATAATTTATGTTTTTACAAAATATAAATGACAACTACTGGATTGTTACTACAAAATAAAAAAAATTGGGTATGTATTAATATCTGAATAGTCCTGGAAAAGCTGAAAAGCAGGGTATACATTCCATTTTGCTCCTTGCAGTCTGCACCTTGCAATAATTCTTGCGCTTTTCGGTGCCTTTCGGCACTAGTATCTTTGTTGTTGTTTTGATTCGCTATGTTATTTTGACACAATATTTGAGGGTATGTTGGTGTGAGTTACGTTATTAGGGGCGAATCATTCAGCTTGGGACCGAGCTTGGGACCGGTGTGCTAGTACTTCCTGAGCCAAAAACTATATTCATTTTCTTCATGAATATCCACCCGCTGCTTTTACCAGCGGCTTGATAGTCATGAAGAAAATGAATATAGTTTTTGGCTCAGGAAGTACCAGCACATCGGTCCCAAGCTTAATGATTTGGCCCTAGTAACGTAACTCACACGAACACACCCTCAAATATTTTGTCACAAGAACACAGCGAATCAAAACAAAAACAAAGATTCTAGTAGCGAAAAGCGCAAGAATGTATTGCAAAGTGTACTTCGGACCTAGGAATTCTACTACAGTGAACAGATTTAAAATCGCTAGTTTCATATTGGTTGTTGCTTCTACTAGTGCTTTAGCGCGAGAGATTTTCGTGCAATGCACTATATGCACAGTTGTTCAGTATGACAAAGTCTTGACATACACAATGTTTCATTCGATTATAAAATAGTGTTGCCAAAAACATAGATGAGTTGACGCGAAATTCGTCACATGCAATCTATAGTCACTAGATTCATAGTCTGGCGGATACAGCAACAGGGAGCCAATTTGAACTGTCAGTTGGCGTGAGACCAATCGAGAGCATATCTCGAGTAATTCATGTTAAGCGCCTAAAAGCCATTTGTAAGCAACGTTGATTTCCCACAAACTACGAGAGAATCCACTATATCCTGCTACTCCATATGGTAGAACTAACATTCTTCTACCAAATGCTGCTTTCATTTTACGAGAGTGATTTAAGATTCAGGAGAAATCGATATTTAAAGTCATTGTTTACAAATGGTTTTTAGGCCCTTAACAGGAATTACTCGAGATATGCTTGATTGGCTCCACCAACTGACAGTTCAAATTGGCTCCCGTTGTTGTATCCGCCAGACTATGAATCTAGTGACTATAATGCAATCCTGTTTGGCAAAGATTAATAAGTCTAAATAGAGATAACACGTCACATTCCCCTTTGAAGATCGATCTCATTTTAGCCATCTATTCAGTCTAACTAACCACTATGCACCAAATCGCCAATAGAAAGAAAGAAGACAACGATTCCATGACGTCTTCACAGAATTGATTCACGCAAAGCTCACCCAATCACGCAGACCAATTATATGGAACCCACTTGAAAACTCGTCCAACACAATCAATCCTCACTTACTTCTCCAATTGATCTCCCAATTTGTCCGCCCGGTCGTCCTCCAGTGGTTTGTACAGAATCAGCTAGGCCCAGTGTCTTGGTTGAACCCTCTCGGAACATGTCCACCGTCCACCAGAAGGTCAGCACCGAGAATAAGCTGCATTTTGGCGTGGGTTGTTACACAACTTTTACCTTTAGGTGCTTCCATATTGCGCGACTTGTTCTCACTCAACTATCACTGCGAATAATGTCATTTCAACCCCAGCAGTTTGTTTGATCTCATTAGACTGCCGTAGATAAGCGAGCGTTCTTCTCGTTTCAACAGCCCGTTAAGTGGGTATCTTTTCTACAAGCTTCGCGTTATCAAATGTGGCGCTACATCACCGATGGCATTCAATCGAAGCAAATATTTTGATACAAAATCGAATCAAACAACACTGAATCACCCTCGATTGGACGGAATCAGCTGTTAATACGCGTGTCGGCCGAATACAGCTTAATACATACTCGATCAGCTTATACAGTGATTAGGCGGCACACATGTGTAGCTGATGGCTACAAAACGACGACTATAGTGTCGGATAGAGTCTGCTCAATGATGCCCGCTGAGCCACATGGTGCTCTCTCTACACTATCGTTGCAAGCTAAACAAATGTCTTCACGTTTCTTCGTGTTTGTTCGCAAATTGTTGCTGGTATGTTATTCACATGAATCATTCTCATCATTCAGTTGTCTGTGGAAGAGACAAATAGCTCATTCTTAGTATATAATCTTACAGTGGCATATGTACCCGAGAAAAGTATTCCGAATAAAATATCTGATGTATCTGTTATAGCTAATACAGGTAAATGCATGACCCGTAACGCTGGTAGATCACCTTTTGTGGTGCATTACGGGGTATCAGATCTACCACCGAACCCTTGTCCGATTTCGTGCAAACTAGGGAACATATTTGTTTTTTTTTGCACTCAAAGGAACATCTTTTAGTCCTTATAACATTTATGTCTTGTGAAAAGTGACAATACTCGGATTGATCCACTGAAGATGAGCTTGGAATAAGCAAAACATGGTTAGTCTTCATTAGTGAATTCTCGTTTTCTATTTGATGTTCTATAGTTTGAATTGGTTAGGACTAGGGTTCTGATGCATGGTAAGTATCGGAGTCATAATTTGTTTTGTTTGCAATGAATCCGGTTTTGACTGATAAAGGGGCGACCCTTTGAAGAGTGCTCTCAATCCTCAAAGGGTTTAAATAGCGGAACCTTACGATAAAAGTCGATTCATTGCCAGCAGAACAAACAATGACAACTGTGACGACACCGAATACTTCAGTAAACAAAGGACACGGGATATATTACAATAGATCAAATTACTTATTTATGTCCCGAATACTACGGTTTATATCCCGAACAGAGAAAAAAAAGGTAATTGCATCAAATTGAGCATATTTGTTTAATTTCATCTGAAAACAGCATGATAATCTGGTGAAGAACAGCAACCTTAGAAATGAGAAAACTTCTTTTAAAAAAAATCAAGCCGTTTGATAAAAGTATTCTAAAGCACGATTCACTTAATATCTGGACGCGAAAACTCAGCTCTATCTCCGGAATGATCAGTCAAAATAAAGGTTTTTTTTAATTGTTATTTCAGGAAAAATATCTACAGTCTTATTCCGTTATGATTTTCATGAAATGACGAACTTTTCATGACACACTGCGCAACATCTTTTAGACATTATGTTCGTCAACTTGAGCTGCCATTGTATTCTACCATCTTTTCATCTCTGCAGCATCCTGAGTCACTTTTCCAATCTTTTTCAGCTTCTGCCCAACAATCGCCCAATATTTCTCATGAAATCCTTTCCGATGAAATTCACCCTGTTGCCACGGTAACAATGAAGTGTCTCTCGAGTGTAGTGACAGCTAGCCAAATTTGGTAAGGTAACGTGGTCTTTTTGTACTTTAATTAATAGTATAAAGGCTCACTAAAAGTAAGTTGGTACCCACAAAAAGAACTGTAATTCGTTATTTAAAAGTTTAAAAAAATCATTAATGGCGGACACGGAACCACCGCAATTCTTCCATTGCCGCTGGATGTCCTTTATTGCCCGCCGCTTCGTCGAAGTGGCTGCTTTAAAAATTCTGTGATTGGTTGAAATTCCGGGCAATTCGGAGGATTCATTAGCTTTAATGATGATGATGATTATGTAATACTTCCATCTATTGTAGCAAGGTAACTTTCCATAGCATTGGAATAATCTGTAAAACGGTTTGTTCATGATTCTATTATTATTTGTGATCATCAAGCTCCTGTATGTAAGCCAAAAAAAGGTTTGAGTGGGCCCGTAAGCAGAGACATCAACACTAAACCCCCGAATATAGGAAAGAGAATCTCCTTCCAAAATTTTACACTCATAGCACTAGAATCGAGCCCTTGATTGACAGAATAAACCCAATAGTTGGGGTAGAAAAGCCCGCCCTTGTTCTGCAAAACTTTAACAATAGAATAGAATGGAGGAAGTCTCATGGAGCATGAGTCATGTTCCCTATTCAAATCGTTTTACTTGGGTTACACTTTGATTTGGTCATTCGCTATCCCGTTCTATGTTATTTAATATGTCTAGGGTTTTTTTTTTCATTAGGGCGAATCTGCAATTGAGAGACTCTCTTTGATTACTTTCTCTTTCATTCATATTCCATTCAGCGTTACGTTTTTCATTCAACTATTTGTTGAGTATGGTAGCCAGCACTGTTGTGTTTCTATCTGTACTAAAGAATCCGTCAAAAGCTTTATAATGGCGCTGTAATAAATGAAAGAGAGCGAGAGAAGAGAGAGCCTCTAATTGTTAGATTCGCCCTTTTGAAAAAAAATCATAGAAATAGCTCATTCTTAGTATATAATCTTACAGTGACATATGTACCCGAGTTTAAGGATTCAGAATAAAATATCTTATATTTGATATAAGTATTAAGGTAAATGCATCAAATTTAGCGCTAATGCTACTATGTGTTTCATTTCTACTGAAAACAACATGACAATCTAACGAAGAACAACAACCGTAGAAATGAGAAGTTTATTTTAAAAAAATCCGTTTTTATTATTTGACAAAAGTATTCTAGAGCACGATTCACTTAATATCTGGACACGAAAACTCCGCTCTATCTCGGGATTGACTATCAATCTATCAGTACCTATTATCTTCGATAACATCGTTGATCAACAAGGCCTGAACTTCCGTAGAACTGATTTCGCTGCTATAAGCCAATCTATGTCCCAAGTCAGTTGGCAATCCCTCGACTCGTGTTCCACTATCGATGAAACGGTCCCGAGCTATATCAGATTATTTTCCACAAAGGAGACCTACTCGTGAATCTCCTTGGTCTAATGCTCATTTACGGTACCTGAAACGTGTGAGATCGAAGGCTCTTTGTAGTACTGCAAACTGGAAATCAATCCACCAAGCGAATTTTCTCTACAGCTATTACCCAATACAGAAAGTACAATCGTCTTCTCTACAAGGACTATTCAAAACGAATCCAAGCTAACCTTCGGCGCAACACAAAGTTGTTCTAGTCATTTGTGAACACATAAAGGAATGTTAATTGGCTACCGGTTGAAATTCATCTTGGCGACAGAATCGCCAGCACACCAGTGGACAAATGCGATCTCCTAGCCGAGCACTCAAAGATACACCCAGAGACGCGTTCGACTTCAATAGTCCTGCGATTAAATTGGACCTCGTTGAATTCGCAATCCCGAAGCTGAAACTCTCAAACGCGGCTGGCCCTGACGGAATTCCTTCATGTGGACTAAAGAGTTGCTCTGCACTGCTTACGATTCCTCTTTTGAAATTTTTCAATATCTCGTTACGCCATGGAAAATATTCAATACGAAGATTTCCGTTCGAGATGCCGATTTTCAAGAATCGAAGATTCAGCAATGTGCCTCCTCAAAAGTCTTCGAGGTCATCGTCAACGACTTGCTGTTTGCTAGTTGCACACTCTACATTTCTCCTGAACAGAAGATATGGGGTTTTTGCGCCTCGCTCACAGGCTCAATCCCATCAATATTCAATATTCATTAAGACGGATAGTCAGATAAAGTATAAAGATAATAAATAAATAAATAAACAACATGGATTCCCCCCCCTGAAGATCGATCTCAACCAACCTTCCACCTTTCGTTTCCTCGTGTTTCCGGAATAAGGAAGCTAGTCGACGTTGTTTACCCGGATCTCAAGGCTTCTTTTGACCTGGTCGACCATGCTATACTTTTGGCAACGTTAGACAAACTTGGCGTGTCAAACAACTTAGTTCGTGTCAAACAACTCTGATTGTTAACAAATGCTCCATTACCACATTCCATCGAACATTGAACCCAATTGCATTTGATTACATAATAAACAACCAGCCTCTGCTGAAAGTTGATACTGTCGTGACCTTGGAATCTAGCTTGACTCCGAATTGACATTTAGACAACAGTACACGGATTACCAAAGCCTCGGTTTCATGTTTAAGATCTCCGACAAGTTTCGTGATTCCACCTGTTTGAAAGCATTGAACTGCTCTCTCATGCGTTCTATCCTGGAATTCGGAGCCTTGGTGTGGTGCACATCTGTTCAAAGGAAATTTGTTCGTTAGGCTCTCCGTCATCTACCGTGGAATGATCCTGTCAACCTTCCAGCGTACCAGGATCGTTGCTCACTCTTGGGTAGTTGAAGCAGCCTTCGTAGCAAAAGCTAGGGGAAGCCGACTCTCCGGGAGTTCTGGTCGAACTCTTTATCTACGCTCCTGAACGAGTTCTGTGAACAAGAAATTTTCTGCAACTCGGAACCCATGCTGTAAACTGTGGCCAATACGATTCAATTCGATTCATGTCGTCGCGCTTCAATGAATTCTACGCTCTTTTTGACTTCAACTGTTCCACTGCGACCTTCCTTCATCGAATTCAGCGTAGTTGGATGATGAGCTGCTAGTTCAGAAATGGTGGCATTTACTACGTATTGGTATTAATGGCGAAGATACCAGGCAACTGATTCCTTCACGAAAGATTATTTTAATTTCACTGACAAGTTTTGTGTGTGTACTAGAATTAGTTTTGACAACGAACAATTGGAATCGGAAGATGTACAATCGGAAACGGATGACGAAGGCAGTGGCGATCAGTATCATGGTTTTCAGTCGGATGAAGAAATTATATGTGGATTTCACTTATGCGAGGAAGATGGAGATGTTCAGGAAGAGGCTGTACAGGAAGCTCGGGCTAGCAACCGTCCGGTATGGCATAAGGACTACGTAATGGATTTCGCTGGCTTCTCTTTGAGTGCAATGAACTACGTTGATAATCTTCCGGAAACGCTAAGTGACATTATGAAACGTGACGATTGGGTACACTGGAAGGCAGCTGTGAATGAAAAAATGGAGTCGTTGCAACGAAATCAGACTTGGACTTTGGAAAAGTTACCCGTGGGTAGGAAGCCTATTTCATGCAAATTGGTAATTAAAATCAAAGCAGGAGCAGATGGTGAGCCAGATCGATACAGAGCAAGATTAGTGGCACGTGGCTTCACACAACGGTATGGATTTTATTATACCGAGACAACCGGCGCTGCAAAACTTGACACTCTCCGGACAATCCTGACAGTGGAAAATCATCAACGGTTGCTCATTCATCAAATGGACGTGAGGACTGCGTTGCCGAATCGATGAAGAAATATTCATGACTTTGCCTGAAGGGTTTCAGCAGGGTAACGATATGATATGCAAGTTGAAGCGTTCGATTTATGGACTGAATGATATTGATCCTTGCTTATACGTTCGGTATGGAGTGTTTCTCATTCTTTACGTTGAGACATACTCATTATTGGAAACAAATGGAAGGCAATCGATTAAGTGAAGAAGCATCTTTCGCACGAACTTGAGATGTCAGATTTGAGCACAGTAAAACAATTCTTGGGAATGAGTATTAAGCGCACTCCCGAGAGACGAAGTAAGAAACCGCACTGATAAGCCATACCGTGAACTAGTAGGCTGTCTTATGTACACAACGCTTATATCGATTCCAGATCTTCCAGCTGTTGTTAATTATCTGAGCCAGTTTCAAAGTTGTGCTACGGAAGTCCATTGGGTTCACCTAAAAAGGATACTAGGTACGTGAAAGGCAGCTTAGATCTTGCATTGGAACGTCGAGGTTATCAACATGCGGTTCCAATTGAAGCCTTACGCGACGCGGATTAGGCTAATAATGTTACGGATAGGCGGTCAATCACTGGTTATAGTTTCAAAGTATGTGGCTGTACCATTGCTTGGCTCACAAGGAAGCAGCAGACAGTTTCCCTGTCATCCACGGAAGCGGCATTTGTCTTGTTATGCACAGCTGCATGTGAAGCGTTGCTGCAAGCGTTTGCTGTTAGATTTGGGAGTTGAGATAACAGGATCCACGGGATAGCCGAAGGATGAAACATGTAGACGTTAAATACTACTTTATTCGTGATATTGCGCTGAGTAGATAAATATGTATTCAATAACTAGAAATTAGAAGAAAAATTAGTATTTTCCATTTAATTCCAACTACCTTTGCTTATCTTCACATAATAACTCGAGTTAGTACGAAACACTGAAGAAGTCTGCACATTGTAGACGAAATACGCGTATTTGTGAAGATAAGCAAAGGTAGTTGGAATTAAATTGAAAATACTATTTTTTCTTCTAATTTCTATTAAATGGATAGTACTAATTTTTCTTCTAATTTCTAGTTAACAAGATTTAATTTATTGAAATTTAAGATACATTATCAATTGTTGAAAACAAATAAGAGATTTAAAAAAAAATGGCCGTAATCGGCTGTTTGGCGAAGCTTCCGTTTGATGTCGAAACAGGAGCGTTGCACAGCCTTCATGTCAACTTTGCGAATGCGTTTTTTGATTCTACCAATGAACTGTTTGCAATTCGTGGCTCTCTAGTTGTTTTTGTCTTCGATTGGGCAACACGAAGGCAGATTTTTCACTTTCTGTTAAAACTTATGTATAAACTTATGCAGTTGAACTATCCATGGAATAGTATCGATCGTTTTCGGGAATGTGCGTATCCGAAGGAGGGAAATTATTTTCGTCGACCAAAACAAACGGAATGTTTTTAATCAACCAGCGGCATTGTGATCTGCTTCTCAGTGTATTCCGGAGCTGTTGTCTTAATTTTTCTTAAAATGACCATACACTTGTCGAGATTTCTGTACAGTTAGTACACCCTCGCGAAATGCTTCTTGTTTCTACGGAATTTCGAGTAAAAATGAGCAAGCATAAAGAAGATAAAAAATCCAACCAGAGAGAGAGAGAGAGAGAGAGAGCTGACTCATGCACACTCGCATTTTTCACTGAGCTCGTTTAGCAGCATGAGGACCCTGAAAAAATTCCAAAATTTTAGTTGCCACCCGTTATACATAAATTATATGCGACGAGTCTTGCTATCTTGATATTAATCTTTTTGCTGAAGATGCCATGTTGTTCATTTCAGTTAAAAGCTTTGATGAGGTCGTTTCACATCTTAATGTAGTTTTACATTCTCTAAGTAGAATGGTTGTAAACAAATTAAATTGAACATAAGTAAAAGAACCTAACAAATAAACGAACAGAATTAAAAAAAAAAGAATAAAGAGACGCATTTTCAAATGTTCACTTTTTTTTCAACAATGGATAATATATCTTTAATTTGACTTTTGCCCTGCCATGTTATTCCTTTGCTCACTATATCGCAAAAAGGACTCACTATTCTGGACCGCGGTCTAGGAGTTTATATCTGTAAATTGTAATCAGATCATATATGTTTTTTTTGCAAATTGATTGATTTTTTGTTTAATTTTGAATTATTTTAAAGATAAATCGTCCAGCTCAAAATTTCGTGAGGAGGATCATCATCAACAACTACGATCATTTCGAAGAGGAAGAGTCTTTCTATCCGATAGAATTGGTAGCTTACTCAGGTAGACATTCTATAGATACCCGAGCAGGACCGAATAGCTTGATAACTGGCCGTGGTATTAAGGAGCTCAGATTAAGAGGTAAAATACCTGATGATAATACCATAACATTGTTCCCACAATGTTATACGAATACCAAATTGAGGTAAGACAATACCAAAATAGTACCTCTAATGTATTCCCAGGTATCCAAAATAACAAGTTTTGTTATTCGAGTGATATTTTGCTAGCAATTCTTAGGTATTTTGCTTAGGTATTTTACCTCTTAATCTGAGCTCTTTAATACCAAGGCCAGTTATCAAGATCAAAATTAGGTATTCATATATTGTTGTCTTCTGCTCGGGTTGTCACGAGACATTTTCGAAAGAAGTCATCAGCACTAGTGTGCCTGTATTAGTAGAGTGACGCCATGTCATCCCTGTGAAAATAACAAATTTGGCATCCCTGATGCTTTGAGTTGACAACACTGAATATTATGCTGATCACTGAGTACCTTTTCAAACAGACGCATCTGATTTTGTAAACAAAGAGGGAAAGTAAGATTCAAACGTTTAATTCTTGAAACCTTAGTACTTCATCCAAATCTAGAGCCACCAATACAAGGAATAATGCTCCAAACATCATGCTAATGATACTTTCCGTGAGGGTGCTGAGAGTTTGAGAAATTTACGTTTGAATTTTTCTTCCCCTCGTTGTTTACAAAATCAGATACGTCTGTTTGAGTACCTGAGAATCACTAATATCTAGAGCACACTTATTATTGTTTCTTCACATGCGTTTGACAGGTCGCCTGCTCGATTGAGACGTACCGACAGAAAATTTCGGTTCCAGTTCTGACAGTGTCGTCACTCTACTCATCATGAGCGACACTTAATCAGCACCTAATCCAACGTAAATAGCTTTCTCCACATTATTTGGTGCACAATGTGGTTTTGATCGTTTCTAAAACCTAAGGTTAAATTCCAACGTAGCCCCTATCAACGGTAACTACCTTCACACATACTAACAAACGCGCCGAATGCCGGCATGACAATCGTAAATACGCTATCCCACCACATGCTTTTGTTTATACGTTGGTTCTGGCTGTATTCGCACATTCATTTCTGTCAATGTCATGATTTCCACTAGTGCCTAACGGAGCGACGGAAAGGGCAGTGTTGGTGAGGCTGCGATGTGACGAGACTCACTTACTGACGGGACTATGGCTCACATCGCTCAGCTCAGCATATCATCAGTCATCATCAGTACAGCGTTGAGCAAGGAAGGCGTCGTCTGCCTCTGCCGAGTGGAGGTCCGTAGATTGCCCACCACGCGCGTGTTTCTGCTACCGTCGTCCGCCATCGAGAAGAATAACCACCGAAATAAGCGGCATATGCGCATTTGTTGTGTTTTCGTTGGTGGCAGTGGCAGTGGTAATTGTCAAAGTTTTAAATAGTGCTATGATGTTTTAGAAGTGAATCAATGTTTCTAATATGTTATGCAGCAGTTACTGAACAGAGAGATGCGTTTTTTCTTCGTCGGACAAGGGGTGTTTAGTGGGGCAAATCGAACGCATCGTTCTGCGGCGCTTGCTTGAAGATTTCACAACCGGGTGATGGAGTGCTATCCTCGAAGGGTGGACCAGAAGCAGAGCTAGAATCAAATAGAAGCTCTCAGGGGAAGATGATATTGTTTGGAAACGATAATCTAGAGGTGTCGAATGAAAACGGAACGATCGGAGTGTGTGGGAAGTGCAGCGACTTGCATCGGATGTGTGAATGAATTTTCTGGCGTAACGTTAATGTGTACAACCGATTAACTGTGTTCGTTTTTCATATGTATGGATTTTATTTTTACTTGCCCGTTACGGGCGATAGGTGATGTAAGCAAACAGTGATTTGTATTGCACTTGCCGGCCAAATCCTTGTTTCCACATTTGAAGCGGCTGTTAGTATGGGAGTATGTACGTTCCTTGCCTACGTCTTATCTCTATAATTGTGTTAATCTTGCTTTAACATTGTACCGAATCAACTTGATAAACGCAAATCAGCGAATGAAAAACTCTTTTGTCTTGTCTTTCTCAAGTTCTATTTCCGAGCGATACCGTTTTAGGTGGAGTTTACAATTAGAGGTGCCTCGTAAATAGATTACTAATTATTCGGTAATTGTTTAAGTCATTGACACTTTTTTAATTGTTTGTATTTGTTTTATCTTTCATAAATGTATGATGGCTTTGAATGAAAATTCAAAGGATTGTTTGTTATATTTTTAGAGGGACACCGTAACGTGTTAAGACAAGTATGATTCAAATGATATTTGAAAACATTGATTCATATCCGAAATAAGGTTTTAAAATTACAATATTTTTGGCAATACATTATGATTTATTTGTCCATAAACAGTTGTTTTCGTCTAGCATGTAGAGGTGTCGTAAAATAATTGGTGATTCCGAATAGTAATAGAAGAGTTATTAAACCAAAGCTAGATATTCGATTAACCATGGTCGATTTTAGATCTATTATATTCAAAAATAAATCGTACGTGAAAGCGAAATCACAAGGAATTTTAATACATGGCGAATGCATTTATTACACAAGCACTTCTTCTTTGTTTTCTATACTGGGGTACACTTTAAAAGAACCTATTGTGACCGTCAAGTTTTGAGCGTTAATATCTTAGTCGTTTCTCCTAACATTTTCAAAATATTGGCTCCAATCGATCGGATATATTTCCAGCGTCGATCCTAATATTGAAAACTATTGATTTTCAACACTAAACTATTGCAAACAACGCAAATATAAGGTCTTCTAATTTCGTTTTGCAAAGTAAATTTAGTAAATGCCAAGTATTTTTCTATCACAGACTTTAAACGTAAGTAAAAAAGATCTGTTATGCAGCAGTGAACGATATAAAAGGGGTACTATTCGCAAAACACTTCGCGAAACTGCAGCGAAGCCTGAATGTTCTGTCTGAATACTTCACCGAATGGAAGATCTGTACCAACGCGGCGAAGACCCAGGTCATCCTATTTCCACACTCCAACTCTCCCAAACTTGTTCCGCCTGATGATTGTAAAATTAGCCTAAACAACACAACGGTGGAATGGGCCAAATCAGCTGTCTATCTTGGCGTTACCATAGACAGCAAGATTATTTTCAGGGATCAGGTTGACAAAACTGTTACAAAGTGTAACGTTCTGTTGAAGCTACTGTACCCATAGGTCAACAGAAGGTCTACATTATCCCTGAAAACAGGCTTGCTGTATACAAGCAAATCATACTTCCAGTCATCGAGTACGGCATGCCAATCTGGGAGAGTTGCGCTAAAACACATCACCTTTAACCTCAGCGTGTTCAAAATAAGTTCCTCAGGATCATTCTGAACACCCCTCCGAGGACAAGAACATCTGAGGTCCACCGTCTGGCCGAGATAAAAATTGCTCGACGATCGCTTTAGTGAGTCTATCAATCGGTACAGGGCACGCTGCCTGACATCGGATCACCAGATCATCGGGAATCTGGTTCCCCACTCCTAGGATTTTCAAATTGTAGTTTTAGTTGTTGTAGTTTAGGTAGGTTATCAAATTTTAACAAACAATGCCCCTAGGGCTAAACTGCTAAACTAATTAAAGCAAAAAGAACATCAAATACTTAAAGTACATAAAACCTCTTAAAACAAAGCTGAAGAGCCCACTGGGTTAAAACTCTTTAAAATGTAAATTAGTTTATAGGACAAAGATTGAAATAAAAAACAGATTTAGTAATTAGTAGTAAAACACTTCATTTGTTCGGTAGCCTTGGAGCTGCTCAGAGCGGCAATGAGCCAGTATTGAATTGGCAGCTGACGGTGACAAGTACCCTGCAGAGTGATCTGGCGAGCAATCATTGGCCAGGTACCCTAGTAGCACACTTGTTGCCATTTGGTTGAGATAACATAAATATGACTTGCTAAGTCAAAATCATGTTACTACAACTAATTATGACCGTTGTGTACTACTTGGGTAGCCAAGCATGGGAAAATTCACTCACTCGCATGAGCACAACCGATATAAAATAGCAACCCTCGGTTGCTAATAGACTAGCAAACGAGTGTGATGTTTACTATCAAACGTTTCTACCCGAATCCTCGAAAACTAAAACTTTAGAAAGAATAAACGAGGAAAACAGAGTCATACGAAACAAATTTTCATCTTTATATTATAGGGAAGGGCACGGCTTCAGCACCCCGGGAACCTATTCCGTGCACGGGGTAAACGATAACCTACATCGATCATTTTTTGCAGTATGGTGCTTCACTAGATGGAGCACCATACTGCAAAACAAAAATGAGCGTTTTTGGTTAACGTTTACCTCGTGCTTGGAATAGGGTCCCGGGAATCTGAACCCGTTCCCTACCCTACTTGAATGAATGCGTTGCCACTGGACGCAAGCGATTTGAATACACTGATCGATATTAATTTGACTCAGTGAATGCAATCAGCAGGAATGATCATAGCAGAGATACTTTAATCACTTAACATCATGTTAGATCATTATTTGAAATGTTAAATTATGTTTAAATTATGTTAGAAGAAATGATTGTGATTTAATCAATCTTGCTCAGCTGAAGCAAACTGAATGCAATCGTTAATGCTTCAGCGGGTAAAAAATAGACACTGAGAAATCGTCCACAGTGCTACAGTCCGATTTCTTCAGTATCCGACCAGCTGCCAGTTTTGCTTCATTTTATTTTCTACAAATAGAATGATAGAAGAATAGTAATGAAAAGAATCGGAATAACTCACACGTGGTACGGCTCACTTCTGACGGTTGATGCTTATGAATGAGTGAGAAACTAAGACATCGGTGAATAAATCCCAGGCCCAACTACCAGATGGCGCCACTTATAAAATATCCATATGATTTTTAGAAAGTACCAACCTTCAAAATTTCATGACGTTTGGTTTATCATTTATCGAGTTGTCATTGGGTACAAAAGTGACCCCGTTGGCTTCGTACCACTCCAGGACAACATGTGAATGGTGGTACGATCCGCTAGATCCGACCAGAAGATCGATGGGCCCTCGTGTTGCTTCAACAGATGAAGCAGACGCTTCTGTAAGCACTCCATGAGGTAGATCTCCCCGTTTACAGTCCCGGTAGTCATGAACGGCGCACTCCGTTTGCCACAGGAGCAGATCGCTTGCCAAATCATGTATTTCTTGGCAAACTTTTAAAGTTTCTGCGTCCATGCTTCCTCCGGAATATCAAACTTGTGCTGGGCAGTGATGAACAGTAAACCCGGAAGCTGCCGGAAACCCGCCTTGACGTAAGTCTCATCATCCATGATGAGACAATAAGGCTTCCTCAGCATGGTTGTACAGTTTCCGGCCCCGTGACTCTCCCACAGTATTTTGCCGTTCGTCATGATTTGGAGCCTTCTGCATTTTGAACGTACGTCCCTGGAACTTTGGAAAAACTGACAGCGAGAAAAATACAACAAAAAAAAAAAACACTAAACTACTTCTACCCTTCAAGAAAAAATATCCGATGTGTAATTTTCTACAGCTTTTTTTCTGTGATGAACGTACGTCCCTGGAACTTTGGAAAAACTGACAGCGATAAAAATACAACAAAAAAAAAAACACTAAACTACTTCTACCCTTCAAGAAAAAATATCCGATGTGTAATTTTCTACAGCTTTTTTTCTGTGATGCAATTTGATGCGGGACACCCTTTACCTTAAATCTTTTGTGCAATTTCAAACACAGTTCGGAAATTTAAATATCAACTTGACGTATTTCTTTCAATTTTGCATTTAAAAAACCTGAACACCCCTCATTTTGAAGGTGTGTGTGTGTAGAATGTTGCTCCTATTTTGATTTTGGAATTCACTCTTCAGTTGTCAAAATGCCGTTCAAGCAAGAAGAGCAGCGTATCAAAATTTTGCTCGCGCATCGCGAAAATCCGAGCTACTCGCACGCAAAGTTGGCAAAATCGCTAAAAGTTGCCAAATCAACCGTTACAAATGTAATTAAAGTGTTTGGGGAACGTTTGTAGACAGCCAGGAAGTCTGGATCGGGGGGAAATCGAAAACCGGAAGCCGCTGAGACGACAAAGAGAGTTGCCGGTAGTTTCAAGCGAAACCCTAACCTATCTCTCCGAGATGCCGCAAATAAGCTGGGTGTATCGTCTACAACCGTGCATCGAGCCAAAAAACGAGCCGGACTATCGACTTACAAGAAGGTAGTGACTCCAAATCGCGATGATAAACAAAATACGACGGCCAAAGCGCGATCCCGGAGGCTGTACACGACGATGCTGACGAAGTTTGACTGCGTGGTAATGGACGACGAAACCTACGTCAAAGCCGACTACAAGCAGCTTCCGGGACAGGAGTTTTATACGGCAAAAGGAAGGGAAGGGTAGCAGATATTTTCAAGCACACGAAACTGTCAAAGTTCGCAAAGAAATATCTGGTTTGGCAAGCCATCTGTACCTGTGGCTTGAAAAGCAGCATTTTCATAGCTTCCGGGACTGTCAACCAAGAAATTTACGTGAAAGAGTGTTTGAATAAACGTCTGCTGCCTTTCCTGAAGAAACACGGTTGTTCCGTACTGTTTTGGCCGGATTTGGCATCTTGCCATTACGGTAAAAAGGCCATGGAGTGGTGCGCCGCCAACAACGTGCAGGTGGTTCCCAAGGACAAGAACCCTCCCAACACGCCAGAGCTCCGCCCAATTGAGAAATACTGGGCTATTGTCAAGCGGAACCTGAAGAAGACCAAAAAAACTGCTAAGGACGAGCAGCAGTTCAAGGCAAACTGGCTTTCTGCGGCGAAGAAGGTGGACAAGGTGGCTGTACAAAATCTGATGGCAGGGGTCAAGCGTAAGGCCCGGCAATTCGGATTTGGAAAAGCGGAAGCCTAACTGAATATTTTTCCTGAATTTTATACTAATTGAAATTGAAAAAGAAATTTAATTTGATTTTTTAAATAAACGATTTCACCGATTTACACGCGTTTTCCCTTGACCAAATTTTGACCGTATCACCCTTTATGCTAAGAGCAGCATGCCAAATAGAAATTTCACAAATGGCAACCGTCTCGAACTATTGAAACAACTGATTATAACATTCATTGCACATTGCTACGTAGTCCTACGTCATCTTTGCGTACAACCAATAATCAATATGCAACTAGCGATTTGAAATTGGTTCACTGTTGTAGAACCCCTTGGTCCGAAGTACACCTTGAAGCCAGCACCTTGCTGTACATATTTGCGCCTTTGTTTTGATTTGCTGTGTTATTTTGACAGAATATTTGAGAGTGTGTTCGTGTGAGTTCATTATTAGGGGCGAATCATTAAGCTTGGGACCGATGTGCTAGTACTGACTGAGCCAAGAAAAAAATCGTATTTGTATGGGACCTACTGGTCTTAGAGTTAGTCTATGGTTAGTCTATCTCATTGGCTTTTCCTTGCAGTTTTTTATCACTCATTAATATGGATCAATCAATACTGCATTATGTTACATACTTTTATCGATTTTGTTTCAATTCTTTGGTTCATGGATATTGATTCCCGATCTTCTAAGTGGTCTCGATTGGGTTAAGATCGGGAGATTGTGGTTAGCATTCCACAAACGTGATGTGATTATCCACCCTAATGGCATATTCCACTTCGCATGAGGCAGCATTAAAGACTGGACTCGGAAAAAATGAGACACACAAAAATGATCACCGAAAATTCATTTTAAATCGGATACTTCTCAAATTTTTAGGGATTAAATAACTATATATTAGCTATATTTTGGCATAATTTATTTATTGAATTCCTACCCCAAGCTGAATGGTCGTACATTTCTCTTAACACTGCTCATGAGATCTTTGGCGAGGCTTTGTTCATCTTCCTTACACAATTTCTCCCAGTTTTTCTTCAAAGCTTCATCGGTTTTGAATGTTTTTCAGATTTTCTTCAACTTCTTCTTCATTATCGCCCAAAATTTTTCGATCGGACGAAGTTCTGGTGTATTTGGCGGGTTCGCCTCCTTCGGGACCACATTAACGCCATTCGCTTCGTACCAATCCATTACAGGCTTGGCGTAATGGCACGAACCGAGATCCGGCCAGAACAGCGTGGGACTACGGTAAGAGCGGAGGAAGCGGTTGTAATCGCCTGCCACAACAGGTACTTCTTCGCGAATTTGTCCATCTTTCTCTTCCGGAACCTCCATGCGGGACGTACCGACAAAAAACTCGAGGCCGGGGATTTGTTTGGTGTCCGCTTAGATATATGTCTCGTCGTCCATGACGAAACAGCCTGGCTTGACCAGCCACTCACGGTACAGCTTCCGCGCACGCAATTCGTCCACCGTGTTTTGCTTGTCAGTCCGGTTTGGCGCCTCCTTGACCTTAAAAACACGTAGCCCAACCCGCTTCATGGTCTGCTGGACGAACCACTTCGACGAATTGACATTTTTGGCCACGTCCCGGGTGGAAAGGTTCGGGTTATTCTTAAAGTACTGCCTTATCTTCCGCGCCTTCTCTGGGTATTCCGTTTCCGGTTTTTGGCCGCTTCCAGACGATGGTCTTCGTCTCCTGGAACATCTTCACAACGCGAGACACGGTGGAATGGTGGATTCCAAGCCTTTTGCCGATCCATCTGTGCGGCTGACCAGGATTATCGATCACCACGCCCAAGATTTGCTGGCGTAGCTCTTCTTGTTTCGAATGCATCCTAAAAACTACTTGACAAATCGCAATTTGCACACATAAACATGACACTCTAAACTAGTATTACTCAAAATTTCATTAATTTTTACCCACCCGATAAAAAGTTACACCCAAAACAAAGTGTCGCATTTTTTCCGAGTCCAATCTTTATATCCCTAAGGATGTTATTGTACATAACAGGATCTTTGTATCAGGTTTTTTGGCAATTTAAACGGTTTCATATGGAAAGGTCATTAACTACGTCACGCAGTAACAATGTTTAAGAAAACGTGACGATCCATACAAAGAATTTGAAAGTTCTACAAATATGTGACAAGGGCTTAAATGTCATTTTTGCGTGACGTAATTAATGGACGTTCCCTATGGGTTGATGTACACGGTAAATTTCATCACTTCCTGTGCATTCCAACCAATATGGGATTAAACAAACTGGAGCTCCTTGGTGTGAAAAAATATCTGGAGAGCCACGAATTACAAACAGTTGATTGGTAGAATCAAGAGACGCACCCGCAAATTTGACATGAAGGTCGTACAACGTTCCTGTTCCGACAACAAACGGAAGCTGCGCCGATCAGCCGATTACGGACCATTTTCAAATGTTCCCCTTTTTTTCAACAATTTGGACAATGCACCTTTAATTTCAATAAATCAGATCTTTTCCAAGTATAGACAAGCATTTTTGACACCTAGGGAAAAACATTCCAAAATTTTAGTCGCCACCCGTTAGCGTCCCAGGTGGCGGAAGCTGTTCTCTATGATAATGAAAATTCTTATCACTCATACGTGCGGAAGCTGACATCACATTTTGTTTCCATCATCATCATCATGACGATGTCTAATTCATAATCATCATCAATGTGAAGTATTGACCCGATTATATCAGCCCATCCGCGGCTTAAAATTAAACAATTTAGCACATACCTGTGATTCCGAATAGTTCTCATTGATGTTCGAGGTGTATTTGGTAGATACGATGATAATATGACAGACAAAATAAACAGACTTTCAAAAAAATGGAATCAGTTAATTATTTGTTAGGTGAATAATTACATTTTTTTCCAGTTCGTATGCTTACATAGACGTTCTTTTCGTTCTGCCAACAGCAAAACTGCCTAATCATCGTGAGACCGCAGATTCATGGAGACGAGTCGAACTTGACTATGATGGAGTTTATGTAATTTGTACGATCATTGCATAGTAAATCTATCTGTTTTCCGCTTGACGATGGTTGTTAGTGAAATAACGTACTGCCAACAACAGTTATGTCACAGCAGTGAGTGGACCGCTTATTTTGGCACTTAATTAGCACCGAAAAAATGGTGATTTCGTACCAAGCCTCGAATTGATGTCGTCTGGCACTTTTATTAGAAAGAATCAGGTTTGTGTGCTGAATCGCGACATCTGGCTAGTCTCTGCTGTTGCAATATATAATTTCATAATTTTTCGTAGGACTCAAAAAATTCTTGTGACAAAATGCATCGGAACGAAACAAAGCTAAACAGCAGCTTACGCGGGTTATCGGTGATAATTCAATTTGCAATTCAACCACACGATTGAAAATAGATGTAGGCAAATATTTGATTTATTTTGAACGTGTTTTTGAAATCGAGATGGCTCATGTTGTTTGTTAATATTTTCGATAAGTCGCTGATGATATCGAAAAGTTTTGTTTTCATAGTTTTTAGAATGTATTGTTTAATGATAACTCTGGAATTTCTTCAACTAATCAAGGTGAAGTGCTAGTATCGAGCCCAATTTCGATGCGCACTGTGCTTTTTTAAACTAGATTATTTTTTCCGGAATCAGTCGGTGAGTCCACCGACCTTTGGTTGAATTATTCCACACCCTCTGCCACCTGACCATTGATGTAACTCTGGTGGTCTTGCGGATACCTCTTGTGCCTCTAGTTACCTGCACTAATCGTCGAATGTTGCTACGATTTTCGGTTGTTAACAGCTGTGACCTCAGTCTTACGGTGGGCTAGCTCCAGTTTCCTGGAACTCATCCATCTCTCCACAATGTCAATAGAGTGCGAGGCCGTTAGCTCTACCTCTTCAATGGATTCAGCACATACCTCTAGGGTGATGTCGTCTGCAAACTCGACGATCTTCACCCCGTTCGGGAACTCAATTCGTGATACCTCATCGTACATGCGGTGATCTGAACAGACTCCTCGCCTCTTGCGCTGGATTGCCACTTCGGCCGTCTTGATGACGGACAGGATGGCATCCACCGTCGACTTCCCTTTACGGAAACCAAACTGATTTTCAGACAGACAACCTATACCCTCCGTGTGTTTTGTCAGTCTGTTGAGGATTACCCTCTCGAGGACCTTACCCGCTGTGTCCAACAGGCATATAAGTCTATATGCCGATGGGTCCCCAGATGGCTTGTCTACCTTTGGTGGCAGTACTAGAGTCTGGATTTTCCAGGCGTCCGGGAAGACGCCCTCGCCCAGACATCTTTGCATCGCCGCCCTGAACATTCCGGGCACCAGTGAGATAGCAGGTCCTGGCACTTTGTTTACCTTCAGCGACATGCCTATGGAAATGATTTCCTCCCCTCCATCCGCGGAGTGTCGTGGGACAATTCTTAAGTTATAGGAGGCTAGGGTCTCTAGTTGTGGCTCGAAAAGAGCCCCCCAAATGACAATCTGCAGTAGCTCTGGAGATTGCTCGTTTGGAGCTGCCGTACCCTTGGTTTTAGCCATTACCACCCGATAGGCGTCACCACATGGGTTCGCATTGGCTTCCGAGCACAGACCCTCAAAGCAGGCTCGTCTACTGGCCTGTATCTCTATCGTAAGTGCAGCCTTGGCGGTGGTAAGCTCCACGCGACGCTCCGTTCTCTCCGAGTTCGACTGCGCTCTTTGCATCCTTCTGGCTCGGAGGCAGATTCTCCGGAGGTCGGCGATCGTCTGTATCCACCAATAAACCGGTGACCTTCCATACCTAGGTTTGACCTTTCTGGACCTGGTTGATCGCCACAACGGTCCTGGGTTACGCTCAATCTCTGTTCCCGTTCAAGCGCCTCTTTGAATATTTCTTAATCGAAGTATACTCCATCTTCGGACGAACGGCTGTCTAGCGCTGTGGATGATGCTATAGCGAACCGCCAGATGGTACAAAGGAATACTTCATTCACTCCATTTGCGACCGCAAAGCCCTCGTTTGAGGTGGACACAACCTTCTGGATACGGAACTTGCCCGCCATCCATAATACCGCCATATTGGACCTATCCGCTACCCAGTTTCCGCTACCGGCGGGGATGCGGTATGGGTCGGACATTATTGCAATATCCGTTCCTGACGCGCGTTTAGACAGTGACAGTGACAGGGGTTTAGATTCAATTGGGTTACCCTCACTGTGTTTAGCTTTTTGGTCTACCCTTATAGGCCAAGCACTTGGGCCTCCCGTGACGTGCTTGTCACCTGGTTTCTCAGAGCACGTCATGCATTTGGGGGGTTCTTCACAGTCCCGGGTCTTTTACCTCCGCACCTTCGGCATAAATCGCTCTTATCGGGGCCCTTACATCTCCACGACATATGCCCGCTCTCGAGGCGCTTGAAGCACGCCTGCCGTCAAGGTGCAGACTCACACTTTGACTTTTGCCACTTTTAGGGCCGAGTCTGCGGCGGCAGCCGCATTGTTGCCACTTGGGTCCCAAGTGGACCTTTTCGCGTAAAAACTTGGACACAGGCGTGGGCCTATGGGCGTGGGCGTAAAGTCGATTACATTCAGCTTTTCTAGGACTATCAACACAGCGAGCTTCCTATTCATGGCTCGCATGAGCCCAGGCTCATCCATGGTCTCTCCGGAGACTTTACCGGAGACCCCTGCTTCTGAAGCCGGATCTTGCCTTCCTGCCGGGCGGGGATCTTATCGAGCCTCTTTTGGCGAACGTTCCATTCATTTTCTAATCACACAATCGTCGTGGCGAATGGAAAACAAATGGAACGCCTCTTACGCCGTGGATACTAGCAATACGGCAATGCTTTGTTCGAAAAAGATGTAGGTAGTTATAGTCAAGCTCAACAATGGCATGGTTTTTCATATTTTGACGTTCAGCTTCTGAAATGAGCTGTCCGTTAATGATTTGGCTGGAGTGGGACAGCATCAACCCAAGTCATAAATATCAGTTGTAATTAATGAAGAACCGATGAACATGGTTGGGTACATATCGTAACTTAGTATGTCCAAAAAGTTACAGTTACAACTGAAGATCCTAAATGTTGTACTCCAGAACAGTTTGAATGACACAGAATATCCCACGACTATCTCATAAGGTCCGTTGGTATTCCAGGATATTCATTGAATATGTTTGAATACACACCATAACTATGTATAGCCCGAAAAGCTATTGTTACAGCAGTAGATCTTCTGTTCCAAAGTCTAGGACAGTTTGTTGGCATACATGTCATAACGTTGTATAGCGGATAAAGTATTGTATTAACTGTAAATCTTCGATTCTGAACTCCAGGATAGGTAAGATGATCTAGCAAATCTAAAAAATATATACATATTTCGTACATACCTACCATTTCTATGTTATTGAGCACTAATCAGTTCGAAAACACCAAATTTTACAATCAATACCGCTTGGAACTTTGGGTTGCAGGTGGGATGCAAAATGATCATGATCATATCTATTAGTTGGAAATGCTCCACGAAACATCATAATACTGGTCAAGATATTTAAAAATATATCTAGCACACTCCAAACTATTCTTGAGTTCAGATCTTGATGTTCTACATGATCAAAAAGGGTATATACGATGTGTCTACCGTATTTTTGAGTTTGCATAGCTCCACGAGACACCATAAAACTGTAATAGATATGTTCTAGTATTTCTAGAATACCTACGGTACTCCAAACTATCCTTGCATATAGATATTGATGTTCTACATAATCAACGATGCTTTTTATGATGTCTCAACCGTACTTATGAGATTGAATAGCACCACAGGACATCAAAACACTGTAATAGACATTTTACAAAATTTCTAGAATACCTACGGTACTCCAAACTATCCTTGAACATAGATCTTGATGTTCTACATGATCACCAAGGAGGTTTACGCTATCTTTATTGTACGTGTGGGTGAGAAAAACTTCATGAGATATGACTGTCACCTTTTCCGAATATCTACGGTACTCAAAATTATCCTTGAATTCAGATCATAATATTCTACAATATTATCACGAAAATTAACGATGTCTCAACCGTATACATGCGTTGTAAAGTTTCATGGAACATCGTAACACCATTGTAGCTGTATTTCATTGTTGCCATAATATTTACGTTATTCCATACTATCCTTGAGTTCTCAGATCTCGATGCTGTACATAATCAAAAAACGAGATTACGGTGTTGAATTGGAAAATGTGTACACGTTTCGGCAGGAATCATTCTTTAACTGAAGATGTTTTTTGAACAGCTTAGCAAATAATAGTTCACTAAAAATAAATTTGTACGCACAAGAAGACCAGTAATTCGTGATTCAATAAGTTTAAAAAGTCCATTAATGATTGCTTTACAGTATTTTTATTAAAACTTCAAAGTTACAACATTAGATGGTTAGATTTCTCCAGTTCGAACAAAATCTCGAACCTTCCTCTTGATGGAGACCATCAGCGCCCACACAGTTAAAACGGGCACGGAATTAGCGCATTTCTTCTATTTTGCCCGCATTTGCTGGACGTCCTTGACTGTCCGCTGCTTCGTCGAAGTCACTGCTTTAAACTTGCCCAGTATTTTTTGGTTGGTCGAAATTCCAGGCAATTCGGAAGATTTATTAGCTTGGGGACAAAATCGATCTTGTTGGCAGCATACCAAAAGCAGCTTGCTAAATCGGGTAAAACGATGACTTTGTCCCTATGCTGGCGGATGAACGGCAATACACGCTTTTTCAGGCATTCTTCGACGTAAACTTGGGATGTCATCGGCAAGGATGTCACAAATGGTTCCGTCTTCAGGACACAACTACAAATCGCTTGCCAAATCATGGCATTCTTCGCAAACTTGTCGGCAAACACGAACTTGAATCTTTCCGGCACATCCCGACGTCTTGTCGCGGTGTTTAATGTTTGACCGGGAAGCTGCTTAAAATCGAGTTTGACGTATGTTTTGTCATCTATCAAAGTGCAGTATTTGTGTTCCGTCAAAACACGCTCGTACAAAAGTCTTGCACGCTTTTTGTCCACGGAATTCTGCTTCATGTACCGGTTCGGATGTTTACTGGCTTTGTACGACTTCTATCTTTCCTGGTAAGGATGTTCCGCACCTTTTGAAAGTTGGCGTTTTACCTTCTGGCCACATCTCGGATCGGAAGGCCGGGGTTGGTTTTAACGCACCTCAACACCTTGCTGCGCAGCTGACGATCCCTGGTTTCAGGTTATTCGTAGGTCAGCTGATTCCTTTCCACACTCAGGGGTTTCTTGTAGGTTTTAAGCACTCGACAAACTGTCAGCACTTTAGCCAGCTTGGAACTGGACAACTCCAGATTTTCCAGGTGTTAGTGCACAATATTTTTTCTTCTTCCGAGTTCCATTTGACGTTATCTGAACGTGATCGACTACTTTGATCGAACTTGCACCAGTTGTTCTCTATAGAATGTAAACAAACCACTGTCGATTTTCGATTCCCAACACTAGAGGTGTGCTAGCGGCGCGCGAGGGGTGACCAATTTACTTTTAGTCATCCTTTATAACTTTTAGCACCAACAGTTTTATATTTTAAATTGAAATCCGAAAAACACTATAATTGGTTTTCATTTATACCGGTCCTTGTACTTACTAACAACAGTACGTCATTTCTCTAACAATCAATCTGACTAGTGGACTCCGGTGTTTACTATATAATGATTGCATAATCACTGTCATAGTCGACTTCAACGCGTCTCCCTGGATCAGCTCTCAAATAGTTTACAATAGTTATTATGAATTCGTCATCGTCGCGTTGATAACGATGGGAACAAAATGTGATTTTTCATGTTAGTATCACTGATAAGACTATTCGTCGGAGAATAGCTTCCGTCCACCCTGGGACGCTATCTCATGCGAGGGTGTATGCTGTCTGTTCAATCGAAACTTTATCAAACTTTGGGATGTGAATCATAATATAGGTGGTATAAATAAAACAAGGTATCAATTTTGATTTGCTTTGATTTGACATTTGATCATTCGCTTGGAATTCGGGCTCGTTTTAGTAACAAATTCTAAAAAACTTCTTTCAAATTTGATTCGCATTGAAGCTGAGGACAGCCCCAGAAAGTATGGACGCCTCCAGTTTTCAGTAATAATACTACACAAGTGTTGGAAATTCAATTTTTATTAAATAGACTGTTAACATTAGAGGAGCACATCAGGTTAGTGTTCTCAATATTTGCAATCTAGCGATTGTATGATTAAGGCTGAATAAAAATAAATCGGTACGCCCCTCGCGCGCCTCTAGTTTTGCTAATCGGAGATCTTTGACAGTGGGTTGTCTACATTTCTATAGAGAACAACTGGTGTAAGCTTGATCAAAGTAGTCGATCGCGTTAAGATATAACGTCAACTGGAACTCGAAAGAATAAAACATATTGTGCCTGGAAAATTCCGAGTGATCCGCTTCCAAGCTGGCTAAAGTGCTGAAGATGCTAAAAAAAGTGCTCAAAACCTACTAGGAAACCCTGCGAAAAAACAACAACCAGGGATCATCAGCTGCGTAGCAAGGTGTTGAGCCCAACAAACATCAATGCCAAATAACTGTTTGTGCAAACAAATTTGGAGAAGTTGTTTCGTTTTTTCTTCTGGAACGCTGAATAACTTCTCCAAAATTGTTTGAATATGCGGTTATTCGACACTGATGTTTGTTGGGAGGTGTCTTCAGGCCAACCCCGCTCTTTCGATCCGAGAAGTGGCCAGAAGGTTCACGAAGAAGGCCATAATTTGGCGGGCGATTTGCAGTTGTGGCCTGAAAACGGATCCATTTGTCACATCTTCAACGATGGCATCCAAAGTTCACATCGAAGGTTGCCTGAAAAAGCGTGTATTGCAAGCATAGGGGTCATCTTTTGGCCCGATTTGGCCAGCTGCCACTACTCCAAGGTGGTTCTGGAATGGTATGCTGCTAACAAGATCGATTTTGTCCCCAAACCAATGAATCCTCCGAATTGCCCGGAATTTCGACCAATCGAAAAATACTGGACAGTTTCAAAGCGACTTCGACGAACATTCAAAGGCATCCAGACGGGGCATTCAAAGGCATCCAGCAGATGCGGGCATAATGGAAGAAATGCGCTGATTCCGTGTCCGTTTCCACAGTACGGGCGCTGATGGGCTCCATCAAAAGGAAGGTTCGGGATTTCGTTCGATCTGGAGAAATGTAACCATCTGATGAAGTAACGTTGAAGTTTTTATGCACCGCAAGATCTGGCCAGAAGACAACAGGATCTTTGTGGCTTCGAATCATGGGAAGAAATCGTGTTTGTAAGCACATTTTGAAGTATATCTCTCTCGGAGCAGTTGTGATGAAGGTCTGTAAAATCTTACCACAGCGACAAATTACAGTTTACCAGAACACAGCTTTCTTACTAAACTTCTCAATTTGAATGTATGTACTAGGCTTTTTCATTACTTGCTTTGTACGCACCGTATAATATTGTGGCAGGGATTGGATTCCCTTTCGGCTGTTTCTACTTCTTATAGGTTCAAGGATTCAAGCGTTTATTGGCACGATGAACATTAGATATAGACCGCTCTGAAACCTTCTTCTTGTGCTCGAATGCCTTCATTATACGTTTATCCAAACAAGAACTAGCAGGACCTTTTTTTACCCGTTTTTGGTTTAACTTCAAACCTGTTATCCTCACTGACCTTCCTGATCGTTGTTTGCACGGTTTTCTCACTTACTCCTTCCATTTTTGCCAACTCACTCAGTGACATTCCAGGTTCTGTGCACCATTTGTGCACAATAATTTGACGTTGTTCCGCTGAAAGTCCACGCATTTTTAAACAAACTGTTTGAAACGATTAAACCAAAGATTAAACCGCTTATCAAATGCTGAGAGAGGGGAGGGGACAGGGAAGGGAAACAACAAGATGGAACCTAAAAAGGAACCACACGCTGAGATGAGAATACCTAAACATCGTTAAAAAGTACCGATAATCGCTCAAAAGTGCACATACCATACATAAGTTAACAATAATTGCCAAGAAGCAGTGGAATCTGACTGCGTCCATACTTTCTGGGGCAGTCTTCACCAATGACGTCTATATAAGGAGTGTATCGAAAAGTAGTTATAAACTTCCAAATAATAAAATAGGCATGAAAACATGGTTAAAATTAACATACTATTTCAGTTTATTATAGCTTAACATGTTTACAAAAGATCCAAACGGAAAAACTAGTCATCATGTTCATTTCTGTAGAATGCCCGTACCTTTGATTTGACACCTGCCATCAAATTCTGCACAGTGACCTTTGTGCACTTCCTGGATGCCGCTGCCCAATTTTTCTTAAAATCGGTCATGTTTTGGGACACTGTACCATCCTTCTTAAATATACGCTTGACTATTGCCCAATAGCGTTCGATCGGTCGCAACTGGGGACAGTTTGGTGGGTTGATGTCTTTTTCTACGAACTTGATGTTATTCTCCGTCAGCCACTGTAGAGTGGATTTGGCGTAATGCGCCGATGCCAAATCTGGCCAGAAGAGAGGAGGGGACTGGTGCTTTTTATACAATGGTAGCAACCTGTTCTTCAAACATTCCTTTTGATAAATCTCAGCATTTATAGTTCCTTTTGTATAGAAAATTGAAGAACGCAAGCCACATGTGCAAATAGCTTGCCAAATGAGCACCTTCTGACCGAATTTCTCCATCGCAACAGTCGTATCTGCGGTTGGCACACGTTCCCCAACAGATTTAGTATAAAACTGCGGCCCCGGTAGCGTTCTTGAATCTTCTTTAACGTATGTTTCGTCATCCATCAAAATGCACTGGTCGACATTGTCCAAAATGCAGCTGTACAGCTTTCGAGCCCTGGTTTTGGCACGAGACTTTTGTTCCGGAGTTTGTTTGGGCACTTTCTGCTTTTTGTACGTCTTCAAGTCATTCCTGCGCTTGATTCGTTGAATCATTCCGATGCTGGTCCTGAACTTCTTGGCTAGATCGCGAGTAGAGGCAGATTTGTTCCGTTGAATATAATCCACAACTTTTTGGTCCAAATCGGGGTTGCTGGAGCCGGGTTTCCGGCCACTTCTTGGTAAATCCTTGAGGGAGCACTCCTTACCAAACTTTTCGATGATGCGTTTTACACTTGCCGGGTGAACATTTACTCTTTTCGCAATCTGGTTGTAAGTAACACCCTTTTCGGTGCACCAAGTGTGCAGAATTTTCTTTTTAGTCTCAAATTCAATTCGCGACATTTTGAATACAACTTTATCAACGGAAATGAATGAACCGAATAATCATTTTTGACATGTAAACAAAGCAAATGGCGCTTACACGCTAAAAATATATACAGTAGTTTATGCGTATTAACGCATCGAATGTTTATAACTACTTTTCGATACACTCCTTAAGGTCTGGCCCAGTAGCTACAACAAAATTCGCTCATGACACTTATACAACCGCGCTCCATGCAAGTGTCATGGACACTTATACACTTATACAACCGCGCCCCTCTAAACAGCTGATCGTTCGCTAATCCGATTTAACGGATTTCGATGAAAAAATTACCGGAATTCGGTATAATTTTACCGAAATCCGTTAAATCGGATTACCGAACGTTCAGATGTTTAAAATTCGGTAAAATTTTATAGATTTCTGTAAAAAGATCAGAGTGTGTACGTTTCCCTTTTCTATACGGGGTGAAATCTAAAAAAAAAAAATGAAAAGTGAGAGCGTTACGCACAACTGTGAGGTTTTTAAACGCTCATAATTCTCGTTCGACTGTACAGAATGACTTGATTTATACACCATTTGATCAAAAAAACTAAAAACTAAAATTGTATTAAAATTTTAATTAAGGGCTAGTTATATAAGTACTTAAATTTTTGTAATTAAAAATTACCTACTTTTGCGCCAATACAAATCTACGTATGAACAGGTTGAGGATATGTTTTTCCCTTTCCGGGTCCTCAAAAACGGGCAACAAATGGTTCAAATTGTCTTCTTCTTTTTAATTCATTTGGTTTCATCCCATGTTAAATTCAGTAATAGTCACACTCCTCTGCTGCAAAATTATTTTGCTTTGTTGCCGGTGTCTGATTTTATAACTGAAGCCGGTCCCCTTTTATGAAATTTGCTTCGCACAGTATGTTTGTGCCTCTCTTCTGTCGAGGCAACGCCAGTATAAAACACACGAGACGAACCAAATTGCTTTCAGTGTTCGACACTAGCTCTCAGCTGATGGTTTGGCATGGCTCTGCCCATCTATCACTGTCCGTCCTATTGTAGCATGGGAAACAAGCAGAGGTGATGAATGTATTATTTAGCAAACCAGTCTCCTGCTGCGAAATCTGACGCCCGTACAATTCGAGTCACGCGATATTTACCGATAGAATCATTGATTATGTTTGTCAGTTGACTCCTAATGAAAAATCTTTGTCGAATTCTATGTTTGTCATTGAATGCATTGGTCAGCTGCATATAGGATGACAATAAAGATAACAGACCGGCGATTACCGGATGGATCTGAGTGGAGGGCACAGTTTCGAGCACTCTCCCAGAATGACAAACCGCATTCGGAGTGAAGAACTTAGCACAATCGATTGGTGTGTTACAGAAGTGGACTTTGGCGTCTCCTGGTGGAATGAGTAGAGCTGACTTTGTGTGCGAAAACAGCATCGTCTGTGTTTTAACTGCATTTATACAGATTTAACAGTTATTGAAATATTCGGATAGAACATTAAAGCCCTCCTGAAGTTTTCCAGTCAGATCACACATCACTAAACCCGGCAGGGGAGATACATCTGACGTGAAGATGTTGAATACGATAGGACCTTAGAGGCTGCCCTTGAGAACACCAGCATCAACATTAAACGTTTCAGATTGGGAATTGTTCTGGAAAACCTGGAATGATCTGTTCAACAGGTAGTTTTTGATGATCTTAACAAGATATGAAGTCATATCGGTCCGGCTAGCCTGCTAGTGTTGAATAGCTTAGCTCAGAAAGGAGAGGGTTATGAAAAAGCAGTGTGAAACAAAAATCATAAGCAGCGACGTAAAATAATAAAAATATTTCAATATAAATATTGTGGTACGAATAAATTAGATGATACCATTACTACTATACACCAACATGGTCCTACGTGAACCTCGCGGCTACATCCTTGATCTAACCCACCTATATTTTTTATTATTTGTTCTTTCCGTGATTGTTTATTGTGGGCGCTACATAACTTAATTTATCAACCGATTCCAGTCTATCGATGACGGAAAATTGACTCTATATCGCTATTCGATTGCCAGCGTTTGAAAATTAATGTGGCAGAAATTAAATTACCTCAGTTAAACTCACTATACATAACCCATGTAATCGTGAGAAAATGCTTCTGCTGAATAAATGGCATTTATTTCATGATTATTTCCACAATTCACCATTTTAAATTAGCGTTTAATCCGATTTTATATCTGAATCTATTCACGCCCAAAGCAAATAGTTTTTTTTTTTTGTAGCTTTATTAGAGTGGCTTTCAGCCTCCTGGGCTGGTTCGCCACTCGAAAACAAATAGTGCTACGTCATAACTCGTTAGCTAAGCAATGTTTGCATTATTTTTTATTCCAATACAAGCAAGCAGTGCTTTGGCCAGACCTTATATAGATGTCATTGAGTCTTCACGTCAAAAGTTCTTATTTTTTTACAGCGTTTTCCGAAAACTGGCTATTTTTTTTTTAATTCATCCGTTAAGAAACGGACCACTTTCATCTAGTAATCCTCAGAGTACATAGATATGCGGAAACGGCCATCTTGAGCCAATGAGGTCTACACAGGTGGAGAAGAATTGGTTAAGTTGTATTAGTGTAATGCAAAATACTGTCATTGTGTTCGTGAAATGATGCACAGCCTGTTTTTTGTAAACATGCGTGACGTAGATCGCCAATAACAACAATTTACAACAGCAGCAAATCACAAGGTGGAATGTTTATTTTCAGTAATTGGTATAGTTTTTAAAAGGTTTCGGCTGATATATGCCATTTTGTGCACTAAAATGATGCGAACAAAAACTTAGCTTGTTTTGTTATCATTCGCTTGTTGACAAATACCTTGCTCTTCGCCATCTGTATAGACCTCATTGATCTTGAGCCAACCGAGCAGCGAGAACTGTCAAAATCTGAGCCAAACGAGCATTTTTACTGTTTGCTTAAATGTTTCGATTGTATTGCGATGGAGTTCAAATAAATGGTTTATGGTTATTACGCTTCAAAAATAAAAAAAATAATACATTCGTATTCTGCAAAACTCGTGGTGTTAATAAAATAATGTAATATTTTATAATTCTCTGGCAATAATAGAATAATGCGAGGACGTTGTTTAGAACATCAATTCACGGAATGGTTCTCGCACAATGTGCATGGGGCGCTATCCTCCGTCCGTATGCTCTTGTTTTACATCCTATTAAACCGGGATAGCTTCAGGCATTTTCATGATTTTGGCACCTCAGCGGTTAGTGCAAAACTTTGCAATACACTTCATGTAAATGTAAACAACTATTGAAACTGACAACGATGAAGTCACGCACAGAAAGCATAACATTTTACCCTTCGGAAGTGTTGGCAGCCTTTGTAAACAAAACGAACACCGTGTCCAATCCGTCGCACAGTGGGAAAAAACGGACCCAAATTCCCACAGATGAGACGCCGCTGGATTGGAGGCTTGAAATATATCATTTCTTATGGGAAATTTGCCAAAAAATTGATTGGTGCCATTTTCAGCCTGCGCCGAGCCCAGGAAATGGTCCATTTTACCCCATTTACCCCTCAAAGTGTGTCTTTTTCAGTTGGCATCAATGTTACTACAATCGCCGCTGAATGGTTTGCCAGCATAGAATCCTATTTTATATTAAAAACTCTGGGGAATCGAATGGTGCAAGTTTCATTCAGTTCCAAGCTCGGAAAGTGGCTTATTTTGCCCTATTTCCCCATTCATTTAAGATTTTCTTGTTCGCACTCTTTCCGCTACAATCGCTGCCAAAGTTTATGGCTACAAACAGCCTATCTTACGTGAAAAGTTTAAGAAATCGAATGGTGTTATTTTCGTTTAGATACACAATCGGAAAACTGTCCATTTTGCCCCATTTAACCCTATATTTGTGTGTTTTTAAACTTTTATTAATATATCCACTATCGCCGCTGAATTTTCTACATGAAAAAGACCATGCCGTACGTGAAAAACACTGAGAAATCGAATGGTGCCATTTTCAGCCGGCGTCGAGCCCAGGAAATGGTCCATTTTACCCCATTTACCCCTAAAAATGTGTCTTTTTGAGTTGGCATCAATGTTACTACAACCGCCGCTGAATGGTTTGCCTGCAAAGAATCCTATTTCATATTAAAAACTCTGGGAAATCGAATGGTGCAAGTTTCATTCAGTTCCGAGTTTGGAAAGTGGCTTATTTTGCCCAATCTCCCATTAATTTGAGATTTTCTTGTTCGTACCCTTTCCGGTACAATCGCTGCCAAAAATTATGGCTGAAAACAGCCTATCTTACGTGAAAAAGTCTAAGAAGTGGAATGGTGTTATTTTCGTTTAGATACACAAACGGAAAACTGTCCATTTTGCCCCATTTAACCCTATATTTGTGTGTTTTTAAGCTTTTATTCATGTATCCACAATCGCCGCTAAATTTTCTACATGAAAAAGACCATGCCGTACGTGAAAAACACTGAGAAATCGAATGGTGCCATTTTCAGCCTGCGCCGAGCCCGGGAAATGGTCCATTTTACCCCATTTACCCCTCAAAATGTGTCTTTTTGAGTTGGCATCAATGTTACTACAATCGCCGCTGAATGGTTTGCCAGCATAGAATCCTATTTTATATTAAAAACTCTGGGAAATCGAATGGTGCAAGTTTCATTCAGTTCCAAGCTCGGAAAGTGGCTTATTTTGCCCTATTTCCCCATTAATTTGAGATTTTCTTGTTCGTACCCTTACAGCTACAATCGCTGCCAAAGTTTTAAGCTGAAAACAGCCTATCTTACGTGAAAAAGTTTAAGGAATCGACTGGTGTTGTTTTCGTTAAGTTACAGAATCGGGAAACTGTCCATTTTGCCCCATTAAACCCCTACTGTGCAGGATTCATTCAGTTCCGAAGCCGGAAAGTAGCCTATTTTGCTCCACTTCTTCATAAATATGCGAATAAAACAAGGCTGCTCCGAAGTCTTAAAATAGCCAAAACCAATATAGAACTATGAAAAAGTATATGCGCATTCGATAAATACTTAGAGGTCGTATCTGAAAATAATTAAAACGTACTCTTTATGTATAAGAAGCTATAAACTATTTTGCAAGAAACATGGGGCGCCCTGAAAACTTCTGCAACTAAACGGAAATAATAACCTTCGATTACTTAGATTTCTTCACGTAAGATAGGCTGTTTGTAGCCAAAAACTTTGGCAGTGATTGTAGTTGAAAGAGTACGAACAAGAAAATCTCAAATTAATGGGGAAATTGGGCAAAATAAGCCACTTTCCGAGCTCGGAACTGAATGAAACTTGCACCATTCGATTCCCCAGAGTTTTTAATATGAAATAGGATTCTTTGCAGGCAAACCATTCAGCGGCGGTTGTAGTAACATTGATACCAACTCAAAAAGACATATTTTGAAGGGTAAATGGGGAAAAATGGACCATTTCCTGGGCTCGGCGCCGGCTGAAAATGGCACCATTCGATTTCTCAGTGTTTTTCACGTACGGCATGGTCTTTTTCATGTAGAAAATTCAGCGGCGATAGTGGATATATTAATAAAAGCTTAAAAACACTCAAATATAGGGCTAAATGGGGCAAAATGGACAGTTTCCCGATTGTGTATCTAAACGAAAATAACACCATTCGATTTCTTAAACTTTTCACGTAAGATAGGCTGTTTGTAGCCATAAACTTTGGCAGCGATTGTAGCGGAAAGGGTGCGAACAAGAAAATCTCAAATTAATGGGGAAATAGGGCAAAATAAGCCACTTTCCGAGCTTGGAACTGAATGAAACTTGCACCATTCGATTTCCCAGAGTTTTTAATATGAAATAGGATTCTATGCTGGCAAACCATTCAGCGGCAATTGTAGTAACATTGATGCCAACTGAAAAAGACACACTTTGAGGGGTAAATGGGGTAAAATGGACCATTTCCCGGGCTCGGCGCAGGCTGAAAATGCCACCATTCGATTTCTCAGTATTTTTTACGTACGACATAGTCTTTTTCATGTAGAAAATTCATCGGCGATTGTAGATATATGAATAAAAGCTTAAAAACACACAAATATAGGGTTAAATGGGGCAAAATGGACAGTTTATCGATTCTGTATCTAAACGAAAATAACACCATTCGATTTCTTAGACTTTTTCACGTAAGATAGGCTGTTTTCAGCCATAAACTTTGGCAGCGATTGTAGCTGAAAGGGTACGAACAAGAAAATCTCAAAGTAATGGGGAAATAGGGCAAAATAAGCCACTTTCCGAGCTCGGAACTGAATGAAACTTGCACCATTCGATTTCCCAGAGTTTTTAATATGAAATAGGATTCTATGCGGGCAAACCATTCAGCGGAGATTGTAGTAACATTGATGCCAACTCAAAAAGACATATTTTGAAGGTTAAATGGGGTAAAATGGACCATTTCCTGGGCTCGGCGCAGGCTGAAAATGGCACCAATCAATTTTTTGGCAAATTTCCCATAAGAAATGATATATTTCAAGCAGCCAATCCAGCGGCGTCTCATCTGTGGGAATTTGGGTCCGTTTTTTCCCACTGTGCGTCGGATTGAATTTCCACATATCTCTGTACTCTGAGGATTACTACCTTCATCCATCTCCATCGAAAGTGCAGTTGCACACGTTTGAGCTAATCTTGTTGGGATTGACAATGCGAGAAAACAGCAACACTGTCATAAATCAGATAAAATGCTGTTGATTTGCTGATTAGTCATTCACACAAATTTGAGTGATTCTTCTTTTGACGAAATTGAGTCAAAAACGATGGTATACCACATCACTTTTAAACATATCAAAAAGTCACCGAAACATGCAAATAAACCGGTAGAAGTCACCGGTTGATCCATCAAATCAATTTAAAGCTCAGGCAGCAACATAGGGTGGGGCCGTTGCCCCCCCCCCCTAACTTTTGATTTTAGTTTTAGAATTTCATTGTTTGTTTGAATTTTTATTATATATTTTTAATGTTTGTGAGATTGCTCCTTTGCCTGAATGGAATAGCTTTAAGTTGTCTTGATTTTGTAACAAGAAGTAGTAAAAATGTGCAAAAAGTGTACATCTATGAGATTTTTTTTCAAATAGTAACGACTAAAAATTTTATTACACTCTTTTCGCTTTAATCAAGAATACAGTCTAGCTAACCTAAAGTATCCAAAAAATAGGAATATTTTACACCTTTAATGGTAACTTGACGAGCATTGACTGCTTTTTTCCCCGCTAGCTGAAACTTGAATAAGCTAAGTTCAAATCAATTTTCAGTTCTTGGCAATCAACAAACTGAATATTTAAATCAATGTTATTGCTTTCGGAAGCCAAACAATACTTGATAAAGAAACATAATTCATAGTTAGAAAGTGTATCAATCGAAATTGTTTATTTAAACTATTCATGAGCCATCATTTGCTGGTGAGTTTAAAGCACATTGTGTGCATTGTTTTTTAATTATTGGAAGTATAAAACAGTTCTTTGATTCATTGTTATCTATTAGTACCATACATGGACATTCGAAATTTGTAAAAGTAAGTATAGTCATTTTCAGCATGTGAATGAAAGAAACATATGAACTTATTTTTTGAACAACCATAAAAACATTGTTCTATTGAAAAGTTGTAAGCACGGAGAGTAAAACACTGTGCTTTTGCGGTGTTGCTTTGTCAATATATGCATTGAAAATTTATTTCCGTACGTAAGCTTTCACTCGTTTCTTAAACATGGATTTTGTACATAGAACAAATATCTCGTATATTGTATGAAATATTCTTAATGGTTATCATATGCTATCATTAAACCTTTTTTATCAATGCACGAAATGAATTTTGTGAAGATCAGCCAATTGCTGCTTCTCTTCAATCGTACTCATACATGTTGGTATTACTGCTTGGGTGGGCTGGAATAATTGATTTATCTCAAAATAAAAACTAAAGCGCTATTGAGAGTTATAAGTTCATACTTAGTAATCAAGTAACTTGTAACGAGTCACCATGACCTAGTGAAATATTGCCATAAAAGTCAGAATCTCATGCCAGAAACATTACTAAATATGCTGAACAACTTCTCGCTGTTTGCGCTTTTTTTTTCAATTATATACTGAGTCGATATAAAAAATCTGTCAGTCAATCCTGCATTCACCAGAGAGACGTTTCTTTTTTATTGGTCAAAACATATTCGTAGCACTTTGTGTTGTTTTCGTGCAACGAACCCATGTTCTTTCTGTGTCAACAAAAGCCTCGTGCTTTTGACAGTTACGCGTGTGGCATTGAATACGAAGGTAATTTTTTGAAAAGAACAATTCAATTTCGTTGCAGAAATCATCAAATAGATGTGTTAGTTCTACTTTTGATTTCTTAATAAAAGAAAAAAATAATTTTCAGTGTGGGTGAGAGGGTCGTGGAGGAAGAGTACATTTTCAGTACAAACTGTTAACAAACTCGGTGGTCATCTTATACAAAAATCCAACACCACTGTAAAGTGAATATTTCGACACATGACAGTACCCGCTAGATTTTAGCATGGTAACTATTTAATGCGGTTCGGTTTTGAAACATGTGGAAAACCTAAGGTTTTTAAGATCCTTTCTGTTTATTTTTTAATTCCAGAACATGCCTAGAATTATTGAATCTTGTTGCCAAAATTTTACGGGTATTATAAAGTACTTTGGGTGAGCGCAGAGAAGGTAATCGTCGTTCAGGTGAGGGCTTGAATTCCAGTGGATGGAACTTGAAAATGTCCCTGCTCTAAAGGTCAACGAGGCGTTGGGTTGTCCTTGTGAAGTGTTCAGTGTGTGCCACAACTGGTTGAAGACGATGTAATTCTCTCTCTCTCTCTCTCTCTCTCTCTCTCTCTAAAAAAAGCTTGCCCTCCCCTATTTGAAATCCTGGCTACGCCTATGGGCAGCAAGCCACTTCCCGCTGTGGAAAGCAGTACAGTCCTTTCTTTCACCCTCGAGTTGAGATTGAATACCGGTTATCTATCAATATGATCCTTTGAATACATCAGCACGAGGATCGGGTTCACCATAATCCAGTTCGAATTCCAATCTTTTTAGAATCAAACGCCAACGACCCAGCAGTGGCTCACACGTGCCACTCAATACCAGTTTAGTTCGGAAGTCAGATAACCGACGCGAGAGCGATAGTGCTGCTTAATTTTATTCTGCTCTCCCGTGTCGTAGCTGTTGTTATAGTTTAAACAGTACCATTTATTTTATTTAACCTGATAGTTAGCTCTTGATAACAACAAACCAATTCGTTCAGACAATGATTACAGCTTTTAAACTTCACCTTCATCAGGCTCAATGGGGCACCGGGAAATCGTCAACTGATGTGATATTGATTATCAATAGAGTGTGTACTTTAACCTTAACCGTTTTCCCCAGCCTCACGCACCGGTTGGTGAGGTTGGATTTCCCAAAGTGACGAAATAAAGCCAAATGCATTTCCACCATTCCTATTTACGACCTAGACCTGGATATCGTTAATACACATTTTGGAGAACAGATATCAACGGGCGAACGGTGCAAATACAATATTTACTTTAGTGACGAAGCGTTATACATGTAAAAGCTACACCAGTCGAGTGGACATAACATCGCGCGAGTATCACATCGCTCCAAGTAAGGAGACATAGCTATCTATCGACCGCCATCCGGGTGCCTTATCATTCCGGTTGTGAAACTCGAGACGTGAAGTTGCTGTTTTCGGTATCCTAATCAATTGTCTTTCCATCATCTGTGTCATCCAGTGTGCGTGAAAAGTGCTCGTGAAAACTAAATTAGCCTTGAGTGCGGAAGTGAGTGCAGTGCAGTGATTGAGCAATGCTAGAATGGAGTCGATTAGAAGAAAACTTGCAGCAAATCCCCGGGAAAGTGCCAACGTCCTCTCGATAGTGACATTCTGGTGGACTATAGATTTATTCCGGAAAGGTTACTCCAAAGTGCTGGAGTTGCAAGATCTGTTTCGACCGTTGGAGGTGGACAAATCGGAAGCGCTTGGCGATCGATTGGAACGGTAAGTTGATTGTTTTGATGACGGCTTGAGAATAGGTGCCGGAGGGTGCGGTAAATACTGCAATAGTTGACGTACGGTTTCAACTATTTTCATACTAACGCAACTATTGGGGATTGTTTTCCCGTTTCAGCCCTTATAAAATTGTCATTTTTTAAAGGTTCTCTTGAAAAACAGTAAACATAATGTTTTGAAAACCAAACTTTGAATCAAACGCTCGGATTGTCGAGTAAATACTGTCAGTGCTTCGAATATCACTCCGCAAGCATGAATATCATTAGATGAAATCTAAGTGTCAGGGAACGTCCATTAATTATGTCACGCAAAAAGTGACTTTTTATACAAGTATTCTTTGACAACATCTAAAATACACTCTAAAAAATAATAAATGTTACACGGGCTATAATTGATAAAAGATAGAAATTTCGTGTCATTTAAATCAATAAATGGCTGAGATTTATGTGGAAATAAATATAAATCCTAAAGTTTTAGTTGACACTTAAAAGTAAATACAATATAGTACAACATAGTGTCTTGTGATGCAATATAAAATCAAGAGCTGAAAACAGGTCCCGCGTATTTAAGCCACTTCAAATAAAATACTCAGAATTATACGACCATGAACTGAAATATAAATGCTCGTCTCATTTGTATAGGGGCTGTTCATAAATCACGTAGCCAATTAAGGGGGGGGGGGGGTCAAGTCTACGTTTGTCTACGATGGGGGGGGGGATGATATACCAAAAGTCTACGTAGACCTTTTTTTTCACTACAAAACGGATATTCATGCCCTCCAGGCAGAAAAATTACCGTCATAACAAACATATTCCAGGTTAATCCAAACGTAAAATTATTTTATTCTGGTCGCAAACATAAACTTGCTTTCTTTCAAACATATTCCATGTTTAAAACCAAGTTTGTCATCGAACCAAGTGACACCTCTGGAACTACATGAAGCTGTTTCAAGGTAGATACCTTTAACTCACATTGTATTTTTTGAAATCACCCATCTCTTAGACAGCTTCATATAGTTGCCGAAGGTGAGTGATTTTTATACATAAAATGTGTAATCTCGAATCTCCGTGCAGAGATTCACTACTTGAATCGAGAAAATAACCTACCAAACGTGCACGGCCAGCCGTTTTAACTCAGTTTTGAGTCGTTTTCAACTCACTTTCGTCAATAGTCAAGTCACTCAAATTTGAGTAAATGTTACTGGTATTGACAAGTCCACAAATCATAAACATCCATCTGACTTGAGTCGATGCCATTTGTCGACTTGCCAATGCCAGTAACATTTACTCAAATTTGAGTGACTCCACTTTTGACGAAAGTAAGTCAAAAACGACTCAAAACTGAGTTGAAACGGCTGGCCGTGTGACGTTTGGCTCATGATGCGATCGTCGAAACTTTGTATCGGCCTCACATTCTGGAGAGGGAAGTACACGCTCAAATTGACCTACCCGATGAATGTATTGTTGAAATTGACACGCCTTGAAATTGATTCAAAAACTGTTATTTTTTTTCGAAACATGCTTTCTATTTACTTTAAACAATTCTAACGTTCAAGTTGAACATCGATATTTTTTTCATTTAAATGGGTGAGATTTGTATCCGTGTTAAATGTTATACACGAACGATTAAAACAATTGTTAAGACCTTGCGTATAATTTTCGTGCCATCCCGATCATTTTCGGAATCCATTTCTGAGCCAAGTACACACTTAGAAAATTTTACAGTATTCGATCATTTTTTACCGAACTATCAACAGCTGAACGTTCGGTAATTCGATTTTCCGGATTTCGGTGAAATTTTACAGTATTCCGGTACAAAAATTACCGGGACTTGTCAAATTTTACCGAAGTTAAATCGGATTACCAAACTGCTCAGCTGTTGAAAGTTCGGTAAAAAATTACCGAATACTGTAAAATTTGCTAAGTGTGTAAGCTCGAGCCCTCATGGCTTGAATGAAGTTTTTGTATTTGTTTTGCCAAAGAAAGTTTTATTGCAATTGTAAACCAATCTGAGTCATAAAATCCGTGCTGGTTAGTACACTTTCACTACATAGCCTGTTGGTTTGTGCTTACAATTCAAAATGTGCTGCAGGTCGTATAGTTGATAACTACATACAGTAGCAAAAGTACCTAATATTGAGTACAATTCATCCAGGTCGACACTCTTGAAGCGATTTTCATTCTTCGTGTCATTGAATCAGAAAAGAGTCCTTATTTGGCAACCATATTCAATGATAGACTTTATCATGTTCCAAAGCAAACGATTCAAAAACTATTGTAATTTCGCGATGGAGGTTGTTTACTAATCTGTGCTGCACTGCACACAGCTTTCGAGCCCTGAACTTTGAAAAAAAATGAAGCAATACATCAAATCAGTATAATATGGTTGCTATTTAAGGAATGGAGCATAACATCCCGTTCACACTACAACCCATCTTACGTGATATAGGCTATCTTCATATTATAGTACGTTCGCACTACACCTTATATTACGTGATATAGAGTATCTTGATATCAAATGACATGTACATTATTTCCAGTAAAAACTAGTTGTATAGTTGCTGATATCAAGATACTCTATATCACCTAATATAAGCAGTAGTGCGAACGTACTATTAGCATCTATACATCTAAAGACTGTCTACGTTAAATATTGGACACAAAAATAATAGTAGCAAAACAAAATTTACACATTACTTGAAAAAAAAAACGATTGTTTGTATCACAATAATAGATTTATATCTACATTAGAAACAGTTGATTAAGATTGTAATCCTTCTTTCTGTAAAATTCTCGAACTTTCTGTGGTACACTCGCCATCAGATTCCACACGGTCCATCTCCTCTTAAAATCATCGGTACCATTTGCGTTCGTCTTAGTTTCGAAGAGTTTCCGCTCAACTAGAGCCCAGTACTTCTCAATTGGGCGAAGTTCTGGACAGTTTGGTGCATTGGCTGTCTAAAGCTTGCTTCAGATAGAATTGGAACAAAAACAATTGCCTGTATTTCAGTTATTTATTATTGAATTCAAGATCTTTTTTTATACAAATGTAGCGTTTTCTTCATACTTTTAAGATAAAATACGGATAAAATTATTCGTCACGGTTTTGAAAGAATTCTCGAATTTTTCCTGTAACACTGCTCATTAGGCGGCGCACACCTTCTTGGTCCATCGTTTTAGCTATCTTATTCCACCAGGTCTTCATCTGATTGATGTCTTTGACAACCTTTCCCTTTGTCTTGAGTCTTCTCTTCATGATTGCCCAGTATTTCTCAATAGGGCGGAACTGGGGGCAGTTGGATGGGTTAAGGTTTTTTGGAACAACCTGGACCCCTTTCTCTGCATACCATTCTTGAACGACTTTGCTGTAATGACAGCTTGCCAAATCTGGCCAAAACATTACGGAATGGTCGTGGGATCGAATGAACGGCAAAATTCGTTTTTGGAGACACTCTTTTTGGTATAGTTCCGACGTCATTGTCTAATTTGTAACGAAAACTTTCGTTTTTTTGCCACAGCTGCAAATGCCCTGCTAAATCATGAATTTTCGTGCAAATTTGTCGGCAAAAACAAATTTAAATTTGGCTGGAACATCTCCCCGAGCCGTTGCCAAGTAAAATTTTTGACCTGGGATTTGCCCGAAGCCAGCCTTGACATAGGTTTCATCGTCCATCAGAAGACACCCGTTGAACTTGGTCAGCACCTGGTCGTATAGCTTCCGAGCACGGATTTTGGCCACACTATTCTATTTTATGGTCCGATTTGGCTGTTTGCTAGCTCGATACGACTTGATTCCTTCCCGGAGTCGAGTTCTCCTCACGGTACTATGGGCAGCACCGAATTTTCTGGCCAAATCACGATCCGACAGATTGGGATTCTTCTTAATCGTCTTCAAAATCTTACCACGCAGTTTCCGGTCGACAGTTCCACTCCGACGATTGGCTTGAGGCTTCCGAATCGTCGTCAATGTTTCCTTATACCGTTTGATAACGCGCCATACGGTATTTATGGGCAATTTCAGCTGTTTAGCTAGCCTAGATGCAGACCACAATGGATTTTCCAAATAACTGTGCACAATGTTTCCCTTCTTTCGGCTTCCATGTTGATTGTTTACAAAGTACAGTTGATTTGCGGAATGTCAAAAATACATACGTAAAGCTGACAAACACGACACGTGGGCGCCAAGAACTTCCAAATCCGTCCACCAGGAGCGCCACAATATGAGCAAAAGTTTGTTCCAATTCTAAATGAAGCAAGCCTTATTTGTGACCTCTTGTATCTTATACCATTCCAGGACGATTTCGCGTAGTGACAAGAGGCTAAATCAGGCCAAAATAGAGCTGGAAAGCCGTGGCTTCTGATAAATGTTAGCAACCGGTTTTCCAATCAACACTTACTGAGAGTGCCGTAGAGCCAAAAATTTTAGATTTACTACAACTACATATGGCCTGCCCAATCAAATATTTCTGCGGGAATTTGGACACCTTCTTTGTCCGGAAATGCTCGGCAGCGGCGTTTCTTTGCATTGCGGTATAAAAAGCCAGACCCGGAAGCTGTTTAAAGGATTCGAGTGCGCATGTTTCGTCGTCCATGTGAAGCTCCTTAGCACGATTTTTTGGAGTAAAACTTTGCTTATCATCATGGTTGGGCACCTTTTTTACTTTATACGCCTCTGCTCTACTTTTTGTACGTATGATTTTGACTTCCCAACTTTGCGAGCCACATTTTTTTCCAAAAGCGTCTACTTCCTCTTCTGGGGTCACACGGTGGTCCTACGATTTTCGGGCTGGATTTAGCCTCGTGCTATTACTCGAAAGAGGTTTTGGAGTGGTACAAGGCTAAGGCGGTCAATTCCGTGCCGGAACTGCGGCCAATTGAAAAGTACTGGGCCATCATGAAGCAGGCAGTTTGGAAGCATCCTAAGGAAGAGAAATCGGAGGAAGATATGAAGAAAAAGGGTTGGTCCAAATGTTGTACATGACCTTATGAGTAGTGTAAAGAAGAAGGTACGTGCATTTGGATATGGAATTGAAATTGAACAAAACAATCATGGGAATATGTTCATAACATGTTGTTTTTTACTCCCTGGAAGTTTGAAGATGATTGGTTGAACGGGCGAATTCTTCCGAATATTTGTGTGTGTGTCGCAATTTGATTCCGTACACCCTTTATGCCCACTGTGCAGTGGTTGGCAACCACAACGAAATATGCGTGCCAGAGTTGCTAGAAGTGTTGTCATTTGACGATGCACGAATTGCTGTTAGTTTGCTCGAAAACAATTTTCCCGAGCTGACAGGCGTTTGATACTGCGGTGACTTATTGAAACTGCATTTGTTGCATTTGCGCTGGTGCTATGAACACAACAGGAATTACGTGAAAGCACCTTAAGTATCAGAAATTTCATTTATCATTTCATATAATGGTTGATTATTGTTTTCGGTGCTACAATTACTTTATCTGATGGCACTATTTCTAGTCTTAAAGATAATGAATACCTCAGAAATGAATATAAATTCGCACGTATTGCATGAATTTCAATTGTCCTGCTTCATACTAGTTTGACACAGAAGACTAAAATAAACACCGATGACTGAAAAGCATAGTCGAAAATGTTTGTTTGAAGATAGTTTTGCTGAAACTGACTAAGAAGTGACTGTCAAAAGAAAATAACGCGTTTCATCCCTTTCAATTAAAACGCGTCCCACGACGATTTTTAATTGAAAGTGAAATTGTATGACCCTGTTACCAAACATCAAAAGACAATTTAAACAAGGCAGTTAAAACTGAGACATCTCATTAAACAAATATAGACTTTTTAGAGACTACCGTGAAAATCGTCTCATTACTACACTTAAGAAAAATGAAAAACTTTGATGAGCATTTCAGTAGAACGAAAACTATGAAAATTTAAAATCATACCTCATTTAATCACTTTAAAAAATATAAAAAAATGTGACACTTTTTCAAACTATCACTAGTAAATTTTTGAGTAGAACCACTTTTTACGAAAAGTGAGTAACATTTCCGTGAGAGAAAAAAAGATAGCATACAATTGTACTCAAAAATTAAGTAAAATGAAGCCGAAGTGTAAACAGTTGCTTCTTCCTTGAATTGGCCGATCTTGGCAACTTGTCTCATTAATCTACCACAGCCATTTCAAAGAACAAGAGTCCTATTCGATAGAATTGGAAGCTTACTGGGTAGATTTTGCATTACGAGAAGTTTACGGAAGAAGTTATTGTTTACATTTGCCAGTTCGGCCCTAATGACAAATCTTTCTCGAAATATTTCGCACCAAAATAAACCGATCAATGCCAAAGCACGACAGACATGACAGAACAAATCAACTAACTCTTTCACACTCGCTTCGTGTCCTATAATCACGTGACGTGCACATTTAAAGGGATATACAGTTAGAACGAGGCAAAAATTCATTTTGAAAAATTTCAAGGGGATTTTATCAAATCAATCGAAACTTTTTAGAATTATAGTGTACACCTAGAAAAATTACAGTATTGGTAATTTTCGAACTTTCAACAGCTGAACGTTCGTAATCCGATTTACGAATTCGGTGAAATTTTACAGTATTCCGGTAAAATACTGGAACTTGTCAAATTTACCAAAATCGGTAAATCGGATTACCGAACTGTTCAGCTGTTGAAAGTTCGGTAAAAAATTACCGAATACTGTAAAAGTTTCTAAGTGTGTATCTATGTAGTATACAAAAATATTTTTTTCAATTTTTTTTCAACAAAATGGCGGCCGTTAGAGTGCGTTGAAAAAGTCGTTGTACTTTGCTTGTGCCGGCTCTCCTGGTCGCAGTTTTGATCTGAAATCTGCTAAAATAATTACATTAATTACATTTACAGTTAGTAGATGAATTAAAAAAAAAAGTAAAAAAAAAGATTGCACTGTTGGCGGAACTATTTTGAAAAAAATCACATTTTCTAACTGTATATCCCCCCTTAAAAGTGTTGAATGTTAAAAAGTTCAGATTGATATATTCATCCTAACCATATTTTCATCACATTGATACTGAAATCCATGTGAGCAACAGCGAAATCCTTAATGATTGCCCCCCTGATCTGCCACCTTCAGCAGTGTGACCAGTCTTGATAAAAGTCATGCTCGTTAGGTTCAAAAGCATGGATTTTCAGGGATCATAATATTGACTCCTATAATTTCCTTGCGAAAATCAAATAGCAAACGTAACCAGAAAAATCAAAATTTGATTTTCAAAATGCTTTGATATTCATTTATATAAGCAAATTCATTTTCAATATCAATTCCTAAATGTCAGTAATGAAATTCAATAAACCTCAATGAAAACCAATTACCCGTCGGAATCGGAAAATATGCAAGAGCAGTCAAGTCTAGGGTATTCTTGTTCAACATTGCTAGCATCTGTTCTTATGGATCGATGATGACGGCCCAGGATTTTCCATGTTCGTTATAGGATTCAAAATCACTTATTAATATAAAAAAATCATCACAAGAGATGATATTCAGATTTCGTTTAATGAAATTCATGCTTACCGATTGATAATCAAAACAACAGTGACAGCTGATTTTTGACCCGCCTTTAGAGCCGACTTCATTCATTACAGCAAACAAAATTCAGTTGGCATGAAAACCGCGAAAGTGAACATCATCATTACACTGAGATAAAATCATTTTAACTTCTCATGGATATTTGATGAAAATGTAAGGCACTGAGTGAGTGTGACACAGGTGATAATCGTTTCTGGTGAACGATTGTCAATTGATATGCTAAGGATACTCGTGTGAGTGTCGGGAGATTTTGCATCTCTGTCCGTCAATGTAGAATGTTCTTCCTGAGGATGATGTGAAGCGTACCTCACATCTTATGCTGGAAGTTTTTGGTTTACGTGCGGCTTTTACCTAAAATCTTAAGGAACATTGCAGCATCTCTGTTGTTTGAAAACTTCAGTAAAAGTTAGTGAATTTTCTGAATTATCTTAATTGAATAGTATTAATTGCAAACCAGTTGATTCAATCAACCTATCTCTGTCCTCGGAAAGGCGTTGTCTATTTTAAACCGCCAGCAATTGACATACGGAAAAATTATAAGGTCAATTATTAAACTATAGACGGAGGCGATCAACAGTAACAGTAATGCACACCCATTCGTTCGCCTGTGCTTCGGCTTGGTTCCCGCTTGTATGCAAAGCCAAAGGGGTATTATTCACAATGTGATGAAATATGATAGCGATGCGGTCACGCTGCCAGTTGATTGCTCCCGCTCCTACTGTTGTTACTGTTGTTGTTGTTATTTTTGCCGGGCGCTTCAAGCGTAACAGAACGGTAAATTAGAGAAAAACTGCCTCATCATCGTTGCCTACGTACGACGAAGCTTCCAGCATCAGAAGTACACGGTTAGTGAATTTCACTCATCTTTGAGTAACAGGTAGTCAGATGACTGAGGTTGCGACAATTCCATATATCAATCTTAGATGGAAGAAAAATCCATTTTAATCTCTTAAAACTATGTTTCTGCTGGAAATTTTCAAAACATCATTAATTTTACATATAATTGGGCCTGGTTGTATTCGATTGAAAAATGCATTTTGGAACAGATGAGCTATATTTAACTGTTTTACAATAGAGGAATCCAAGTTGAAAATAAGAAGAAGACACGGAGTGGTGATAAATCTGACAGCTCCCGTGTTAAAGTATAGGATGAAAATTTTAAAATGTTCTAAAAATTCAAACGAAATTTTAATTAAAAGCGGTTTGTTGTATAATAGACGAAACATCCAAAACTGCACAATAAAAGTATTATTTTTTGTGGGGGTATATTGGGGTAAATTTAGTGTGTTTATTGAGTGGGGGCTGTCAGATTTATGACCGCTCATCTTCTTCCTTTTTCAAGTAGGATTCATCCATAGGAAAAAATCTAGAAATGTATAGCGCATGTATAATCTCGACTGAATAAAACAACGAGCAATACTCCAATATGAATAAGTTTCAATGACCGTGTATTTGTTTTTTTTTTGCATACACTTGTTGATATGATGGAACGGCGCCCGTTAATAAAATAGCGTGTGCTTTCGATGATTGTCATGGAACGCAAACTTGTTCGAGAGACACTGCGCTGTGTTCTTCGACAAGTAAATACTCAGAATTTGGGTTTCAGGCTTGTTAAAATTGAGGCGGTTCCTTTCAAGACCACATTTCTCTTCTAATTAGGTTTTCATCAGCGACACATTTGATGTGGTGTACAGCCTGAACGAGTGCTAAGTGCGGTTTCATTACTCAAGGCTCTACTCGAAAATAAAGGACAGAAACTTTGTGTCTTCCACAGATGAAAAATTATTTACATTCAGCTAATCGTACCCTTTGAACAATGTCAAAAAGGATCTCTATTTTACTGGCACATAACATCTGGTATTCCTACAGATAAGAAGTAAACAATGCCCCTTTTTCAATGTTAGATTCTAAACGGTTAATTGTTCACTTGACAGCATCAATTGATATCCGGCATCTAATAGATGCCGATATCAGTGGAATGTTAACTGAGAAGACTGCGACGAATACATGGAGCAAAATTCCACAAAGTCTAATTGGTTGATTAGAAATTGAATCGTAAAAGTTGATACGTAATCTAGGGGGCGTGTTGTAATCTTGGAGTCGGTTTCGCGTGTGATGCATTCGTTTTCAAGCTTTGATTTACTCGTTTAATAACTATAGACTGTTTCAGAAAGTATAAGCACACTTTCAAAATTACAAAAAAGTCATGTTTTTTTTTAGTTTTAATAATTTTATTTGGTAAATCATATTTGTATTTGTGTTTACTCTCGTTTAATCAAAATATTTAATCATAGCCAAGACTCCTAACTTTTCCTCGAACACGACCCATTAGCTTCTGCACAGTGGTACTTCCACAATTTAGACCACTTTTGGCAAATCTTTTTAAAATTTTTGGATGTCGTCCGCTAGTTTGAATGAATTTTTGAAGCTTTGCTTTGGTTAAAGCCCAAAAAGTCTCGATTGGCCGTGCCTCCGGGCAGTTCGACGGATTCATGTTTTTCGGCACGAAACATACATTTTGACTTTTGTACCATTCTAAAGTGTTCTTTGCGTAATGAAATGACGCCAAATCAGGCCAAAACACTACTTGACCTTCGTGCTGCTTGATCATCGGCAATAATCGCTTCCGGAGACATTCCTTAACGTATTTCTGAGTGTTCATCGTCTCCGTTGTGATGTACGGACTAGATGTTTTACCACACTCGCATATTGCCTGCCAGAGCATAACCTTCTTACCAAATTTTTCGGTAAAAATTGACTTCTCCGTTTCGGGGATGTCTCTGTCTTCGCTTACAGTATAGAATTGTGGTCCGGGAAGCGTTTTGTAATCCAGTTTCACATACGTTTCATCGTCCATTATTATACACCCAGAATTTCTACACAATAACGAATCGTAGAGTTTGTGGGCCCGTGGTTTCACGGGCGCTGCCTGTTTTGGTTTTTTCTGCTTCGGGTATGTTTTTAGCCCAAGTCTTTCTTTGGCACGCATGCTGTTACTCGACGAGGTCCCTAGTTTTTCCGCAACATCCCGAACGGAAGTCACTGGTTTGCGCTCGTAGGCATTCCTGATCTTTTTATCGATATCCGAACTAACAGGACCGGATTTCCGACCACTCTTCGGCGCATCTTCAAACGTACATTGTTTTTCTATATTTTCGAATCGCAGATCGTACCGCTCCGACGCTTACACCCTCTTCCTTGGCCAATTTTCTCAAGGAGAGTCCGCTCACGATGTACCATTTGTGCACGATACTTTTTCGTTGTTCCGGAGTAAGACCGCGCATTTTGATAGGTAACACAGAACTGAGCACTTTTTTGATGCTATGTCATTCAGAAATGTGCAAACAAAAGGACGCAACCGAAACATGTTGAAATATTTTATTATATTCATAGTGACCGTTAAAATAAGGTGAGCTTATACTTTCTGGAACAGTCGTTAGAACTACTGAAGGTGGTCATTGAGGGAATCTTTTTTCACCATGACCCAAGTCCTTGCCTTCCCATAGCCCTAGAATCGTACCATGACCAGCATTCCAGTATCCCAGACAATAACGCTGTCATGGCACAGTGTTTGAAATCGCCGATTTCACGATCAAAACTAAATTACTTCTATAATATTGGTTTTAGAGTTTTTATTTATTCTAAAAAGTTTTCAGATATCATAAGGCGCACATTGTGATATTAAAAATTTGGTGATTAATCTTCCTAGAAGTGAGATAAAAAACTTACTTTTCCAACAAATGTAGATAGAGACTTGATGTCTTCAGCAAAGTTGTAGAAAATGTTGATACAAACAACATTGCTCAAGACATAAAAGCTCTATGTATAAAGGTTATTGAAATATAAAATATTAATTATTCAATACCTCTAAAAACCAGTTTTTTAACATAACTTATTTAGATAATTTTTTACGTATTTGTGATCTTCAACAAAGTTGTTTGAGACAATGAAATACACATTTTTGTCGAAGCAAGCAAGGCTCTATCTTAAAAAACATATTCACTATTATCAATTTTCTTGAAATTTTTGGTCAACTTTCACCATAAATTACTTCTTTCGGTGCAAAATTGTGCAACTGATTCACATGGCAGATTAAAGTTCTAACTTTTCACTATCGTTGGATGGGTGCAACATGTTTGGGCAAAAGTAGGCTGGGGTGGTTACATATTGATCAAATATCCATGATTATCAAATCTGGCTAATGAAAAATTACAAAATAAATCAATTTTTCAATGTTGTATCCTTCTACAATTCTATATACGGTTACAAAATACTATTTTGTTTCATAAAACAACACGTCGCTGTTTTAAAATAATAATAATAATAATAATAATAATAATAATAATAATAATAATAATAATAATAATAATAATAATAATAATAATAATAATTATAATAATAATTATAATAATAATGATAACAGTGATGGGGCTAATTTTTTAATGAAACTAATATTATGAATAACGCAGAGGCAGATAACTAATTATATTTTTAAGCTATTTCAAACAAAGTTATATTCTGATTTATATCTGAAATACAGTAAAAACATCAATAGAGTCTTAATTTTTATTTTCCTTATAACATTTTATTCGTTGTCATCTGATGTATCTGAAGTTGTATCTGAATCAGCTAGTAGGGATATGGCATCTGCCGATAGAGGATTAATAGCTTTTTTCGGCCATGCACGAGCTTCAGTTACCATTGGATCCGATGATAAGAGCAACCAGTGTAACACGTCCAAATTCGCACTTTGTCTAGAGAACTTTCGCGTGTGATGTTCTCGAAATCTGAAAATGGCAAATTATTATATGTACAGGTATAGATTTTTTGTTGTTCAGTTAAATAGAAATTTACCTCTTCCATTCCTTGTTTATAGCCTCCTGAGCCTCTTCAGAGAGTTGGCCGATCGGGACCAAAAAATTGTCCATAACTATAGACCCGTGGATGAGAATCTTATGCACGCTAGCAGGAAGATAATACCACGGATACAATTTAATACACAAGCGTGCTGTTTTTTCGCAATATGCACCAAAAACAGCAGAATTTACTTTGCGCCCAGATGCCAAGACTTGGAGTATTGAACCGCATCGCTGGATGACAGATAGATTCAACTCGGTAATACTGGCTACTTTTTCCGCATTTTTGAAAAATCTTCGGGCCACATTTCCCGTGTTGGAAGTTCCACTACCCCCTGCTCGTGGTGTATCGACGTGTAGTCCTAATTCAACCTTGAACTGCCGCTGTATTTCTTTCTTCCGTTTTAACATTTCTTGTCTATCAGCTTCACGAGGCGCCCACTTTTTTATTTTCAAACGGTATGCAACTTTCAAAAAATACTCCATGAAACGGATCCATGCATGCAAAGTACTTAATCCAAATTGAAAGCTATTGCTATCAAGCTGTTGCACGACCTTAAGATTGTTCATCTGTGTCGGCTTGGCTTTACAGATGTAACATCTTGCTGCTGAACTCGTTTCAGTGAGTGACGAACAGATTTTACCATCAACCATAGTTAACAACATGTTATACGAAATTAAAATCTTACGTTCATTCCAGGTGATCTGCGTTGGCTGTAAATTCCTGATTTGATTTTCCAAATAATTTTTCTCGCGAATAGCTAGCTCAGTTGTTTCGGATGCAAGCTGAATATGTATAGGCCTACAGAGACGCGTCGACGATGGGCGAGGATTGTGAAAAAGAACTTTGTTCTTAGTTCCAGCCTTTATAGGAACGAGAGACGACATGAAGATGCTTGCATCACTTTTAGAACCATCATCATTCTCAAATTTTTGGTGGTATTGAGGATTTCCCGTGCTTCCGTCCATACCGTATTTAACAATCATTTCAATGTTGAGTAATTCCTCGTCTGTGAAGTTGGCTAACTTCGACTCGTTCGCCTCTATTATCCGCGCAGCAGTAATATCAAGTAACTGTTGTAACTTGACATCAATCTCAGTGTCTGTTACCGTAATAAAATCGTCCGATGGATAGCAACGTTTCTTAGCCTCCAGTACTTTGCTATACGGTGGGTAGATATTGGCGTTCCGTTTTTTTTTGCTCCCAATTGTAGTTTTTTGTATTGCTTCGTTGAAAAATTGTTGTCAACAATTAATGCCAATGCTTCTAAATCGCTATAACTGTTCACTGGCTTTTCTGTCGCTTTTCTCCCAGAGGCTCTTATTTTGGTAGCACGTGGCGGTGTTGTTTGTGTCGCTTCTTGAAGAAGCTTTGCTGCATCCGTCTGATTAGTTTCCCTTAGTTTCATCTCAGTTGCAAATGATAGCTCAGTGACTTGATAGTTTTTCCTGATAGCAGCAGTTTTTCGCCTTTTCGATACAACATTACTTGTTTCGAAAGCAATTGGTTTTCTACCAGTTTTTGTTGTCGTCGAGAAGGAATGTACATCAACATTTAGTTTTAAAGGCTTATTGAAATACTCTGCATTACTTGCCAAAACCTTGTCCATTGAACGATTATGCTTTTTCCACAAAAAATGGAAATAATCACAAAGCTTTCCCACGGTTTTTTCAACATTAGAAACAATTTTCGGAGAGGTACCGGAATCGATTCCTTGAGCATTTAGGGTGTGTGTAAATGCTACTCGTTTTTTCTCTTTCATACTTCCATTTGTATTCTTCCAAAGTAAGAATAAATGGCCTCGATTTATTTCTACTATAATGCAAGATACATTCAAAATAAAAACCCATGGCAAAGTGTTTAACAGTGACCTAAAAAACGTATTTAACGTAACAAAACCACATACCTGTTAATTCCTCCATCGTATAAACCTTGCTTTTCACGAGTTTTCTTACTTTGATACTTGGTCACGAGTTTTTCTCACTTCGATACACCAAATAACAGTTGCTTGCTTGTAAATGTCAAAGAGACGATTAAATCCCAAACCCAATGTGACCGGAAATGGAACGACAACGGTGAATAAAATACCCGATCTGAATGAGTGTACTTGTCGGGTAGAAAACTATTAACCATCGATTTAATACCGGTTAGACATGTTGGCGTCATAATCGAAAGCCTGCAAAATTTTTCCATTGCCGGGGTATTACGTTTCAAGCTGGATGCCAAAATGATCCAAGAGTGCTTGTTTTCCAATAATTGAAATAAGCTGTTAAGGTGGAAGTTGTTCATACAACGTAATCTTCGCATTAGTTCCATTGAGAAAAATCTTCTATTTAGTTAGTATTTTAATTATTATTATCAAAACAGTGACTTGTTGTTTTTAGATAAAAATGGTATATTGTAACCGTATAAAGCATTGTACAAGGATACATTGATCTTTTGTAATTTTTCATTAGCCAGATTTGATAATCATGGATATTTGATCAATATGTAACCACCCCAGCCTACTTTTGCCCAAACATGTTGCACCCATCCAACGATAGTGAAAAGTTAGAACTTTAATCTGCCATGTGAATCAGTTGCACAATTTTGCACCGAAAGAAGTAATTTATGGTGAAAGTTGACCAAAAATTTCAAGAAAATTGATAATAGTGAATATGTTTTTTAAGATAGAGCCTTGCTTGCTTGGACAAAAATGTGTATTTCATTGTCTCAAACAACTTTGTTGAAGATCACAAATATGTAAAAAATTATCTAAATAAGTTATGTTAAAAAACTGGTTTTTAGAGGTATTGAATAATTAATATTTTATATTTCAATAACCTTTATACATAGAGCTTTTATGTCTTCAACAATGTTGTTTGTATCAACATTTTCTACAACTTTGCTGAAGACATCAAGTCTCTATCTACATTTGTTGAAAAAGTAAGTTTTTTATCTCACTTCTAGGAAGATTAATCACCAAATTTTTAATATCACAATGTGCGCCTTATGATATCTGAAAACTATTTAGAATAAATAAAAACTCTAAAACCAATATTTTAGAAGTAATTTAGTTTTGATCGTGAAATCGGCGATTTCAAACACTGTGGCATGGCAGTGAAAGGAGACCCTCAGCAACGCCGAATATCCGCAATCACGTGGGCGATGATAATGGCAACGCGAAGGAAAGGGACGAGGCGACGGTTACGAATGATGAACTCATTGTGATACGAAAGTCGCTAAAGGTGAGCAAAGCGCCAGGGTCAGATGGCATCCCGAACTTGGCCATCGAGAGGGCTATTCTGCTGGCTCTCGAAATGTTCAGAGTGGTGATGCAAAGATGTCTAGCCGAAGGCGCCCGACCGGACGCTTGGAAACGTCATGCAGTCATGAGATTTTGTTTTATAAATTTCTAAATAGTCCACTTCAAATTAGCCAAGCAATAACATGTAATCGACAGAGTGGACGTTTTATTTCAATATTTGTTATGAAATTTACAATTATATCATGACGAAAAATTCAATGAGATTTAGAAGAAAATCTCTATCATCGTTTTCTCGCCCGATGAGATTTTCAAACGTTGTTCGGTAAAAATCGTAGGTCATTTTTCACTGAAAATGACATTTGCCAGCCCTGGTTGCGACATCCTTCAATTGTGGAATAGTCATAGATGCGAGGCCGTGTCCTGTCAAAAATGAGAATTCCGATGCTATATCCACCATTGATTCTCCACGCTGCTCCATTTGTTGCAGTATTTTGTCAAAAATCGAGCTTCCTTCCCACGTAAACCTCTTTTCACTCGATAGAGGAGCTCGATTATATGTGCTGACATCGATTTTTCTCATTTTTCGCTGTCGTATTAATTGGAAATCATTGTCGATGCCAAGTATTTCATTTCTCATGCATGCATTTTTCCTTTGCACGGTCAACTACATCAGTTTTCATTTCGTCGAATCATGTTTGTAAACCTCTGATTAGTTTACTAGCCACGTCTATGGTGATTGTTTTTAAGTGCAGGGGTTCGTTTACTTTGTCAATGCTAGTCAAGATTTTCTTCCATATGTCAAGAAGACAAAGAAACTTAAAATCAATTTGTATTAAGAGAACTTGGGTATCGTGCACCGTGGCACTATTATATTGTGTCGGCTTAGTTAATGTTGAACACGAATGTTAGAATGTTGAACACGAAACAATCTGATCTGTTAAGAGAAGACACATCTTGTCGTTTAGACGACTAGTATGTCCTTCCAATGATACTATCAAATACTTTTAAAGAGCATTTAACTATAGGCTGGAGGCAAAGATTCTAGAAAGTAGCCTTACTCTAAACATCGATGGGCGAAAAAAAAGCGCGAAAATAGAAGGAGCTTTTATTTTCTGTTCTATAAATTTTTGAAAGTGAATTGATTAAATTTGTACAAAAGTTTGTCACTACAAAATTTAATATTTCAGCACCCCTATGATCTGGCGCCCCTGGCGAGGGCCACTTTCTCCACCGCCTCACTACGCCTCTGTGCGCCATACAACAATGTCTGCAATCTTTTATACAACACGATACATGATACAGGCGTTATCTGGCTTAAATTTACATGAAATAAAGGGTGTCCACGATGAAATTGCCACACTATGAAATTGCTCTAACTTTTTAACCGTTGAGTAGAATGTTAATGAGTTAATGAAAATTTGGGTGGATTTAGTTCATAGTGCATTATTTACATCCTGCAAGTTTTAAAGTCCTGTGATCAAAACTCGTCGAAAGAACAGCTCGTGCGTGATAAAATCTTGCGCATTCATCACGAGAACAAGGATCTCTCGCATCGTTCCATCGCTAAAACGTTGGGAATCGCGAATTCCACGGTGTCGCGAGTGATTAAGCGGTTCGAGGAACGGTTGACCACCGATCGGAAGCCCAGAAGTGAAGGAAAAATTATTCCGTACAACACCAAAACTCACAACCGCGTAGTTGGGGCCTTCAACCGAAATCCGTACGCCTCCGTTCGGGATGTGGCTAAGAAGCTGCATCTAAGCCGAAGTTTTGTCCAGAACCACAAAACTAAGGCTGGGCTTCGAACGTTCAAGGTACAAAAGGCCCCTAATCGCGACGAGAAGCAGAACAAGTCCGCCAAAACCCATGCCAGGAAGTTGTACCTCAACATGCTGACGAAAGTTGAATGCTGCATCATGGACGACGAAACATATGTGAAGGCCGACTTCAAACAGATCCCCGGCAACCTGTTTTTCACGGCCAAGGATAAGTTCAGCGTTCCGGAGCATGTCCGCACTCAGAAGATGTCCAAATTTGCGAAGAAATTCCTGGTTTGGCAAGCCATCTGCACGTGCGGGAAGCGGAGCGCACCTTTCGTGACCCAGGACACGATGAACGGACAGGTGTACATAAAAGAGTGCCTCCAGAAGCGGCTGCTTCCTCTCCTGAAGGCCCACAACGTCCCAACAATCTTCTGGCCGGATTTGGCCTCATGCCACTACTCCAAGGACGTGCTGAAGTGGTATGCGGACAATAAGGTCAATTTCGTGCCGAAAATGTTCAACCCTCCCAACACTCCGGAGCTCCGCCCCATCGAGAAGTACTGGGCGATTATGAAGCAGCACCTTCTTAAACGACCTAAGGTAGTGAAGACAGTCGAGGAACTGAAGAAAGTATGGGTTTACATGCAAAAAACGGTTGATTCACAGGTTGTGCAGAATCTTATGGCCGGGGTTAAGGCCAAGGTGCGGACATTTGCGTATGGACTGTAATGGTAAAATGAAGTTCAATAGTTATTTCTCAATCCCTGAAAATTTGATGGCAATCGGATGAAAACTCGAATTTTGCGAATCAATTTTGTGTGTGGCAATTTCATCGTGGACACCCTTTATATCAAGTACTATAAAATGTATGGGATATCGCGTAATATAGCACATGATATAACTGCTATATCATGAATCACACTATATCACGTAATATAGGCCGTAGTGTGAGCGTACGTGTGAGAAATAGCCGGAAAGTTATTATGAATTTCAGTTTTTTATACTACGATGTTTAACCTCACTTTAGATTTCCTTGGATTCTTCAATTCTCTTATGAAACGTTCGATATCAAGAAACTACTCACTAAAATCCTTTTTCCTCCCTTCTTACAGAAAATGGTTCGCACAACAGTCCGGCCCGGGTCGGCCTTCGCTCATCAAGGCCATCTTCAAAACATTCTGGTGGGAGTACACCGTGCTCGGTTTCATCGTCGTTGTCAACGATATCTTCATCCGACTGGCACAGCCCATCTTCCTCGGCTGGCTGCTGCAATATTTCAGGTTTGTGTTTGGATTTCCGTCATTCTCCGATGTGTATATAATTTAAAACTATCTCATTGCATTCCGCAGGAAAGACAGCGACGTTACACGTGAGAGTGCATTCTACTATGCCGGCGCTATCGTACTGCTGAATGCACTGAGCGTAATCACCATCAATCAGTACATACTGGGTAGCTTCCAGAATGGAATGAAGGTGCGAATCGCCGTGTGCAGTGTGATATACCGGAAGGCGCTGCGATTGTCCCGGACGGCTTTGGGTGATACGGCGCCCGGCAAGGTGGTCAATCTCCTATCGAACGATGTCAATCGGTTTGATATCGTGTCGGTTTTCCTGCATTCGATGTGGTCCGCTCCGCTGTTGAGCATCATCGTCGGAGTGTTGCTGTATATCGAGATCGGAGTGCCTGGACTGATTGGGATGATTGTGATCTTTATTGTGACCCCGATTCAGGCGTACACGGGCAAGTTGACTTCCCGTTTTCGCCTGCAGACGGCATTGAGGACGGACGAGAGAATTCGGCTGATGGATGAGATCATTTCGGGTATTCAGGTCATTAAGATGTATGCATGGGAGAAACCGTTTTCAAAATTGATCAAGCTAGCTCGGAGAATGGAGCTGAAGATCGTTAAGAAGAGTGCGTACGTTCGGGGGCTGTACATGACGTTTTTGCTGTTTACCACGAGGATGGCGTTGTTCTGTACGATGATGGCTATGGTGTTGCTGGGAAATGATCTTACTGCGGCTAAGGTGTTTGTGGTATCGACGTACTTCGCTATCCTGGCCAACACCATGTCCGCTATGTTCGTGCGAGGTATTGCGGAAATTGCTGAGGCGCTGGTCGCCATGAAGCGTTTGCAACGGTTTTTAGAGTACGCTGAAAAGGAAGGCGAAATCGCCGGAGCGAAGGAGAAATTTCTCGATGAGTTTGGAGCGAATGGAGACGTTTCGGAGAAACAGAAGCTGATCGAATCGGATACGCAGCTACCGCCGAACGTGGCGGTTTCGTTGAAAAACGTAACCGCTCGGTGGGGAGCAGTGAAGCGTCAGCAGGACCCAACGGCCAAAAAAGATGCCAAAAATGGTTCGGCCCCAGTGCCAAAGATTGTTGATACGATCAAACAGATGGACGAGGAGGATGAATCTTGGAAGAGCGCTACGCTATCGAATATCAACGTAGATTTCCGCAAGGGTATTCTGATAGGAATCATTGGTCCGGTAGGTGCGGGTAAGTCGTCTTTGCTGCAAGCAATGCTCAAAGAGCTTCCCCTGGAATCGGGTGCGATTGTTCACAAAGGAAAGTTCGCTTACGTAAGCCAGGAACCGTGGGTGTTTGCCGGAACGGTTCGGCAGAATATTCTGTTCGGGCAGCCTAAGGAAAAGGACCGATACGATGCGGTCGTGAAAGCTTGTGCATTACTAAGGGACTTCGAACAACTACCTAATGGAGATAAAACAATCATTGGCGAACGAGGTGCTGCGTTATCCGGAGGTCAGAAGGCTAGAATCAGTTTGGCACGAGCTGTGTACCGTCGAGCTGATATCTTCCTGATGGACGACCCTCTTAGTGCGGTAGATTCACACGTTGGACGGCATTTGTTCGATATCTGCATCGGTCCTCGTGGACGGCTGGGAAAGCTGAAAGCGACGAGGATACTGGTTACGCATCAGGTTCACTTTCTTAAAGAAGCCGATTGGGTGGTTGTGATGAACGAGGTGAGTACTAAGCGGAACCATATTTTTGTTTTGATTCATGAATAAATGTCCGTTTTTTTTTTGCTAGGGTAAAATAACAATACAGGGAACTCCGTTCGATCTCTCTCAGAACGGAATAGATTTTGTCGAACTGCTGGAGAAACTGGAAGAGGAAGCAGGTGATGGGGAAAGTTCGATCATGACGTCAGATAAACGCAGTCGTCGAGATTCTCGTACATCGTCGAGATCCATTGCGTCATCTCAACAGTCCTTGGATGACTTCCCCGAGGACGAGCAGGAGAAGGGAGAAAAAGAAAAATCGAAATCGCCAGAACTCGAGCAGAACATGGAGCAGAGCTCCAAGGGCACCGTTCAGGGATCGGTTCTGCTCAATTACGTTCGTAGTGGCGCAAATCCTGTGATAATTATTTTCTTGTTTGTGCTGTTTCTAGCAACGCAGCTGGCTGCCAGCGGGGCTGATTATTGGGTTGCTTTTTGGTATGACGGTTGACTTTCACGTAGGTTTCGGTTGTAACAGATGTTTTTGCTTGTAGGACATCCCAAGAAGAGCAGCGTATGTTTATGCGGAACGACGAGACCGATGGAGTTACTATCGAACGAACCAATACATCTTCCGTCTTGGAAGATCCTTTGCTGGAGGTGGATTCGCAGAATACATCGCTACTGAGCACCGAACTCTGCATGGCAGTGCACGGAGCTCTTGTGATCGGTATCTTCGTTATAGCAATCTCACGGTAAGTTTCGATCAACTGAGCAAAATACTAGTTGTGTTATGTGCTTCTACTGGGCATATTATTCAACACAGAGATTTATTTAAAACTTCAGTGTTTGAAGAACTAGAAGAGCACTTTGTAGGAGACGAAAAGAGGCGCAGAGGATTCCTAAAAACTGTAGCGAAAGAAATGCTGTCTCTTATTTCTTGAACGTTTTAGATGGGCTACTAATTATTGCCCATGCTCTTAGTGCATGTAAAGTTCACTGGACATCTCTAGATTTTTTTTTTTCCAAAGGGCGAATCTAACAATGAGAGGCTCTTTCCTCTCTCGCACTCTTTCATTTATTACAGCGCCATTATAAATCTTTTGAGGGATTCTTTAGTACAGATACAAACACAACAGTGCTGGCTACCATACTCTACAAATAGTTGAATGAAAAACGTAACGTTGAATGGAATATGAATGAAAGAGAAAGTAATCAAAGAGAGTCTCTCAATTGCAGATTCGCCCTTATGAAAAAAAACCCTAGATCTCTCCTTTTTCTTCTTTTTCTTTTTTTTTCTCAATTTTTTTTCAATTTTCTTAACATGTCCTTCTCGTCTTTGACTGTCTTCTTGCTCTTCCGAAGTTCCCGCTTCATCATTGCCCAGTACTGCTCCACCGGGCGCAGCTCCGGACAGTTTGGCGGATTCATGTCCTTTGGATCAAAATGGACAGAATTGGCCTCATACCACTCCAGGACACTTTTAGAATAGTTGTAAATTTTAACATTGTTGTACCAACAATCAATATGCAACTAGCAATTTTAAATTGGATCACTGTTGTAGAACCCCTTGGTCCAAAGTACACCTTGAAGCCAGCACCTTGCTGTACATATTTTCGCCTTTGTTTTGATTTGCTGTGTTATTTTGACAGAATACTTGAGAGTGTGTTTGTGTGAGTTCATTCTTAGTGAGTTTCATTCTTCAGGGGCGCATTATTAAGGTTTGGAGCGAACTTGGGACCGATGTGCTAGTACTGACTGAGCCAAGAAAAAAATCGTATTTGTTCGGGACCTACTGGTCTTAGAGTTAGTCTATGGTTGTACTTCGTGCGCTACTTATTCCTGGATAAAATTCCTGGATTATCGGTGCGATGCTTTGGAGACGTGGTCGATGTTTAGCAAGAAGGTAGTAGCAGAAGATACGAGGAAAGGAGCAGTGAAGTTAGTTCCTCAGCCAGAGAAGAAAGTGCGGGCGCTGCATGCTGCAACGGATATGAAAAAGTGCTCGAAATACCCCAGTTAGCATCCGACCAACACACTATCAAATATTCTGTCAAAATAACACAGCAAATCAAAACAAAGGCGCAAATATGTACAGCAAGGTGCTGGCTTCAAGGTGTAATTCGGACCAAGAGGTTCTACAACAGTGCACCAATTTCAAATCGCTAGTTGCATATTGATTGTTGATATTATTTTGACAGAATATTTGAGGGTTTGTTCGTGTGAGTTACGTTATTAGGGGCGAATCATTAACCTACACAATTAGAATTTTTCACAGAAATCTGTAAAGTCTTACCGAATTCTCAACAGCTAAACGTTCGGTAATCCTTTCTTACAGATTTCGGTGAAATTTTACAGATATCTGTAAAAATTAACCGTATTTCGGTAAAATTTTACCGAAATCCGTAAAATCGGATTACCGAACGTTCGGTTGTTGAGAATTCGGTAAAACTTTACAGATTTCTGCAAAATAATCTGAGTGTGTAGAGACCGAGCTTGGGACGAATGTGCTGGTATTTCCTGTGCCAAAAACGGTGTCTATTTTCTTTTTGATTAACCAGCCGCTGGCAAAAGTGTCTTCGTTGATGTCAGTTTGCCATAACGGAGACTGCAAGCAGCTGCACCATACGCATCTTTGCGATGGCGCGGAATAAACTCGTTGATCCGCAATTCAATCGGCCGGGTCCGATCGACGTGTTTTGGCCTCTGATACGTTCAGGCTCATTATACAGGCTGGTCAAGTGCAAACCAGTTCTTACGTTCCAGTTGCCAAGAACTCACTTTTTGGAATCGTCGAGTCGAGAAATCAAGCATTCTAAACAACGGGTACAAGAAGCAACTTCTCAAGTAGTTGCCCACTTCAGGTCCACCGTATCACAAGATGAAAGAGCCGCTCATGGTGCGACTTTCGTACGAAAATTTGAAACCGGCACTAGGTTAATCGCTCAATGCAGCAATTCAACGATTGGTATCCATGCAAAGGCGCTTCCAACCAGACCCAGAGTTTGCAAGCAATACTCGAACAGTCGGTAAAACATGCTAAAGTCGTTTTCGGTTATTGCCAATGCGGCACTGGGTTCGCCCTAGGTCCGCCCTAACAACTGTCAAAACGTTTTTTTATTCAATCGGGTTGAATCTGGATCCGCTGTGGATCCGATTCACCATCGATGAGGTTCGCTCTCAACTTTTTTCGAGGTCCAACCTTGATTCACAAATACACACAAACATGAACTGTCAAAATATAATGTTTATGTTTAAGTTTTGCACTCTGAATCGTTTTCGTTCGGTAATTTTTCTTTTAGTCGTAAAACTCGACTACAAAGTTACGTGTCATTTTCGACGTCTCTTGCGCGTCGAAATCGGAAGTGTCCCTCAATGACCACTTGTTGAAGGGACCCAATGTGAATCAAGATCTCTTTTCCGTCTTTCTACTTTTCCGGATGCACAAGATAGCGGATATGGGAGAATGGATACACCCCGAAGTGGTTATCAGCGGATCGTGTGGCGAGAAAACCAGAATGAATCAGTAAAGCATTATCGTCTGTGCACCGTGACGTACGGCTTCGAGCAAGATCTACAGCACGGAGTATCCAGAAGCAGCACAGTCGATCATCCTGGACACGTACGCCAGCAACTATCTGTCCGGAGCACAAAGCTTTAAAATCCGGAAGTCGGCAGGTTTCAACTTGCGTAAAAAGTCCAGTAATTGCCAGGACTTTTTGCAGAAGGCTTTCGGCGTTCAGTAGCTTCCTGAAGAATACATCTTTACTTTCTAAGTCAACCTTCAATTTGATTATGTGAACACCAAACGGCCGTTACTTTCAGTGCAACACGCACGCCAGACCGACACTTTTGACAGCCACTGGGTGGTAATCGAATAGCGAATGACGGTGTGACGTACGGTGCAGAACAGTGTTCGTTGCGTGAGGATCAAGGGACAAACGGCAAGGTAGCTGATAGGTTCATTGCCTGTTTCGCAAGTGATGGGAAGTCGACCTTCCGTGCACATCGACGTTGATAAGGCTGCACCTTTCTCGGTTCGAGCTTCATGTGCGCATTGCATGAAGGCAACCAAGGGATACATGGCTGTGCTTGTGTACATGTCTACATAGGCAATGCACCTGGAGGTTGCCAGAGACTTATCAAGCGGTACGTTTATCGGCGCCTTCAAGTGTTCATCGCATTGCGAGGTTACCCGAGTGAGATATGGTCCGACAACGGGACCAAATTTGTTGGGGGGGACCGTTATTATCAAGATCTTCAACAAGCACTGAAAGTCAACAGCAAGCCAGCGGAGCAGTTCTTGACCAACTAGGTCTTCCGCTCCTCACAAAAAAGAAATTTGGGAAGCGGCGGAGAAAAGTGTCAAGGAGAATCTTCGTTTCGGCAACGAAGGATTGTCGACGATTCTAACACAAGTGGATGACTGACTCAACTCGCAGCCCCTATGCCCACTTTCCAAGATTCCCGAATGATGCGAAGATTCTATGATGCGTTGACGCCAGCACATCAGCCACTGACTCTGATTCCGTAGCCCGACGTGTCTCGTATTCCAACCAACCGGTTGGACATGTGGCAGCAGATGCACAAGCAGACCATCGAAGTTTGGCGGCGTTGGCAGCCACGCACCAAGTGGCGTACAACCGAAAACAACATGAAAGAGAATTAGCTTCTACTCGGGAAACATGATAATACCCCGCCTGCTCAATGGAAGTTTGCCCGAGTTGTTAAAGTACACCCGGACTCCAACGACGTTGCTCGTACCGTCACTCTGTCGTGGACAAGCTGAGTATCTACAGCCGATCCAAAAGATCTGCCCATTACCGACAAATGGAATGGACAAGGCGCGGGAAGGGTGTTTGTGAAAATCGCCCAATATTGTCGCGAAGGACAACAACGAGTCTCCCGGTGCAGCATTCGAATTGGCACACTTCGTGCAGAAAGGCAGTCGTTGTGAAGAGAGAGAAAAAAAAGTACAGTTTTTCATCAGTTTCATTCCAACCCACATACAAAAAACATGTTGTATCCCGTATAGTTTCAAATACAAAAGTTGTAATCGTTCATCTGGACCGAGACGAGTTTTATTCCAGGGTTTCCTTCTGTGGTGTTCGCCGATTTTTTGTCCAGGCTCCGACACCAGTAATTAAGGACATACGGGTTCAAGTCCCGAAAACTTCGAAGTTTTCTGAGCACAAACCTCAAATACTATTAGGACTTCAGTAACTGGTGTGCAATTTGAGCGATGTTCGCATTGTTTTTTTTTGTGATTTTCAGTCTCAAAAACTTCAAGTTTCTGGATCCCGAAATGTTCAGGGTGGTGATGCCAAAGTGTCTTGACGAGGACGTCTTCCCGGACGCCTGCAAAATTCAGACCCTTGTGTTTCTACCAAAGACAGGGAAGCCACCAGGAGATCCATCGGCATATAGACCTATATGTCTGTTGGATACAGCGGGTAAGGTGCTCGAGAGGGTTATCCTCAACAGACTGACAACATACACGGAGGTTATAGGCTGTCATCTAATAATCAGTTTGGCTTCCGTAAAGGGAAGTCGACGGTGGATGCCATCCTGTCCGTCACTAAGACGGCTGAGGTGGCAATCCAGCGCAAGAGGCGAGGAGTACAATACTGTGCAGTGGTCACCCTTGACGTGAGAAACGCATTCAATAGCGCCAGTTGGGTGGCTATCGCCAACTCGCTCCAACGCCTACAGGTTCCTGGGTACCTGTACAAGATTCTCGGAAGCTACTTCCATAATCTCGTACTGGTATACAATACAGAGGCAGGCCAGAATGGTGTCCAGATCACCGCAGGCGTCCCACAAGGTTCGATCCTGGGTCCAGTGTTATGGAACACGATGTACGACGAGGTACTGCGGTTTGAGTTCCCGAACGCCGTGAATTTAATCGGGTTCGCGGACGACATCATCCTGGAGATATGTGGTGAATCTATCGAAGAGGTCGAGTTAACAGCCTCACACTCCATCGGCATTGTGTAGAGATGGTTGAGCTCCAGGCAATTGGAGCTAGCCCACCATAAGACTGAGGTCACGGTGGTGAATAACGGGAAATCGGAGCAACATGAGACTATCAGTGCAGGTAACTGCACAATAAAATCGAAGAGGTTCTTGACGTATCTTGGGGTCATGATCGACGATAAGCTGTCCTTTTTCAGTCACGATGACTACGCCTGCAAGAAAGCCTCTATGGCTATATCGGCATTATCCCACATGATGTCGAATAGCTCGGCGGTGCAAGGGAGTCAGCGTAAACTCCTGGCCAGCGTCGCCCTGTCCATACTCAGGTACGGCGGGCCGGCATGCATCACCAACTTGAGTACCAAGAGCTCCGTAAGTAAGCAAGAGAGTACGCAAAGGCTTATGTGCCAAAGAGTGGTTAGTGCATACCGAACGGTATCACGCGACGCGTACTGCATCCTAGCGGGGATGATGCCAATAGGCATGGTCATAAAAGAGGACGAAGAGTGCTTCGAACAACGTGGAACAAGAGGTATTCGGAAGACCACTAGAGACGCATCTATGGTTAAGTGGCAAGGGGGGAGTTGGAAGTTGGAAGTTGACACGGTGAAGTGAACTTCCACTTAACATGTGTTCTTCGCATGTCCTCGCTTTGACGGCGTGAGATCCGGCATGATTGCCGTAAGCGGTACGACACGACTCCGGATAATTTGGTCCAGAGGATGTGCCAGGACCGGGACGTCTGGGACGCGGTATGCGTAGCAGCCTCCCAGATCGTCCTCGACAACAAAAATGGCGAAACGGTCAAAAGCAGGTCGCAGGGACCACCTAACTACTAAAGCTCTAAGTAGTTAGACATAGTGGGTGTTAACAAGCACAATAGCCCCCTCCCCGAAGTAATGGTTCCGGGGAGCGTCCAGGGTTTAAGGCACGGCTGGGTTTTTAGTGGATTGAGGAGTTGGCATCCTCATCCACACACCCAGAGTTCTACAGGTGTCTGATTGCAGATTTTCTATCCCGTCTAAAAATTAAAAAAAAGAGGTCCAATTAGATCGATGTGTCCTGGCTGAATCGTCCTCTAGGTAAACCAAATTCTCCCACCGCTGTCCGAGTGTGACGGTTAATTTTGGAACGCTGACATCGATCGCATGAGCTTACAAAATGGGCAAATATCGTTCTTCGTGTGGCAAGTGTGTAGAGTTGGAATCTAGAACGTAGGTTGCTTGCATTTCATAAACGCTGCTTCTGTTGTAGGGTTCCATACCAGCGTTCGAGTATCGTTTTTGCGATTTCCATGAATCAAATCCTGTAACACTTTTTGCACTTCTGCGGCACCAGGAAGTGCCGGAATAATCCGACCCGATATCGATGAGGAATCGAATATGCGACATTCTATTGAAAATTCGAAGACGATTGCTTAACTGTTCGCCGTCCACCTCGTTAATAGTTGGTGGGCGGTAACTTAGTATTTTATCGACTGGTAACTGCACGGACTATGGCACTGTTCTGCATCGTCACCATACCAACAAAGGCTGTTGTTAGCAAAACGTCGATTTCGCAAAGTTGTGTAATTGTTTTCAGGCGGCGCATCTCCGAAGTCAATGTCGCAATTTGTGTTGCGAGACTTTCCTGCGAATATGGATCTTGGTTGGACGATGTTGTTGCACGAACTTCGACGGTAGCCGCTGTTGATGGGCACAGGCCAATCATTTTATCTCCCATTTCCGCAATTTTTGACAAAGTTCCAGCGTTGATATTCAGGACGTCGCGAATATTGTGCGGTAGGCGTTGCAGGAACAGCATTTTGAGCAAGGAATCGTCTACGTTCCAACCTGCAGATAACTCCTTCATTTTCGCAAGTAGATGAGTTGGTCGCAAAACTGCCAGATCGCCGGGGCTTAGTAGCCATTCGAGACGTGATTGTGCTGTCAGTTCAAAACGCGAAATTAGTCGAGTTTGAATTGCCTCATATTTGTTCTCGGCCGGTGGATTTTTCACTGATCTGTGACGTGGCAGATCACGGATTGGTCAGTTTTTGCCACGATGTGGTGAAACATCGTGACATCCTGTATGACTCCTGCCAAAGCCAACTGTGTCTCAGCCTGCGCGATCCATATTGCCGGATCCAACCTTCAAAATTTCGGCGTAACAGCGTCATGATCAGTCTTTTTTCGTTCCTTTTTTTTTTACTGTAATCCGCTACGATCACGCCGAGGCCAACAATGTGTGAATTTCGTATGTTCCGGGTCACTTAGGACGACACCAAGAAGTTGAAGTATTCGGCAAACTGTCCAGCGGAAACAGTGGGATACATCGATGCCGATTTGGGAGGAGATACGGACGACCGAAAATCTTCAACCGGTTACGTGTTCTTGAGGGAAGAGCTATCTCGTGGAACGTGAAGAAGCAGCCTACCGTAGTTCTATCGTCCTGCGAAGCGGAATTCATGGCTATGCCTCGTACCATTCAGAAAGCTATGTGGTGGAGCAATCTGGAGTCGCAATTTTTCGAAGCCGTTGCAATAATCAACCGCAAATCAGCATCGCAAATTACGGATCGTACATTCCTCGGACCAAACACGTCAGCATATGGTACCATTTCGTCCATGATAGTCTTCATTACGGTGTCGTGAAGCTACGCTATACATCCACAACGGAACAACCAATCGATGGGTTCACCAAGCCAATGACCGTTCAGAAGCAGCAGAAGTTTCGGATGCTTATAGAGGCGTCGCGGATTAGGGAGGAGTTTTGCGATCCTAGGGGCACAGTAATTCGCGTCGCTATGCAATTGTTATTAGTTGTTAAGTTCTGAATAAATTTGCTAACATTCAACCAAGCTAAACGTTTAACTGATTTGCTCTGTAATAATGAAACATATACCAGGTTTAAAAAAAAAGCAAAAATTTACAACACTCTCTAAAAAAATACATCCCATCCACGATTTCGACCACTGTTGAAGATGCTCTAACTTTTTTGAACCATCGGCTGGTAGCAGCAGGAATGTTTCGTCTTCTGTAGAAAACAGTACAAGAATGTAATGAATTTTTTCACATTACGTCTCGGTTCTGCGTGTGTTTAATTTCGTCTCAATCAAAAATGTAAAATGTTATGGAAATAATCCCAAATTCAGTACATTTACCACCACCATAACAATTGTCTCGTCACTTTCAACGGTTTCTTTCAACCTATTCTTTTGTTCTATTTGCCCAGGTCCTGTCAGGATCGTTGATATATGCGATGTTCCGTCACTGCGTCATTGTTTACGGTTTTTTTTTCTAATGCGCCTGACATGCGTCTATCGGCAGTGCAAGTCTCTAGCAAAACTTCACCTCACATCTAACCTCAATCCCCGTTTCCCACAGATCAATTAGCTTCTACCGAACATCGGTCCGCGCTTCGCAGAACCTCCACGATGCCATGTTTAAGGGCTGCGTCTCGACCTCGATGCGCTTTTACGACACCAACCCATCCGGGCGCATTCTGAATCGGTTCTCCAAGGACATGGGCTCGGTCGATGAACTGCTGCCGAAGGCGATCCTCGATGCGTCGCAAATCATCCTCAACATGATCGGTACGATAATCGTGACGGTGGTTGTAAATCCGATGTTCCTGATCCCGCTGGCGTTCCTCGGAGTTATATTCATCTACCTGAGGAAGATCTACCTGAAGACGTCTAAGAACATCAAGCGGCTCGAGGGAATTAGTGAGTATAATTTTCAACCCCTCAATAGGCACATCGTAATAAACGAACTCATTTTAGCGCGCTCTCCGGTCTTCTCCCATCTGGCGGCATCGCTAGCTGGGCTTCCCACAATCCGTGCCTTCGGCGCACAAGGTGAATTGATCAAAGAATTCGACTCTCATCAGGATTTACACACGGCTGCCTTCTACATGTTCATCACCAGCAGCACAGCGTTCGGGTTTGCGTTGGATCTTTTGTGTCTTATTTTCCTGATAGTCGTTGTATTTAGTTTTCTTTTACTCGAAACTGACATAATGGGTGGCAAGGTAGGATTGGCCATCACTCAAGCGATGGCCTTGACCGGAATGATGCAGTGGGGCATTCGACAGAGCGCAGAAGTCGCCAACTTCATGATGTCCGTCGAACGGTTGCTGGAGTATCGGGATCTAAAGCCCGAGAAACAACCAGACCCACCGAGGATTTTGAACAAAGGCTGGCCTGAAGCTGGGCGCCTACAGTTCAAAAATGTCAGCTATCGATACTACGAGGGTGGAAACTTGGTACTGAAGAATCTGGACTTCGAAATAAATCCCAAGGAAAAGATCGGAATCGTGGGGCGTACTGGAGCGGGAAAATCCTCTCTAATAGGAGCTCTGTTCCGATTGGCACAGATCGAGGGTGATATTTTGATCGACGGAGTGAATACAGGGGAGATTTCGTTGGAAAATTTGAGATCCAAAGTTTCAATCATTCCTCAAGATCCGGTTCTATTTTCCGGAACCTTGCGCAAAAATCTGGATCCATTTGAAGACTATCCGGATACGGACCTGTGGAGCGCACTGGATCAAGTGGAGCTGAAAGAAATAGCTAACGGTCCATCGGGACTGCAGATGGCGGTGGCTGCCGGAGGTTCAAACTTCAGTGTGGGTCAACGACAACTCATTTGTTTGGCCCGTGCTATCCTGCGAAGCAATCGCGTGCTGGTCTTGGACGAGGCTACAGCGAATGTGGATCCCAAGTACGTATCAATAGAATTCGCGTTATTGACATCGTTATTAACATCATTTTATTTATTCTAAACTCTAGCACTGACCGTCTGATTCAGGAGACAATCCGTATCAAGTTTGCCGACTGCACTGTCTTGACGATCGCTCATCGGCTGAACACCATTATGGATTCGGATCGGGTATTGGTCATGGATGCGGGAGAATCGGTTGAATTTGGAACCCCTTACGATCTGCTGCAGATGCCGGTGGGTGTCTTTAAGGAAATGGTTCTTGCCAGCGGACCCTCGGAATCAGAGAGACTCATACAAATTGCCAAACAAAAGTATGATGAAACGACGGCCAGTGAATAGACGTAGAATGACGGAGACGGAGTTTATTCGGTGCAGTGCGGCCAAAAGTACAAAAAGTGTCCTTATCGATGTTTGTTTCGAACAAATTAAACGTGTTTAACGAATACCAGGAGCAACTTTTACGGTTGATGCAACCTTAATTGTTAATGAATCTATAACCAGAGGGTGTTACCCCCAGTTCATATTACTTTAAATTAGGTATTAAAAGACATTGAAGAAAAAAAAACAAACCATGCACTAATGTCAAAACAGTTGAAATAAGGCTCATTTTGAATATTTACCGATATTATTTAATGCGACGTGGATACATATTATTTCAACTTATCATATATACTGATGTTCATTTGCAGTAATAAATAATTTGTTCGCAATATTAAGTGTCGTTTACACTTCAAAACGAAATCCATGGCAAATCACAAGCAACTAGCAATATATCACTGCGCGTATGATTCTTCAGCTGGTAATGATGATTTGACGCTCACATCTCAATTCCACTTTACGCCACAGCAATTTAATTCAAAGCGCCGTCATATGTACGCAAAACGACCAACATATGATGGAAGATATTTGTCCATGCGCCTGCCTAACTGTTTGGCGTCCTGTTACCAATTGAATTTAATTTAATCTGATAGAGAGAATGGAAAGTGAAACGCGTGCCCAGTTCATTGAGGAACATACGGCGACAATCAATCAAGATTCATTCTACAGTGGGCTCTGGAAACCTTTAAACGCGTTTATCTCCGTAAATAAGCGTCTAATCGCTTAAATAGGGTGTTTAAAATCGTCGATTTGCGGTACCCCGGTTTTGGTCCAGATAAGTATGCCAGAACCTCAATTTTTCACCCAGAGGGCTCTTTTTTTTTTTTTTTTAGACGGGATGGAAAATCTGCAACCAGACACCTGAAGAACTCAGGGTGTGGGGATGAGGGTGCCAACTCCTCGACCCACTAAAACCCACCCGTGCCTTAAGCAGCGGCCCTCCCCGGAACCACCTTTCGGTATTACTTCGGGGAGGAGGCTCTTGTGCTTGTTCAGCACCCACTATGCCTAACTACTTAGGGCTTTAGTAGTTAGGTGGTCCCTGCGACCTGCCTTTGGTCGTTTCGCCATTTTTGTTGGAGATCATGGAACACATCCTCGGGACCAAGTTGTCCGGAGTCGTGTCGTGACCGCTTACGGCAAACATGCCTGATCTCGAGCCGTCGAAGCAAGGACATGCGAAGAACACATGTTCTGCAGTTTCCTCAACTCCCGCGCATTCGCTGCATGCGGAGGACTGTGCATGCCCATATGTGTGCAGGTATTGTCTAAAACAGCCGTGGCCAGACAATATCTGCGTTAAGTGGAAGTTCACCTCCCCGTGTCGCCTACCGACCCACCCGGTTAGTTCCGGGAGTAGTCGGTGGGTCCACCGACCTTTGGTGGAGTTATTCCATTCCCTTTGCCACTTAACCATGGAAACGGCTCTAGTGGTCTTTCGAATACCTCTTGTTCCACGTTGTTCGAAGCACTCTACATCCTCTTTTATGACCATGCCTATTGGCATAATCCCCGCTAGGACGCAGACCGCGACGCGTGATACCGTTCGTTAAGCACTAACCACTCTTAGGCACATGAGCCTGTGCGTACTCTTTAGCTTACTTACGTAGCTCTTGGTACTCAAGGCGGTGATCCATGCCGGCCCGCCGTACCTAAGTATGGACAGGGCGACGCTGGCCAGGAGTTTACGCTTACTCCCTTGCACCGCCGAGCTATTCGACATCATGCGGTATAATGCCGATATAGCCATAGAGGCTTTCTTGCAAGCGTAATCGACGTGACTGACAAAGGACAGCTTGACGTCGATCATGACCCCAAGATACATCAAGAACCTCTTCGATTCTACTGTGCAGTTACCTGCACTGATCGTCGCATGTTGCTCCGATTTCTTATTGTTCACCACCGTGACCTCAGTCTTATGGTGGGCTAGCTCGAAGTGCCTGGAGCTCATCCATCTCTCCACAATGCCAATGGAGTGTGAGGCCGTTAACTCGACCTCTTCGATGGATTCACCACATATCTCTAGGGTAATGTCGTCTGCGAACCCGACAATCTTTACCCCGCTCGGGAACTCAAGCCGCAGTACCTCGTCGTACATCGGGTTGCATAGCACCGGACCCAGGATCGAACCTTGTGGGACGCCTGCGGTGATCTGTACACGTTTCTGGCCTGCCTCTGTATTGTATACCAGTACGCGATTCTGGAAGTAACTTCCGAGAATCTTGTACAGGTACCCAGGAACCTGTAGGCGCTGGAGCGAGACGGCGATAGCCACCCAACTGGCGCTATTGAAGGCGTTTCGCACGTCAAGGGTGACCACTGCACAATAGCGTACTCCTCGCCTCTTGCGCTGGATTGCCACCTCAGCGGTCTTGGTGACGGACAGGATGGCATCCACCGTCGACTTCCCTTTGCGGAAGCCAAACTGATTGTCCGACAGACCGCCTGTACCCTCCGTGTACGTTGTCAGTCTGTTGAGGATAACCCTCTCGAGCACCTTACCCGCTGTATCCAACAGACATATAGGTCTATATGCCGATGGATCTCCGGGTGGCTTCCCTGTCTTTGGTAGCAACACAAGGTTCTGAATTTTCCAGGCGTCCGGGAAGACGCCCTCGTCCAGACACTTTGGCATCACCACTCTGAACATTCCGGGATCCAGCAAGATAGCCTTCTTGATGGCCAGGTTCGGGATACCATCAGATCCCGGCGCTTTGTTCACCTTTAGCGACTTTGCTATCGCAATGAGTTCTTCATTCGTCACCGTCGCCACGTCGCCGGCCCCCGTTGTGCCGTTATCAATGCCCACGTGGTCATAGGTGTTCAGCGGAGCCGTCCACCCTTCCGTCGCTATGACAGCGTTAAGGTCTGAGATACTGGAACGCTGGTCATGGGACGAATCTACGGCGGCGGGGGGCCATGGACTCGGGTCGTGGCTCGGAAAGCGTCCCCCAACGATCACCTGCAGCAGCTCTGATGAACGCTCGGTTGGAGCCGCCGATCCTCTGGTTTTGGCCATTACTACCCGATAGGCGTCACCCCACGGGTTCGCATTGGCCCTCTGACACAGACCCTCGAAGCAGGCTCGCTTGCTGGCCTTTATCTCGCTCTTTAGTGTGGCCTTCGCGGCGACTAGCGCCCCTCTACGCTCGATTCTCTCGGTGTCTGACCGCGCTCTCTGCACCCTCCGTCTTGCGTGGAGGCATGCTCTTCGGAGGTCGGCAATCGACTCCGTCCACCAATACACCGGCGATCTTCCATTCCTCGGTTTGACTTCCCTCGGCATGGTCGCATCGCACGCTCGTGAAAGTGTCGTAACGAGTCGTTCGCCGCAAGGTTCCTGTGTTTCGCGTAAATTTCGTTCCCTCTCAAGCGCCTCTTTAAATGTTATATCGATAATCGATTCCGCTCCGTTTCTGTGGTAGGTACTCTTGGTACCCACATTGTCTAGGTCTACGTTGAGCCTAGCCAAGGCCTCCAGAAGTATTTGGCCCCTAGGGTTGGTAAGGCGGCTTCCCCACTCGAGCGCCCAAGCGTTGAAGTCCCCCGCTATTACCAACGGGGTCAGGCCAGTTAGCTCCGTTGTCATCCGATCTAGCATATTGGTAAACTGTTCGATCGACCATCTTGGCGGTGCGTAGCAGCTGCAGAAGAACACTCCATTCACTTTTACATCCGCAAAGCCTTCGTTTGTGGTAGACACAACCTCCTGAACCGGGTACTTGCCCGTCGTCCATAATGCCGCCATATTAGCCCTGTCCGCGAACCAGTTCCCGTTGCCGGGTGGGATGCGGTATGGGTCGGAAATAATGGCGATATCCGATGCCGACTCGCTAACTGTCTGACACAGCAGTTGCTGGGCGACCTCACAATGGTTCAGGTTTAGTTGGGTTACCTGCATTACTGTTGGCTCTTTGGTATACCCTTAGCGGCCGGGCACTTGGCCCCCCCATGACGTGCTTATCGTCCGGTTTCCCGGCGCACATCAAGCATTTGGGGGGACCTTTGCAGTCCCGCGCCTTGTGGCTAGTGCTGCCACACCTTCTGCACATGTTGCTACGATCTGGGCCTTTGCATTCCCAGGACATGTGCCCGCTCTCTAGGCATCTGAAACATGCCTTTAGCGGCTGGTGTAGGCTTAGTGGGCATACTGACCATCCCACCTTCACCTTCGCCACCTTCAACGCTGCGTCCGCGTCGACTGCCGCTACCCTCATGGTTGCAACTTGGGTCCCAAGTGGACCCTTCCTCAGACGAATGTCTGCGGCTGCAACCTCGACCTTGCACTGTTCCTTTAGTGCAGTGGAGATCTCGTCTGCCTCGGTGATCTCATCCAGGTTCTTACACTGGATCGTCACCTGCGAGACGAGGGCGCGCACCTCCACACTCTCACCTAAGGCCTGCCTTGCCAGGTCTCTATACGCCGGGCCCTTTAGCGTTGTCGCCTATTTTAACTCCACGAGCATCTCGCCGGTGCGGGTACGGCGTATACTCAGCACATCGGCGCCTAAACCTGCCAGTTTAGCGTCCCCGCGCATCGCTTTCAAGACCTCCGAGTACTTGGACACGTCGGTCTTCACGATGAGGGCCTCTCCGCGGTTCCGCTTGCGAGCCACCTGTCGCTTATCTTTTTCTTTTCTTGTCCTATTTCCCTTTTTTCGGACCTTGTTCCATTGGCATTCTCTGCCACGTCTGGGGTCGTCGCTCGTCCCCCTCTCCGCACCAGCGTCTGCCTCCGTGCTGGTTATCGCTGTCGTGGTCGGGGCCCCGCCGTTCGGAGACGGATACGTCCGTCTGCGTCTGCTTTGAGGCTATGTCCCTTGCCCTCTCCGTCGCAGCTAGCCTTGTCAACTCTTTGGCAATTTGTTCGGCTAGGAGCTTGGCCTCCAGCTCCTCACTCTCTTTGCATGCAGCTTGCACTGTCATGCGCAGCCTCAAAAGGATTAGTTTGAGGTCCTTAGCAATGTTGTTACGCGTCGACGTGAAGTCGATTACTGCTCGGACACCTCCATCACTTTAGGAAGGGTTTCCCGCATCCTGTCCATGGCCCGGATGAGTCCTGGCCCATCCATGACCACGCCTAGCCTGCCACCTGCCTCTGATGCCGTAGCACTGCCGCACGTGTCACTTACACCCGATTCCACCACTCCGCGTGGTGGGGACCTCACTAGGCCGCCTTTAGCGAACGGATTCGCTTTCCCTTTCTCCTGGTTTTTATTTGTTTTCTCCATTTTGTTGGGTCCCCCCTGCAGCCGCTATCCAAACCCACGTGGAGTAATCGCTATTGTGATCCCATGGTTATCTATGCAAGCAGGGAGGCCATGCGAGGGTTGACACGGCCCTTCATGGGGAACCGTGTTCAGAGCCGCATCAGCGCAAGACAGGTATGGGGTCATCTGAGCCTACTCCCGCCCGACTGGCGAGGTCGGGCGGTGGATAATGGAACGTACTGGAGGCCTGCCAAGGTTTTAACAGGACGGAGACGACCTGTGCGGCGGGAAGCTCGCCATTTCCTATCGGTGTCACCCGATAGTACTGAGGGAGACTACACAGGCGCCAGCGCGAACACAACGGTACCACTAGTATTCCTTTCGCAGCCAGTTGCCGATTTTCGGTACCCCGGTTTTGGTCCAAATAAGTTTGCCAGAACCTCAATTTTTCACCCAGCGGGCTCTGGAAACCTTTAAACGCGTTTATCTCCGTAAATTAGCGTCTAATCGCTTAAATAGGGTGTTTGAAATCGTCGATTTTAGGTACCCCGGTTTTCGTCCAAATAAGTATGCCAGAACCTAAATTTTTCACCCAGCGGGCTCTGGAAACCTTTAAGCGCGTTTATCTCCGTAAATAGGCGTCTAATCGCTTAAATAGGGGGTTTGAAATCGTCAATTTTCGGAACCCCTCCGTACATAATTCTAGGTTTTTTTTTTCATTAGGATGGATCTAACATTAAGAGATTCTCCTTCTTCTTACTTTCTCTTTCGTTCATATTCCAATCAGCTTTACGTTTTTCATTCTACTATTTGTAGTGTATGCAAGCCAGCACTGTTGTGTTTCGATCTGTACTAAAGGATCCCCCGAAAGTTTTATAACAGCGAGACCGGAGAGAATCTCTCGATGTTAGATTCGCCCTAATGAAAAAAAATCCCGAGAATTGTCTAATCGCTTAAATAGGGCACTGGCGTAAAAAACATATCGAAATTCATAAAATTTGCCTTATGAAACTCCATGAGCCCGCTGTATTTAGATTTCATATGGCCCTTATGACATCCATGTGTGCAGCTATGGCCGTCTCAGTTAATTGTAATGATTTTCGCAAGTCATTCTTAGCATTTTCATAAAACTGCCTTATGACTGTTGTTTGTGCATAATAATCATAAGGTACGTGTATGAAATAACAAAAACCGAGCCGCATGTTAATGTTTTGTTTGCGCTTAGTAAATTTTATATCCTGCTCATTCCGATATTTTCAAGCTCATAAACTTCTCACATACGTATGGAGCTAGGTATGCAGAAAACATTGGACGACGTGAACCAACCAACCAGGAAACCCTAAATTAGGTAAAGCTTATTTAACTTGTCATCATCCCTTTTTAGATATGATTATTCCTTGCTTCCAGTAATTGATATTATTCATATATGTACGGGATGTATAATCACATGAAAAATTTACACGCATTATTTTACATTCATTTTATCGCTTTTTTTTAGCCGGTAATTCAACAATGATTGACACGACACGATACATTCGACTCCACTGACAGGTTGAATAGAATCCTCATGTCGTTTCTCCTTTCATATATTAACTGCATCGGAACCACGAAGGACTTCTGGGATATCTTCAAAGTCTACCGGGACGACGTGCTGGACGGATCTCTGCCCCTGGTCCACATCTTCAAATCGTTGGCTTTGTGTTTATGCCTGCTGATCTCAACGAGATAATACACAGCACGCTGATCAATTGTTGATCCTAGCTCCAACGTGATTCATGGATGTAAAGGTGACGTATCTGAATTAAAGTCGAACGTTATGTTTAGGAAAATCGAATTTCATTTATTAGGCTTTCTTTCTATTTTGCACAACCCACAGCTCATCAGCGCCAAACTAAACACCGAAGCCTCGATGAACTCGCCTATGAAGGTCTTCTTCATGTTTGCATACCAGTACAAACTAAAATGGGTTGCACGACGTTTCCAAACACCATCCTTGGACACGTAAGTTCGACAAAATTTTCCATTTTATCGTAAAGGGTGATACGGTCAAAATTTGGTCAAGGGAAAACGCGTGTAAATCGGTGAAATCGTTTATTTAAAAAATCAAATTAAATTTCTTTTTCAAGTTCAATTAGTATAAAATTCAGGAAAAATATTCAGTTAGGCTTCCGCTTTTCCAAATCCGAATTGCCGGGCCTTACGCTTGACCCCTTCCATCAGATTTTGTACAGCCACCTTGTCCACCTTCTTCGCCGCAGAAAGCCAGTTTGCCTTGAACTGCTGCTCGTCCTTAGCAGTTTTTTTGGTCTTCTTTAGGTTCCGCTTGACAATAGCCCAGTATTTCTCAATTGGGCGGAGCTCTGGCGTGTTGGGAGGGTTCTTGTCCTTGGGAACCACCTGCACGTTGTTGGCGGCGTACCACTCCATGGCCTTTTTACCGTAATGGCAAGATGCCAAATCCGGCCAAAACAGTACGGAACAACCGTGTTTCTTCAGGAAAGGCAGCAGACGTTTATTCAAACACTCTTTCACGTAAATTTCTTGGTTGACGGTCCCGGAAGCTATGAAAATGCTGCTTTTCAAGCCACAGGTACAGATGGCTTGCCAAACCAGATATTTCTTTGCAAACTTTGACAGTTTCGTGTGCTTGAAAATATCTGCTACCTTTCCCTTCCTTTTGCCGTATAAAACTCCTGTCCCGGAAGCTGCTTGTAGTCGGCTTTGACGTAGGTTTCGTCGTCCATTACCACGCAGTCAAACTTCGTCAGCATCGTCGTGTACAGCCTCCGGGATCGCGCTTTGGCCGTCGTATTTTGTTTATCATCGCGATTTGGAGTCACTACCTTCTTGTAAGTCGATAGTCCGGCTCGTTTTTGGCTCGATGCACGGTTGTAGACGATGCACCCAGCTTATTTGCGGCATCTCGGAGAGATAGGTTAGGGTTTCGCTTGAAACTACCGGCAACTCTCTTTGTCGTCTCAGCGGCTTCCGGTTTTCGATTTCCCCCCGATCCAGACTTCCTGGCTGTCGACAAACGTTTCCCAAACACTTTAATTACATTTGTAACGGTTGATTTGGCAACTTTTAGCGATTTTTCCAACTTTGCGTGCGAGTAGCTCGGATTTTCGCGATGGGCGAGCAAAATTTTGATACGCTGCTCTTCTTGCTTGGACGGCATTTTGACAACTGAAGAGTGAATTCCAAAATCAAAATAGGAGCAACATTCTACAAACACACACCTTCAAAATGAGGGGTGTTCAGGTTTTTTAAATGCAAAATTGAAAGAAATACGTCAAGTTGATATTGACCAAATTTTGACCGTATCGCCCTTTATGTTCTTTTAAAATCCGCCTTCCGCATTTCCTCAACAGTGGTATTATGCTCGGTAGAGCTCCTGATTGGTGGCTACGTTCACGAAAAAAGACGAGCATTCAATCTGCAGTAAATTGTTTTGTTTTCCAATGTTATGACCATAAATAAAGTTTATGTAAAATGAAAACTCCAGTTAAATTCAATTAAACAATTCCGAAATACATAAAATATGAGATCAACTAGGATAACCAACGCAAATGAGTTCCATAGCACTAACAAACTAATTTCATAAGGTTGTACGATGAAACTCAAACGGTTACCATAAGTAAATCATTGGGAATGATAATGACAACAATCATAGCATTTCATAAGGTATTGTTATGAAATTCAAACCGTTTCCTTGTGGCGAATTTTCATAAGAATCTTTAATGAACTTTAATGGAAGAATCCAGGTTGAAAAAAGAAGAAGACACCGAGTGGTGATAAATCTAACAGCTCCCATGTTAAAGTATAGGACAAACATTTTAAAACGCTTATAAAAATTCAATAAATTCTAATTAAAGCGGTTTGTTGTATGATGTAAGAAAATACAAAACTACTCAATAAAGACATTTTCAGCAAAATAAAGAATCAATCAAAATAATGCCCTATTGTGCAGTTTAGACTTTTCTACATCACACAACAAACCGCTTTTAATTAAACTTTCATTTGAGTTTATTGAAGCATTTAAACGTTCGTCCTATACTTAACATGGAGCTGTCAATTTATCACCACTTGGTGTCTTCTTCTTTTTTCAACTTGGATTCTTCTATAGGTATTTTGCACTAGTGGGGGTTTAAAGTCGTCGATTTTCGGTACCCCGTCAATTCTTCACCAGGTGGGCTCTGGAAAGCTTTAAATGCGTTTGTATATAAAACAATTAATATTCTTGATCCAATTACAAATCGTACACTCAAAACTAAAGAAAAAGCATTTTTGATTCACCCTACAAGGTAAGGTATTAATCCTTGGATCATAACTTTTCCGTGCACCAGCTATCTGTCAGACTTCAGACAACATTCAAAACCGGCAAGTGAAGGAGCCACTAATACCATTGACCGACGATGCACAACCCACATTTACGAAGATTGTACAAACGGAACCACCACCTTCGAAGCCGGTGTTCCCACACAACCGACGACGGAGAGAAGCAACACACTGTTTACGTCTGATATGCGAGCATTTCCATTTATTTTCTACACCCGCCCGCCGGTAGGATGGCTCCCATGAGTCGCATCCAATGATATGTTGGTATGTAGTCGCGCGGGTTATTCGCCGCTGTCGGCCGTCGTCTGCAGAGCTAGAATCAGTTCCCATCGGACCGCGAACAACTGCAAACGCGTCATCTCTGTAATACCACGTAATGTGATTGGCCGCCACGCGCTGGTTGACCTATTTATCGGGAAGCTCTGTGGATTTTTTGGTTGGCAATTTAATAAACGCATCCAGTTGTTATTTTGTTGTTGTTTTTGGTGAAAAAAACAAAAGGTAGTGCAAGTGATAGTGCATTCACTGTTGGTAGAATGATTTCTTGAGAAGCCGGAAGAAATGGCGATTGATGCCGACAAACTGTGAGATGCTTCTTCAAGTGTTTATTGATAGCGCATGAAGGAATGTAAGCCAATCGGCGAATCAAATCGTTCAGCAGTTGTAGAAGGACGGCATTCGAAAGGCAGTTGTTTTAATTATTGTTTTTGTGATCGATGACGACTCAAAATGTAGGATTCAAATAAACTCGTTTTCAAGGTTGAGCAAAACGAAGAAATCTAACTGGCCCCCTTTTTCGAGAAGGTGACGACAAACAGGAGAAGGCGAAACTGTATTTATTGTACAGTCCATGTTCTACCCTTGGTTTTTTTTTTAAAACTATGATCCCAAGATAGGGATCGAGGCGGCAACAAGTGTGTTTTCTACCGCGTTCCATTGGTTGGGCTTATTGCTTTTTTGTTTTTTGCTGTGCATCGAGGTTCCAGGCCTAACATGCGGTACAGGCGTGTTATGTAATGGATGAAAGACATGCTAAGCCTGTTGAATACGCATCACGTCCGTCGCATACGAGATTAGGTTTGTAGGTACTTTCTTCCTTCGTGCCGTTCGTTTGCTGGAAGAATGCACATGCATGAATTGCGAGTTTCTGGGAAGAATAAAAAAATGAAGCCGTTCTTTAATACTTTCCGACGCAAACTACCATTCGTAGATGTTTGTGGAAGTTTCGGTGCAGCTGTCCTGAGATTTGTTTACTGAACCTGAAATGGTGAATAGTTATCTTTATGGTGTAATTCTACACCTACTTATTGCCAGGGTGAGCCGGTAACATTAGGCATAGATTAAAATTGTTTTTTGGGCAATACTTTAATGGCCCAATGTCATCACCCCCTCGGTGCATCAGACTTTAGGTTTTCATTAGTTTTAGGTTGAACCATTGAATCAAATCTTTCTCTTTCATCTTCAAGATAGACCATGGATCAATGAGATCACCGAAAAAGCATCTAGGTTCGATAGAACATTCGAAAATGTTCTCCAAAAAAGGGGGCGACAACATCAAGTTATCACTGCCCACTGGACTAGATTGTGAAATGAGAGAGAATAAATTATTTTCTCCATAGAATGGTGAAACCAAGTTTTTTAAAGTGCTGAGGATTCAAATCATTGTTTGTTTGTTGGTAACACCGGCTTTTTTCTACCGCGGATGGAACAAAGATTCTCAATGAGGTTCAATTCGGAGCTCTGGTGGAGGCCATGCAATGGGTTTAATGCGACAGGAACGGAAGAAAGCAAATGTTTTCTTAGCTGTGTTCTTAGGTTAGTTATCCCGCTAAAAAGAGTAGTTATTTTTCGTTCTAATTTTTAGCAACGACTGATCCGTCAGTGAACGATTTGAACGATTTAGTGGAATCAACTTGGCAAAACTTTGCAGAGAATATCGCCTGAGCAATCATAGGACGATAGTGCTCAGGGATTTCACGATGTTTCTGCTTCATGAATAAATCAAAATTAACCGAATTGCCGATGTCGGAGAAGCAAACACGATTGAGAACATTCGGCGAAGGGGTTACATCCTGTGTTATGTACAAATGGTACAAAGTCACGAAGCAAGTTTGAGGATTCAACTCGAAGAGCTTCTCAAACTTTTCGATCACCTGGGGTTCATAGTCTCGCACCTGGTGAGGAGTTGGAGAGATCATTCTGAAAAACGATCCGAAAGTCGCAACATGCCAGTTAGCACTTCAAGACTCATGATATGTGTCGAGTGCATGCAAACTAACGCGATACGGAGCGGATGGAAATGGTCACTAAAGTCATTATTTTTGTACCGCTGATTGTGAAAAGTTAAAAAAACCACTTGTACCTATTGTACAATAGGCAACCAAATTATGCGATCTGGACGCACTATATAATGTCGAGAAATAGACATAAAAAATCTAGATGCCCTGGCAAACGCTGTCCCGCGTGAATGTCCTGGAAGACCAATTTACATTATGACATAATCTTAACTTATTTTAACTGAACTTTGTATAGCCCATAAAGCTATTGTTACGATTGTAGAGCTTAAGATTTGAAGGACAGTTTGAATGACCTGAAACTAACAAGGTTACTCAAGTAACCACAAGCATTATATTATTGCACTTATTCAACTCAAAATTAGCATCGGTAATGCGGGATCGCATCAATTCAACAGTTGTCAAGTAATAAAGCGGTAGATTAGTTTAAGAATGTAGTGATGCATTACCAATGAAATAATGCTACTTTAGCAATGTCTTATGGCATTACAACAGATATAGCATTTTTCGATCTTAGTTGGGCCCTTTTCAGCTTTAATCCAACTTCAATGATGCAATATGCCATATGCATATGCCCTATATGTGCATGCTATTTCAGCCACGTAGTTATTTGGGTATCCTATGATGTCTGTGGACGTTCAGAATATTAATTGAATATGTTTGAATATTTATCGTAGCTTTGCATAGCCCAAAGGCTACGGTTACTACCGTATATCTTAAGTTCTGAACTCATGGTCAGTTTTTATAAACCTGAACATCACGAGATAATTTGATAGTGGCTGGTGAGCTTACAATAGCTTCATTGCATGTGTTTGAATGCATGTCGTAACTTTTCATAGATTATAAAGCTAACTTTACGACTATAGATCCTAAATTTTGAACTCAAGGGCAGTTTTGATGACCTAGAATATCCCAAGATATCTCATTATTTGATGAGCTTTAAAAAAATTCACTTTAGTCCAAAAAGCTGAAGATTTTAATCTACAATTCAAAACTTAAAATCTACAACTGGATGTAAATTTTATGTTTTGAATTCCAGGAAAGTTTGGATAACCTAGAACATCAGAAGATTATCTCATAATGTCTGTTGTTCTTTCAAAATATTCGATGAATATGTTTCAATACACGTCGAAACTTTGCAAAGCCCCAGAAAGCTTTTGTTACAACTGTAGTAGGTCCTATGTTCTAATCTTAAGGATAGTTTGGATGACCTGGAACATGCCAAACTGCTTCATAATGTGTTTTGTCTTGAAGAATATTAATTGAATGTGTTTCAGGGCTTGGAAATCATTCATGATACTACTGAACAATAGTGTGTCAGACTGCCACCCGTTCGTGAACATAGCATCGCAAATTCGTTCAGATTCAGTAACTGTAACCGAATATGAATATTCGGTGGCTGTTGCACTGTCTGAATACTCGAAGCGATGACCCATACTTGTCGCTTGTACACACTGATCGATGATGATCGCTGGGCACCGGCTTCAGTGATTACACACAGCTTTGAATCGCCCGTGCCTTTGTTCTTCTGAGAGAGGAACGGAGCACACAACGGAGCAAGCAAAGAACGAGGCACAATTTACTACCGATGCGGCATATTGAGATTAATTTCTGGTCAAATATTTTTAGTTTTTTTAGAGGGATTTTGGAATTTACTGTAGGATTGGAGCCAATTATGTTACGTTTTTAGCGAACATGGGATTATGAAAAGTGTGGCAAGCAATTCAAAATAATAAAATACCTGTCAAGGAGAAGGGAGGTTTTTCAGCATTTCCTAAAGTTGTTGTGATGTGATTATATGACTATTCTACAATGATCAAAACTGATAAATCTAACTGGATGTATTTTTGTATCATACATATACTATACATGCTCGCTTGTATCCATTTTACTATACTTATTTCTGTAGCATATTTTGACCATTTTTGGGGCCATCGTTCGGGGAATAAGGAAGAAATGTAAGGAATATGAGACAGGACTGTCCCATGCATAATATCATGATACACAGTGCGGCAGAATGAGAATGTGCCCTGTCCTAGTAATAAATCAAAAATCGCGAGTACAGGATGGTTGAAAAATTCTCGATCGGTGATATTCCCGCAGCTTGTAGTACAATAATTTTAAAAGCAACAAATATTGATTAAAGGCAGAAAGACGCCTGACAAACATTTAGTCATTAACGAATAATGTACTGCAAGTTTAAGTACCACCAATGCCCATAAATACGTCCCATTATCATAGGGAATAACGCAATTTAGTAAGTTTATGCTTTTGTAGGATACATTTCGATGATATTTCTTATTTTATCTTAGCGTAAAAGCTTTTGCGTATTTAGTAAAATCCCATATTAATTTTGAATCGACTTAAGGTTGAAGGACTCATCATCAACCCTCAGTAATCATCAAAAAATCTAAAGCAGTTTTTTCGTTTGATATTGAAAATCTGGAAATTAAAATGTATTCCCGGTGGTCCGATTGGCGAGCACAATACAGTGAATACATTTTCACGAACTATGTTTTGATTTTGAAAGAAAAAACTGCTTTCGAAATTTCGACGATGACTGAAAATTGATGAATCCTTCAACCTTAAGTACGTTAAATACAACAGTCGAATTACCATTTGGATGAGAAAATCTTCAACAGTAATTCAGTGGAATTTATTTGTTACTTGTTCTCTTTACTTTTACGCGGTTCAACTGACGGACTCCCTTAATGAAGTCTCAAAATATGTAAATAAATATCTATTACAACAATAGTCAGCCTGGCATTAGAAAAGGCTCCAACAACTTCTGTGAAGACGTTGCTAAGAAGGATTTGCGGTTATTAACAATATCGTTCTATACAGGCAAGTTCGCCTTTCTATTATGCTCAAGGCGGACATAAAGTTAGAACGAGAAAAAAACTCATTTTTGAAAAAAAAATTCAAAGGGAAGTTTTTACTCAAATCAATCGAAACTTTTTTACAAATTACATTAATAACATTTACATTTAGTAGATGAATTGAAAAAAAAGTAAAAAAAAAAATGCACTTGTGGCGTAAATTTTTAAAAAAAATCCACATTTTTACATACGCTACATTAAATTCATCAACAAATCCAATAACATCAATATCGTGTAAATTTCAACTTTCAATAGCCATCAAAATACGATAAGGTACTTTTAAGTACTTTAAATAATCTTCAAATAATATCGAATACTTTGAACACACACTTAATACGTCTGAGTATAGCAAATTCTTCTAAAATATTATTTAGTGTTTTGAATCATCTCGAAATACTTTTTGAATTATATAAGTCCTCAGGAATTTGAGGAGTACTTTTGAGTTCTAGGAATATTTTACTAGAACTTCTAAATCTTCCAAACATATGTTGAGTACAACACTCTACACGCTAAGCTTAGTTTACCTATAATCGCAAAAAAGTGCCCATACTCATTTACGGATAAATTTGACTATATCCATATTTCAGTAAATTTGTATGGGAAAAAATACTCAAATACGGAAGGTAGTAACGTACCCAAAAATTGGTATATGCACTTTTCGCTATTATGGGTATTCTTCACCCAAATTTGGATAAACTGATCTTAGCGTGTACACTGATAGGCAAAATAAAGTGCCCACCTTATCGTTTTTTCAATTTTTCTCATTTACTTGGTTCAAATTAAAGTAAACACACTGTATTTTTTTTATTATCTAATTGTTTATATTCTTTTTAAGTTTCATATATGGAATACTGCAAAAAAAGGAGTTTTACTTAAAGAAAAAAAATCAATTTGCGTTGAAAAAAAACAGTGACAAAATAAAGTGCCCACTTCATTTAGGCTACAGAAAACATAAATTAAAAGTAAAATAAAAGCATTTCAATAATTGATGTGTGCTCCTTTGGCCTTCAGGACCTCCTGCAGGCGCTTCGACATGCTCTCGACCAGGTTCTTTAGGTGCTGTGGATCTAGCTCTTCCCAGGCGCGCTCCATGGCTTCAAAATAGTTATTTTTATTGGTAACACCAGTTTTGTCAACCACAAATTCTCGATGGGATTGAGGTCCGGACTTTGTGGGAGGCTCCATTTTTTCAATTGATTCAAATGCGATCACCAGGTTGAGCCGTTTGCTTCGAAACATGTCAAACATATCGATTTTTGAAGTGGGCACTTTATTTTGTCACTGTTTTTTTCAACACAAATTGATTTTTTTTTCTTTAAGTAAAACTCCTTTTTTTCAGTATTCCATAAGTGAAACTTAAAAAGAATATAAAAAATAAAATAAGAAAAAAAACTACACTGTGTTTACTTTAATTTGAACTAAGTAAATGAGAGAAATTGAAAAAACGAAGAGGTGGGCACTTTATTCTGCCTATCAGTGTACATACAGTGCTCTGCATGCTCCTCGCATTTCACCGCACTTTGAATCAAGTTTTCTTTCGAATTGAGGACTTCAATTTGAATATCCCACAAACATTGAACACGCGATGCTTTTACGACGACTACGGAAATTGTGAGAATCGTAAATTCTTATACACAAAATCTGTTCGATAAAATTTCAAACAGCTCATAAGTTCGGTAAACTTAAAAATAATTCTTAACAATTAAAGAAAACATAAATTCTTCTAAAATTTACACTGAATACTTCATTCTAACATTATCTATTATTAAAAATATATAACATTTTTATAATCTTCCTTGCTTTTCATGTGCTGAAAGTTTACTGACTTTTTCAGCTACAAATACAAGTACAAATTTTCCGACCTCAGTATAAAAAACAAAGTGTGTACAGCAGAACTGAATTCAATGATGGATTAAAGCTAAACTAGCAAAAGTATCCCCCGGTACCGAATACTACCAGATGGAATCCTTTCATAGAATTAATGCAGGTGTTGCTGGATTGACCGACTGGCAAACCATTTTTCGGTTCTATGTAACATTATTATATAATCTAAATTTTAATATTGAAGAGTATAATTCATATTACCAAATTACTATACAGCGAAATATCGTCACATGGGCAATAATTACGAAAAACAGGATCGCCCTTTGATCGTGTGCCTTTATTTCCCTCTCGGTGCAAAAACGGACGCTCTTTCCGTCGTCGGTCGATTAAGTCTGAGCTACTACTGCGGTCCGTCCCAATCTTGCAACAGCTCGGCTTGCCAACTAACTATAGCACCTGAATCACTGGACTTCGTCGACAGGAGTGCTGTGAAAGCCGAACGTATAGTTAATCAATTTTAATTTTTGAGCGCCCGCCTTGAATCCACGTAACCCAAACAAAACAAATCTTTTAAGGTCTCATATAACCATTTACTGCTGTAAATAAGTTACCTGCCTAGCCCCTTCCAAACGATGATGTGACCCATTTACTTCGAGCTATCCTCGAGTAATTGCCACCACACTTTTACTAAAATCAATAATAAAACATTGTTAATAACAATATTGAATATCGACTCCGCAAAGTTTTACACATGCCTGAGCCTAACAAATAAACGAACTGATTAAAAAAAACATTTACTGCTGTGCTGCGAAGAAATTAAGTTATTTTACAGCATACATTTCCAATAATCTGCAGTAAACTGTTTTTCTCATGAGTTATATTCGCCAACTGTAACAGCCGGTGACCCATCGTATTCAGAATCAGCAACATACACAGAATGTGAATGGATCAGTTTTTGTACACCAAATGAAACTAGTGGGCTCCGACTCATGCATAATCGTTTTGTCCGCTGAGCCACATTTTTATCGTCTCCTTTTGTGTCGTGATCCGTATTCTTCGGCGAAGCGCATTTGCCAGTATAGTAAATGACGCCTGTATGTTCGCAAAGCAAACGCAGCATGTGATTTATTCAGTGACACCCAAAATCGGAAAGCCCTGATGTGTTTGAACATTTTTTGTAACTTTGTATTGCCTCAAATTTTCTGTTATAACTGTCAATCTTATGTGCTGAATGCCAAGACAGTTTGAATGACCTTGACCATCCCAAGATTATCTTATTGTGTATTTTTAAGTTCGAAAATATTTACTGAATACGCTTGAATACGTGACTCAACTTTGTGTAGCCCAAAAAACTACTGTTACTATCGTAGATTTCAAGTTCTGAACTCCAGGACGGTTTGGATTACCTAGAGGATCTCAAAGTTATAAAATAATGACTGTTGACCTTCATAAAGGTTCATTGAATATATTTGAATACAGATGGTCACCATATATAGCTCAAAAAACTACTGTTATAACTGTAGATTTTATGTTTTGAAGTTAAGGACAATTAGTACCTAGAATATTCCCAGGTTGTCGCATTATGTATTCTGGCCTGCCACGCAATTCAATCTTTATTGTTAAATAAGTATTTGCACACTCTAAACACCTACTATTACAACTATAGATCATATGATATGAACTCAAGGACAGTTTGGATGACCTACATCATCCCCGTTTATCTCATGATGTTTTTTTACGTTCGAAAATATTTACTGAATATGGTTGAATACGTTGAGTAATTTTGTATAGTCCAAAAAACTGTAGTTACTACTGTAGATCTTAAGTTCTGAACTCAATGACAGTTTGGATGACCTAGAACATCATAAAGCTATAAAATAATGACTGTTGACCTTCCAAAAGGTTCATTCAATATGTTTAAATACATATTATATTCTTATATATGCCTAAAAGCTAATGTAGATTTGAACTTTTAAACTCAAGTACATTTTGGAAGACCTAGAACCTATCAGAAAGGTATAAAAAGGTGTATAACATTTATCAACGAGAATTGAATAATACGCATATGATAACATTCTAGAACAATGCCTTACACTTTTAACAAGGCATTTATTTTTTCTTCCTGAACTTCTTCATATTCAGGATGTTCTAGGTCGTCACCATCCGTTACATGCAGTGAAAGCTCCAAGTATGTTATGAAAATCGCCAAGCTACTTCCGATTTAGGTCAACTATGATCTTCTTATTGACGAATGTAACTTGTTAAAATGTTAGGTGCTGTCCTTGAGTACATAGTACCGAATTGAGGAGTATTGGAACTAGTTGTTTACTAAGAAAACGGCTGTAGGTGAGCCTAAATACGGCTCAAAAAAGGAATTGAGAAGCAAGATATGTCAGAAGCAATTCTAGCACAGGCCATGCTTTCAGCCGCGTTTCGACCGTGCGTATAGACCTGTCTTTGCAAAAACGAGCTGCGGACCAAGTGCAGGAGGACCTGGAGAGAAAAAAGTTGCTTGATTACAGGATTCTTTAAAAAAAAAAAATAACTCAAAAAGTCATACTGCGCTGCAGTATTATTCATTTTTGCAAATGGGGGTGATCACTTAGTTCATTTTTACTGTACTTAGACAGAAAATTTATAAAAAATTAAAAAAAAAACTAAAATTTAGAAATCACTTTTTAGTCACTATTTGGTCACTTTTTGGTCAATTTGGTCACTATTTGGTCACTATTTTTTATTATTTTAGTCACTAAAGTCACTATTATTAATCCATAAATCCGCTCCCAGCCCTGATGATATCAAAATACTCTACATCAAGTAATATACCATTCACCTACTATTACTTCTAAAGCTAAATCCATTTAGAATCCGGAATAATGAAATCATCTGTATCTCGGTAACGGATTGACGTACAAATAAGTTTAATTCATCAAAACAAAAGTAATTCATGTACTTTAAGGAAAAAAAAATACCAATACAAATCATTTCTCTTCGCACTTTCTCCTTTATTCCTCCCATCAAACGCTGCACACGTCCGGAGTCAACTTCCTTGGCACATTTGTTCCACATTTTGGTCATCTGAGTGGCATCCCGAGCCGTTTTTTCACTTTTCTTAAGCTTCCGCTTCATGATTGCCCAAAATCTCTCGGTGGGCCGGAACTGCGGGGAGTTGGGTGGATTTGTTTTTTAATCGATGAAATCTACGTTATTATCGCGGTACCACTGGATGACTTCCCGTAGTGTCTGTAGTGGCTACTCGCCAAATCTGGCCAAAACTTCACGGGACCTTTATGGGCTTTAATGAAAGGTTTTAGAGGCATTCTTCTTTTGGTCACTCCGCAACTGCATATCCCTTGCCAAATCATCAGGTTTTTGGCAAATTTGTCCATACGGTTCTCTGACGGTTCTCAACACCTTCTGGTTCAGCTTGCGGTCATATGTTCCACTACGACGCTTACCTTGAGGCACTCGATCCACGTTCTTTCGCTCCCTGCAACGTTTGAGCACATCTTACACGGTTGATTTGGCGATTTTCAACGTTTTTGCGATTTTTATTGCGGACGTGGGTGTGCAGAATTTTTAATCTGCTCTCGGCTACATCTGGACTAAACAAACGCTGTAAAAAAAATCTTGCAGCGGTCACTTTCCGTGCCGCTGCAACACAATAAGTGAATCCGGATTCTAACTGGACAAAACTTTAGAACGTAAGGAACACTTTCAAGCAATGATTGGAATTTGAAGAGAACATCATCAGTATTAAACAACTAGTTATAAACGAATGATGACTGTAATAGGGAAATCATCGCATGACAGCTAACAGCGATTGCAAAAATCAAACTTCAAACAACTTAACTTTGCAGGGGTAAGTGCCGGGACCATCATCATCATTTACCAAATTAGTTATTGGTTATGTTCTATAATAAATCATTTTTTGAAATATGCATTATTTACCGCCAGCAACTAATCGTTATGCAAAACTTGAAACTACAACGAACTCAACCCACCCTCTATACTGTAAATGTCGGTTTCTGCGTTGTAGAATGTCGTTCGTTGGTTGATCAACGTGCTTTGCCTTTTACTCCGGGACGCGGCCTTAAAAACAATGCCATGTTCAGCCAGGGCGCGGTAATTGAAATTTCAAACAGCACAAGAGAAATATTCAACCAAACAAACTCTTTAGTTGGCAAACTGGTTTGGTCGTCCTGAAAAGGATAGATTTAGTTGACGGGGGAGAAACATGGTTCGCGATTCAATTTTCTTCTTTGAGCTTTCTACTTGTTATTCTTGGTTCAGCTCCTCGTATCTGAAGGTGACGTGGAATGATTCATTCTTGTCTCGTTGGCACGGACGGCTTTTTCCCACCAACTCGTAGGCTTCAGCAGCCACGTTTCTCACATTGAGGTTGACGGGAGCATCGGCACTAACAGCCAACTGCACCAACGCCTCTCTGGAATACGACTGCTCGCCAGTACACCCTTCAAGGTGCTTGCCGCCGCCAACTGCGTTCTTACAGCTGCACAGCTCCACGACTGTCGAAAAACGAAATCAAAATGCGAAGGTGTACCCGTTTCATATCATTCATGGCTGCTAGGAGACGTTTCTTACTTAAATATGAAGTCTGTGCTAGGATTAAACTGTATATTTGGCAAGTTAATCTCTGAAAAATCAACAATGTAAGACATCACCTTGTATTTACGTTATTTTCAATAGCTCAATGTTGAAAATCAATCAATTTCAATATTAAAACTTATGCGAAATATTCTAGATAGGGTATGTGTCCGTTGACTCAGCCTATTATGCAACCAGCGATCACATTTTTTATTATAATTCATAAAGTTTTTAAGCTGTAAGCGAGATTCAACTAGTTATACACTTGAAAAGATAAGTTTGATAAGACATTTGGTAGCATGTATCATTAAAAGTTACACAACTATTTTTATAATGCCATAAACTTTCGAGGGATGTGGATTTAATGTCGGTCTATAAGCTCCAAATTGGGTCTATTCGTGGATGCAACTTCGTCCCATTCGATGGATTTATTACTAAATGCAGTCTTTGTACGGTTTTTTTTCCTAATTTTATCAATTAAGGCATTGTAAGCTGTACTGGATTTACTTAATACAACATTTCACAACACAAACTAAAGTAAAATTGCCTCGAAACACTTAAATGATGATCATATATGATTTATCAGCCATTCAATAATGAAAACATTACTATTCACTATGCAATGATTTTGTCTCTTCGATTTGTGTTTAGATGAGCCACTTGAATATAAACAACTGCAAATTCATGCATTTTCACTTGAAATCTTTCCAAAAACAACCTTTTTACTGCGTTATTGATACAACAGGCCATAGTTGGGAACATACAAAAAAATATGTCCCTAATATTGGGTCTACGATTTTCTTGTAAAATCATTGTTATTTTAGCCAAGCGAACAGTTAGTTTGTAACGTGTAACTATTTTCTGCACATCCAGACTGCATTACTTGCTTTATCGATTCAATTAAGCCTAATTTGGATCACTTGAAGATCATGTAGTTCATCCGTTCAGCTTAACCAGTGAAATCAAGATGCCCCAAAAGTTCAAGAAATCGAAAATTACGCGGAAGTGAACAACTATAAAAAGATTAATATTGTCTCAATTGCTTCGGATTACATCGGTCATCCAAATAGCAACATGATTTTGTTGCTTATCGCTAAATTAATGACACATTTGGTACATAGGCCGAATGAAAGAGCTAGGCTAACATTACATCCCCTTACCCTAGATTGCTGCAAAAAATTTGAAAATCGGTCACGAAATGAATTAGTTATTAACGTTCAAAACTTGGGCATATTTCGTGACGCTCTTAATTCTCGTACTCGCAACGTGTACTCCTGTTTTGAATACAAAGACATAGTCCTACGTCAAAACTATCAACTCAGTTTTCTCCGTAGCGAATTCGATATCTAGCTGTAGAGCCCATGTAGACAAATTGTTTAAGGTGTCTCGTAAGGGTCCTTGCAGATCTCCCCCATTGGGCCCTATGACGGACATATGGACGGCCCTATGAGTAACAATTTTAGATAAATTTCAGCCGTATATCACTCCTCCCGGTTTAGTTGATAAAACTACCTACAAAACCGTTTTGTCCGCCAACACTTCCTCTATGCATTTTTAAAGCCGAAATGTATACAAAGTGGCTCACTCTATAGACGTTTGTGAAAACAAATTAATAAAACCTCTATAAGACCATAAAGATTTTGAAAATGTTCTAGTGAAAGATGTTAGGACTACTCGAGAACCTTCATAAAACCTATTGGCTGCCATCAAAACCGGCATAGCGCCAAATAGCCACAGCTGTTAAACTTCACTGTGATATTTTGGTTGGTTTTTGTTGTTCTGCTTTGTTCGATTCTCTGCTCTTCTAATTCTTCTAAACAAAATTCGAGACAAGTTTATTCGATAAACTAATCATGAATTTCCTGAAATTTGATGGAGTTCATTAAGGTTATCTAAAAATATGCAGAAATTGGTCTCCGATTACCAGTTCATTTGCATTACATTTATTATTTGCTGTATATATTTTTCCACATTTCAATGATTTTTTATATTGCAATATGGCGATTGAAAGAAATCATCGTTTTTCCATAAAGCCAAAGTATCTTTACAATGGCTTCTATAAAACTATTTGGTAATTTGGTGACTTCCCTCAATGCCAATTTGCCGTTTAATGCAGGCAAAGTGGTTTCAAAATGCTTTTACAACTCTTTTTTACGACCATAATATGAGTCCTAAAACGGCATGGGACTGTTCATAAACCACGTCGACCGAAATTTGACACTTTCAAACCACCCCCCCCTCCCCCATCGTAGACTTTCGTAGACTTTCACCCCCCCCCCCAAAGTCTACGTAGACTTTGTCAAATTCATTTTTTTAAATTTATGGACAATGTTCTACAATATGTGGCTGTGGCGGTTTCAAGAACGGTTTATGAAATAAAACTCAAACAATCAGGTTATTCAGTTATTCATTTTTATTTTGTTTCATACAAATTTTGCATAAATAAAAAATAACAACAATCAATTATGCAAATGCTAAAGATGCCCACACCATGGCTGCTGGAAACAATAATTAAAGTTCATCAGCGGAAGTTTCCTAGTAGCACACATGTTGCCATTAAGTTGAGAAGACGTGCTTTTGTTAGTCATAATCAAGTTGCTGCAACTAATTATGACCGTGGTGTTCTACAAGAGTTCTGGTGGAATTGTTTCTTGGATGTGAAGACCAATGATTTTGACAAAACGTGATCCTATCCGTAGAACTTCCGTAGCTCCGTTCTCGTTGACCTCACAAAGAATTTCTTCCTGGCGTTGCTACAAAATCTTGAGTGGCCTTATTTTCTTCGACGAAATATCTGCCTTGTGGATGCTTTTGCGTTGATCTCCGTTCACTTTTGTCGTAAAATGTAATTCACAATAAAAGCTTATGCGGCTGTTTTTGTTTTTACTTTAGATATTCAGTTTATCTTCTTTGAAAGTTTTCCAAAGCAAGTTGACGTCTTCCCAGACCTCTTAATGTATTTTCTACTTTGTCCCACATGCGCTAAAACCTTCTACTAAACATTTGTCAAATGGGAGCAAGTTAACTATCAAATATCATCTCATTCACGTATAAATGATAATACTCAATGCCCTAGTAGCACAATTGTTGCAAATAAGTCAATGTAACTGATAGTGGACTCAATTAAGTCACAATCAAGTTTCTGCAACGTCGGCGTAGTGGTTAACATCCATACCTCTCACGCCAAAGTCACGAGTTCGAATCTCACCAAGTTACGACAAGTTACGAAAATACCTAATAGGGATTTGAGCGACTTCGATGGGAGATGAACCAGCCCAGAGCTGAAAATCTCGATAATAAAGGAAAAAAAAAAGAGTTGTGTTGCTTGGGTGGTTGACATCATAAATTTACTATTTTGTTGAAACCATGCATTCGATTTATCGATGTTTTAAAAAACGAATAGCGAAACACACCCAACACGCTCAAAATACTGTCTCTTGTTATCCATTTTTTCCTTTCTAAAAGATAATTAGAGACAGTAATTTTAGCGTGTAGCATTAATCCCCGTTCACATTTGCCACGCAAATTAGTTTTGGTGAGAACTTAACTGTGTAGATTTTGAATTATTTCACGGATCGCTGAAACGTGAAAAAAACGTTCGTTTTTTTACGAACGGCAGCGAAATACGAATTTATCGGAACGCGATCCTGCCAAGAAACTAAAATTCCCAAAAGTATCGTGTTATGTGTTTGCAAATCATTTGGTCAGCACTTGACTGTGGATCGGAAGGATGGAAGTGGAACAAATCAAAAAGTATGCTCCCGATAAATGGACAAGAAGGTGATAGCCATTATTGAGAAAAATCCCAATCTTTCTGTGCGAAATGTGACACAAAAGTAAGTACTGGCAAGGAATGAAGCCGTACAAAGTGAAAAAGGTGCCCAATTGTGATGACATGCAAAATTTCACTGCCAAAAGTCGTGCTAAGGTGCTTGACACCCATTTTTTGCAAACATTTTCTTGTATCAAAATGGACGACGAAACATACGAACTCGAAGACTTTAAATAGCTTCATGGTCTGGCTTTTTATACCTCAATGAAAAGAACGCCGTTGCCAAGTATTTCCGGACAAAGAAGGTGTCCAAATTCTCGAAGAAGTATTTGATGTGGTAGGCCATATGTACACAGAAACAAAAGCGTTCACGAAAATGAAAACGGACCGTGAGCTAGTTCACATTTTCATAATTTTTGCCCAAAAACGTGAACTAATTCTCGATTACGTGATTCAGTTCACGGTGTATTTTTGCTTGTTCTCGAATTCATGATTGCAGTTCTCAGATCTGGGCACGGATTTTTTTCCGTGTAGTTTTGGGGTTGAAAATCTAAAAGTTTCGTCTCTACCGACACTATTAAAAAGAATGTGTACCTGAAAGAATGTCTGCAAAGGCGGTTGATACCGTTTATCAGAAGCCACGAATCTCCAGTCTGTTTTGTCACTATGCGAAATCCGTCCTGAAAAGGTACAAGAGGTTAAAATGCGTGCCAAAAATGCCCAATAGAGAAATACTGAGCACTAGTTAAGCGGAAACTCTTCGAAACTAAGAAAAAAGCAAATGGCACCGACGATTTCAAGAGAAGGTGGAGAATCGTCACGGCGGGCGTTTCCGAAGATACCGTCCGGAACCTGATTGCGGGTGTACCACAGAAAGTTCGAGAAGTTAACAGAAAGAAGGATTGACATCTTAATCAACTGTTTCTAAAATAGATATAAATCTATTATTGTGAAATAAACAATCGGTATTTTTGAATAATGTGTAAATCTTATTTTGCTACTATAATTTCGGTTTCCGAAATTTAACGTAGACAGTCTTTATATGCATAGATGCTAGTATGGAGATAGTCAATATCACGTTATATAGGTTGTAGTGTGAACGGGATGTTATGCTCCATTATTTAATTAGCTGCCATAGTCTACTGATTTTATGTATTGCTTCAATTTTTACAAAGTTCAGGGTTCGAAACTGTGTGCATTTCTGAGCAAACTTCTTGAAATTGGAACATGTTAGCATTTAAGCTCAATCCAAGACTGAATCACCAAGATTAATAGAATAGATAAATTAAATTTAGAACGCAACCAGTAGAATCCAAAATTTGTACGTTTATTCGTATCATTAATATGTTGAAAATAAACATAATATGATTTTAATTTCAAACATCGATGTCTCTTCCCATGTAGCACACTACGACCTTTATTAGTTGTAGTAACTTGATTATGACTTAGCAAGTCATATTTATATTATCTCAACCGAATGGCAACAAGTGTGCTACTAGGGTTGGTTATAACATAGAATATGTTAGAAAAAAAACAAGTTTATGTTTGCGGCCAAAATAAACTAATTTTATGTTTGGATTTACCTGGAATATGTTTGTTATGACGGTATTTTTCTCTGCGTGGAGGGTATGAATATCCGTTTTGTAGAGAAAAAAAAGGTCTACGTAGACTTTTGGTATATCCCCCCGTCCCCCATCGTAGACAAACGTAGACTTTTTCGAAACCCCCCCCCCCTTAATTGTCTACGTGGTTTATGAACAGCCCCCATTTCAAAACAGCATTTTACGAGTTTATAAAGTCAAAATAAAATAAAAACAAAGTCAAAATAAAACCTAGGAGTAAAAGGTATTTTAGAAGACAAGGTTTCAAGATCGTTGTAAAGAAGCTGTGTAGGTTCTCATAAACCTGACTAAAATATAAAACCTATTAGCACCTATTGGTACCATAATAAAATTAAAATTATTTCCTTGTGGCGTTCATAAAACTTTTATAAAACTTAATAAAGCTGGATGGTTTTGACAATGTTACTTGGGTACGCCGTCATCTGCGAGTTGTCTCAACGTACAGTTGTCAGTTAGACAAACATAGGGCTATGAACAAAACTTCAAAAATTTCGAGGTGCTTGAAGATACCTTCGACAATGTCATCAAATGAGACTAAAGATGATTGTAAGTTACTATTCTTTTAAACTCTTTGAGGGAATTTTTAAACAAATACGGGATTGTATTGACAGTAGATTTCTGAATGATATTCTGACTGGTTTGATGACTTGTAATATTTTAAGAACTAAACCGTCTCAAAACTTTAGAAACTGCCTTTTCATTCCAATAAATTATAGTTACGTTGCATTCTTCATACAGATAGTACTTCGTATTCTTCTCAAGGAAGCCTGAATGATTTAATTTACATCACATCAGTCCTATAGTGATAAGCAAAGCTTCCGACGACGTAAGAACACATACTCTACTGATTAGTCCTTCTTCAACCACGCGCCAGTTCGGAACATAAAAAGTTCAAGAGGAATCGCCGAGTTCATAAGACACTGTGGAGGACAACTTTTCACTATCGTCATATTTTACAATGTTTGAGCAGCAAGTGGCCAGCTCGATTCCCGGTTCGATCTAGGTTTGATTTTTGTGGGCATACCACAAAATATGGAATCAGTGGTGTTGGGATTGAAAAGGCGCGATAAATAACTGTGGTAGGGCCTCTAGATGCGAAATAGAAGCGGTAAAATCTCAGATTATTTTTATTTTTTTAGAAGTAAAAAGCACAATTTAACTCATAGGTGTGCCTGTGGAATCTAATCCTGACCGTATCTCAAAAAGTTTTAAACTTTTTAGCAGCATTTTCCTCACTGCTTAGAGAACAACATTGTAAAGTAACGGTAGCTCGCCAATCGGCTCCAATTAATAATTCATTATCGCCAAGAATTCTAACGGGACGATTCTGCATTGGCGGCTGCCGCGAACAGTATGCCTTAGAAATACAACACATTTTAGACCCGTCAAGGCCAACGTGATTATGATAACAGTGTTTGTGTTTGAAAATCTCCGACTAGAGCAGAAAACGTGTGGATCATCCTTATCGGAAACTGACCAGCATTCATTTTTTTTGCGCGCGGTTTTGCCTCCATTTTTTCTAAAACTTGATTTATTTTCGAATCCGGGAAATATTAAGAACCAAAAAAATCAACTGGTAGCTATGCGATTTAGATTAATTTCAATCTTCGTTCGATGAGTTAACGAGGGATTGAATGTGACAAACAATTTCGACGAAGGTTATCAGTTTGAGTTGGTTAATGCCCCCTCTCAGTGCGTGCCAGACTCTGGGACTCTTTCAAACGATTTAATTTCCAATTGCAGTGACAGCCATCATGACTAAGTTTACCTGACAGGAAGAGGAAACAAACAAAAAAACTAATGAAAGTCGTCTACTCAATGATGTGAAGTGTTTATATAGTGTAAAGTGACTAATTTCTAAATCACCAAACAACCGAAGGCAGTAGTTCAGTGATCGTTCCAGTTTAGTGGTGATTGTTTTTACGCACGGCGATGGATAATACGCGGAAGCCGGAAAAGAAGAATCCCCGAAAGGGGGCGTTCATTCTGTCTCAGCTGCTGTTCGGCTGGCTATTGCCGCTATTCTTCAGAGGATGTCGTCGAGGACTGAACAAGGACGATCTCACCAAGTGCCTCAAGAAGGATAAATCGGAGGACCTTGGCGATCGGTTGGAAGAGTGAGTATTGCTTGTGGAATGTTCTTAAAATTTTTATAGCGCGTAAATGTACTGTGGGAATTATTTAGGATTAACTGTACAATAGAGTGCTAGAGCATTAATAGAACGCACTTGAAACGTAAGATAACCTATATTTGTCAAATATTATCTAGCAATGATAGTACTCGACCTTCATCTGGTATCATTTCAACGGAACGGTGAAACTGAGCATCCAAGTAACCGTGGAGCTGAATGTTAGACTGGTGTAAATTTTTAAAACGACCCTCCTCTGTGCATCTAACAAGCAATTGCGAAATCCAAGTAAAACTAAAGTGAGGTTAAACATCGTAGTATCTTAAACAGAAATTGATAATAACTTTCTAGCTATGTTTCGAACTCTATGGAATTGGTCAGTATCGTCGTTATCGTCGAATTTCTTATCTTTTTATCACCAATTACTTTGCTTAGACAGCTCGAAAAACCATTATGAATAAGCGCCATTTACGACGTTTAACCTCACTTTTGCGTTACCTTACTTACCAATCAGACAAAGGGCGGTGTAGCCTCCCCTTTACACAGAAATTATATCTTTCGTATTCGGTCCATGTCTGTTCCAGCGGCTGGATAGTCATGAAGAAAACGAATATATCTAGGGGTTTTTTACATTAGGGCGAATCTGCAATTGAGAGACTCTCTTTGATTACTTTCTCTTTCTTTCATATTCCATTCAGTGTTACGTTTTTAATTCTACTATTTGTAGAGTATGGTAGCCAGCACTGTTGTGTTTCTATTTGTACTAAAGAATCCCTCAAGAGATTTATAATGGCGCTGTAAAAAATGAAAGAGAGCGAGAAAGGAGAGAGCCTCTCATTGTTAGATTCGCCCTTTTGAAAAAAAAATCCTAGATATATTTTTTGGCACCGCACACCGGTCCCAAGCTTGGTCTCCAGCTTAATGATTCGCCCCTAATAAAGTATCTCACACCAACACACCCTCAAATATGCTGTCAAAATGACTTAATGAACCAAAGCAAAAACTAAGATACAAGTACCGAAAGGTACCGAAAAGCCAATAGATCATTTCAAGGAATGTATTAACTTCACTTTTTTGACAGTTCAGGGAGCTTGTTTACAAGGTGTTAGAATTCGAACCGCTTAAACGTAATTTTTCATTGGGTTTTTCCTGATGCTGTACGGTTAGATTCAGGAAAAAGAAGCACTGGTGTCTGTTTTCCAGCTGTATTACTTGAATCGTTATGAATTTAGAGTTCAAAAACACAAACCGAACTCATCGAAAAAAATTCTAATTTCGCGTAAACAAGCTCCCTGAACTGTCAAAACTGCACGCCATCGTGCAATGATCTATGAGGTCTATACAGGTGGTTGTATTCGTGTAATGCAAAATACTGTCGTTGTGTTCGTGAGATGATGCACAGCCTGTTTGTTGTAAACATGCATGACGTAGATCTCCAAAAACAACAATTCTAGGGGTTTTTTTCATTAGGGCGAATCTGCAATTGAGAGACTCTCTTTGATTACTTTCTCTTTCATTCATATTTCATTCAGCGTTACGTTTTTCATTCAATTATTTGTAGAGTATGGTAGCCAGCACTGTTGTGTTTCTATCTGTACTAAAGAATCCCTCAAAAGATTTATAATGGCGCTGTAATAAATTAAAGAGAGCGAGAGAGAAGAGAGCCTTTCTTTGTTAGATTCGCCCTTTTGAAAAAAAAATCCTAGAATTTACAACAGCAGCAAATCACAAGGTGGAATGTTTATTTTCGGTAATTGGTATAGTTTTTAAAAGGTTCATCTGAAAATGCCTTTTTGTGCACTAAAAGGATGCGGACAAAAAGTTAACTTGCTTTGTTATCATTTGCTTGTTTTTGGAGTTCCACGTTGCTGCCCGAGATCATGGATTGTTTACACATTTTTCGTTACTAATACCAACAAAGACCTTGCTCTTCGTCACCTGTATAGTCCTCATTGCCGAAAAGCCTAATGCCATGTTCAGACAACAGAGTTATAACATGTTATAAGCCTACCTTGATGACAAATTTCTTGTGGAAATTAATTGACAACCATTATAACATGTTAAACTCTGTAGTCTAAACAAGGCATAAAACGCTGGCCAGACTGAGCAGTTATAACATGTTATAAGCCTATCTTGATGACGAATTTCTTGATGAAATTATTTGACAACCGTTATAACATGTTATAACTCTGTAGTCTGAACAAGGCATTAGGCTTTTCGGCAATGAGGTCTGCAAAGTGTACTTCGGACCTAGAAGTTCTACAACAGTGAACCAATTTCAAATCGTTAGTTTCATATTGATTGATGGCTGTACCTCGCCAGCCTCGCTGTCTGCGAAGGATCCGCAGGTCGCCTTCTATTTGATCGATCCAGCTTTCTCGTTGTGCATCTCTTTAAATCGATAACCATGTATTGAAACATTGTAGATTAGGTCATTTCATGAAACTTTGTAAAAGACAAAAACTTTCTATCTCTCAACTGAACGAAGTTGTAGGGTGAGAAGGGAATGGAAAATGTAATACCCCCTTAAAACAATTTTTTTATCATAACTTTTTTATTTGAATTTTTCCATTTTTTAAATGTTCTACAGAGTTTAAGGTACTTCAAAAATATATTTTTGTACAAGACAACTTATAATTATATCTTCATTTCAAGGATTTACGTCGGTTTTAATGAATTTTTTGAGCTATCTTTGAGAATGCGTAGATTACAGGTTAGCAGATATTAGCAGCTAAACTTAACATTAGTTTATTCAACAACTGATACCCTTTAAAAAGATGTAGAAATTATAAGGGGGTCCAGGGGGGCTCCTAAATTTTTTTTAAAAAAGTTACTAAGTTTCTTAGTATTTATGTTGCATATAAAGTGATTTTTTTTTATCTTATTGAATAAATACTTAGACTTGCTATTAATGTTTAAGAAAAAGGCCACTTTATTAAATAATGAAGTCGGATAGTTTTCGATATTCATTTTAACTGGGATGTCGTCCGACATTCTTACGACATGCACAGCCCATCGTAGTAGATCGATTTTAGCGATGTGTACGATGGGAGGTTCTCCCAGCAACTGATGCAATTCGTGGTTCATTCGCTGCCTCCACGTGGAGTTACACGTGCGTTACCTGGATTCCTACACAGTTTCAACACAATCTTGTGATAAGCTGTCATGGTTTTGTGGGTTGCATGTGGTTTTTTTTGCATAGGAGTTTGTCATTTTTCATCTTCGAAAACTTATGTCACTTTCCCTGGCTTGGATTGCTGTTTTAAAAGGCGAACACAAAATTATTGCAACAAAGTTAATTTGCTTTAAATCTCTATTTATGGGATTATAACCAAATTTACAGGGTAGTTAAGCTCACTTTACATACAATGGATAACATATTGGAAGCTGTAAAATTAACGACACTTTTCCTTCACACAATTAATAAGTGCTTGTACAGTCGTATTTCGGTTCCTTTTTCACATATTTTAGCCGCTTGCTACGCATCCTTGACTTTCTCCATAGTCTTCCTGACTTCCCGCTTCATCATGGCCCAATAAGCTTCGATTTTACGTACACTGATAGGCAAAATATAGTGCCCACCTAATCTTTTTTTTCAATTTCTCTAATTTATTTGGTTCAAATTAAAGTAAACACACTGTAGTCTTATTTGGTTCGTGATGTGCAAAACGGTGAACCGCACCGGCTGTCGCTAGGAAGTACAGTATTAGCAAGGCAGCGCACAGTGGAAAAAAAGTGCCCGAAACGCGAAAGAATTTTATATCTCAGCTCGGAGTGGAACGATTTCGGTAAATGTTACCTTGACTTGAAGGAAAATTTCCTCATTGGCCGCACGGAACTGCTTGGGGATCAAATGAACTCATTTTACCCTAGTTCCCCTAATATTTTCTTGTTATTCAGAAATTGCTTTGTTCGGTGTGCCTCGAGAACAACAAAATACGGCTCGTCCTATGTAAAATTTCCAGGAAAATTGATTGGAGTTGGTTTCACTAACCGCACGGCTCTTCGAATGAAGATATGGCTGATTTCACCCTGATTCCCCTAATATTGTTGTGTTTTTCAGAAATTTCTTTGCTCGATGTGATTGAAGAACAACAAAATATAGCTAGTCTCATGTGAAATTTTCTGGAGAATCGATTAAAGTTAGTTTTTAGTAAGTTAGTTTCACCACACGGCTCTGTGAATGAAGATATGGCTGATTTAACCCTGATTCCACTAATATTTTCATGTTTGTCACAATTTTCTTTGCTCGGTGTGACTCAAGATCAACAAAATAATGCTAGTTCTTTGTAAAATTTTCTGATAAATCGATTGAAATTGGTTTCATTTACCGCACGGCTCTGTGAACGTAGATATGGCTGATTTTACCCTGATTCCCCTAATAGTTTTGTGTTTATCATAAATTTGTTTGATCTGAGTTACTCAAGATCAACAAATTAAGGCTAGTCCTTTGTAAAATTAGCTGGAGAGTCGATTGAAATTGGTTTTGTTCACCGCTCAGCTCTGTGAACTAAGATGTGGTCTATTTTACGCCGATTCCTCCAATATGTTTGTGTTATTCAGAGATTGCTTGGTTCAGTGTGACTCAAGAACAACAAAATAAAGCTAGCCCTATGTAAAATTGCCTGAAAAATTGATTAGAGCTGGTTTTACTAACCGCAGGGCTCTGTGAATTAAGATATGGCTTATTTTACCCTAATTTCTCTAGTATTTTTGTGTGATTCTGAAATTTATTTGTTCGGTGTAATTTTACAGCAACAACATAAGGCTAGTCCTACGTCATTTTTTTCCAGAATCGAATGGAGTTGGTTTCATTCACCGCACTACCATGTTAATGAAGGTATTGCTGAATTTTCTCTGACTACCCTAATATTTTTGTGTTATTCAGAAATATCTCTGCTCGGTGTGACTCAAGATCAACAAAATTGAGTTACCTCTTCTTAAATTACATCAATTTTCTTATATGGAAAATCGGACTTACCTGGAACGACAAATCCAGCCAATCCGCTTTTCGTTCAAAAAATCGATTATATGGACAACATTTCTCCAATGAAATTTGAATGTACACATCCATACATCCACACTTGTATGCAATATATTTTCTTTCAATTGCACATTTTGCTGAACAAAATCAAAAACATTCTGTTTATTACGGTTTTTCAAATAAATATCCACAACTTCACGATTTGAAAACATTTTGAACAAACTATCCAAAATATATGAAAGATTTGCAGAACAAACCGAATGAACAGAACGAAAGATTTGTCGTGTGGTGCCGTGTCGTCATACGAAAACACGTTTTAAGAATTAACTCAGCTTTTGACTCATTTTTTCTCACTCAGGTTTCCTGCTCACTCATTTTTACACATATTTTTCTTTAATTATGAAAATATTACAAACTGAGGAGAATAAGTAAACATGAATAAGGAGAAAAGCGGACTAAGAAATAATAAGTCATAAAGTAAATTTATTCCTAGATCGTGTTTTTATATGACGACACGGTACCTCTTAAACTTCAAAAGTTTCGTTCAGTTCATTCGGTGAATTCATCCATTGCCAATCCAAGGAAAACTAACCTTTTTCGGTAGAGTTAAAGAGATAACAAGGAAGGTACTATCGGTAACTGTCAAACTGTGAGTAAAGAGTCGGGGACAATCAGGATGAATGCAGAAGTTCATTGAATTCATTCATGCCGTCAGCTGTAAGCACCTGAACAGTATAAAGTAGGCAGGAGACAGTATTTTAACGAATTCATTAGATGACGTTTGAGCGGTACCATGTTTACTAATAATGGTTTTTTTCTTTATTTCGAAAATATATAGGGGAATCAGAGGAAAATGTGCCATATCTTCGTTCTAAGAGCCGTCCGGTAAAGGAAACCAACACCGATCGATTGTCCAAAAAAAAATTACATAGGACTAGCATAGTTTTGTTGATCTTGAGTCACACAGAGCGAAGCAATTTCTGAAAAACATAACAATATTAGAGGAATCATTTTCTAACTCACAGAGCTGTGTGGTAAACGAAATCAACTACAATCGATTTTTTAGAAAGTTTTACATAGGACTAACCTTAATTTGTTGATATTGAGTTACACCGACCAAAGAAATTTCTGAATTAAAAAGAAATAATTTAGGGAACCAGGGTAAAATGTGTCATATCTTCATTCACAGAGTGATGAAACTAGCTCCAATCAAGTCTTCAGGAAATTTACATGGGGCTTATTTATTTTGTTGCTTTAGAAAAACACCGAACCAAAAATTTCTGAAAAAAGAGAAAATGTCAGGGGAATCAGGGTAAAATCAGCCATATCTTCATTCACATAGCCGTGCGGTAGATGAAACTAATTCCAATCGATTAGCCAGAAAATTTTATACTGGACTAGCCTTTTTTTGCTGCTGTAAAAACACACCGAACAAATAAATTTCAGAATCACACAACTAGGGACACGACTAGGGAAATTAGGGTAAAATCAGCATACCTTAATTCACAGAGCCGTGCGGTTAGTGAAACCAACTCCAATCAATTTTCCTGGAAATTTTACATAGGGCTAGCCTTATTTTGTTGTTCTTAAGTTACACCGAACCAAGCAATCTCTGAATAACACAAACATATTAGGGGAATCGGGGTAAAATCGACCATATCTTCGTTCACATAGCTGTGCGGTGACCGAAACCAATTTTAATCGACTTTTCAGCAACTTTTACAAAGAACTAGCATTAATTTGTTGATCTTGAGTCCCACCGAGCAAATCAAATTGTGAGAAACATGAAAATATTTGGGAAATCAGGCTAAAATCAGCCATATCTTCATTCACAGAGCCGTGCGTCGAATGAAACAAACTTCAATCGATTCTCTTAGATATTTTAAAAAGGACTAGCATCATTTTGTTGATCGTGAGTCACACCGAGCAAAGACATTTCTAAACAACAAGAAAATATTAGGGGAACCAGAGTAAAATGAGCTCATTTGCTCCCCAAGCAGTTCCGTGCGGTCAATGAGACCACGACCACCTTGGAAATTTTCCTTCAATTTAAGGTAACATTTACAGAAATCGTTTCACTCCGAGCTGAGATATAGAATTCTTTCGCGTTTCGGGCACTTTTTTTCCAACTGTGCAGCGGTTGGGAAAATTCTACTGAAACAAAAAACGTTCGGATCAGTGGTGGATCGCCCAGACAGAGGTAGGAAGCGCAAAGCGGATACAAGAACGGATACCAAGATTATGCGCGAAGTCAAGAAAAACCCAAACGTTACTGTCCGTGAGATCCAGGAAACCCTTCAGCAATCAGTTTCTGGTCGAACTGTTCGTCGCCGTCTTGTAGCACAGGGGCTGATTAACAAAGTTGCCTGGAAGTGCCCATTTATCAGCAAGGCAAACAAAGCCAAACAGCTCAGGTTTACTAAGGACTGTATCGTTGATTATGAGCACACCTAAAAATTGCTGTATTTAAATATGTTTTATTTATTCTGAAGCATTCTCGACGGCAGCCATTACCTCAAAATATAGAATTGATATAACTCAGAATCTGTACTAGATATTGAATATTTAATCACATCAATTTGTATGCTTACTTACTGTGAGCAATCTGTTCGAGTTCGATTCTACGTTCATTCACTAACGATCGAGATACATAAATTTGAAATAGCGAGGTAAGTTTAAGAGATAAAAGAGAGGAAAAAATACATGGAGCAGCAATTCACCTTAACACATTCCGTGCAATAATCTATACCGAAAAGCACAAGAATGCATTGCAAGATGAACTTGGGTCCAAGAGGTTAATAAAAAAGTGAGCAAATTTTAAGGTGAAACTGGTCCTTTTTCCAGATGATTTATAGGTTAGGTTGATTATCACTTCAGGATTTTGGAGATTAAAAATCATAAACACAACAAAACAACGCAAACGATTATTGAAAATTTCACGCTTGAAGTCCTAATAGTATTTGAGGTTTGTGTTCACAAAACTTCGAAGTCATAGGGACTTGATCACGTCTGCCCTTAAATCGCTAGTTTCTTATTTATTGTTGATTGTATGCATTGTGGCCAAGTCTTATTACCATCATATTCATCTTTTAAACGGTTGTTAAAAGTTTCTTGAAGAATCGGCTAAATTCAAATTCAAAGTAAGAATTCGAAGCTGTTGAGTCCTCAGCTGTTTAGAAATTGCATGTTTCGTAATCATTCATGTTCACACAAGGCACTGAATTATAAAATTTATTTTCATTAAACTTTCATAGATACACACCAGTTATTGAACCTCGAGAACAGAAACTAACATAATCCTTCTTTTTTTTTATCCAGACAATGGGATAAGGAAATCGTTAAAGCGTGGAGGAAAAATCGCTCACCCCGACTCCGAGATGCACTCTTCCGGACGTTCTACAAAGATTGCCTTTTCGATGGTTTCCTAGTATTTCTGTTCGTTTTCATCAAGTAAGATACACAAAAACGCAATCAAATCAATGAAATCCCGTCACCGGAATCCTTCTTATCTCATCGCAGATCGATTTTACCGTTAGTCCTGGCGCAACTACTCATCCAGTTCCAAGCTCCGATGAACACAACCCACCTAAGCACCCCGAACAGCAATACCACCATGACGTCTCCAATGCCTGATGTCTTCCTCGCCACAACGCTGCACTTCCTGGATCAGGAAGATACAAACTCCGTCAACGAAACGGACGACGAGACCGACCGACGCGTTCGCCGCAGCATTGCTGATAGCAAAACTCCATTCGGTCAGAACCATCTCAATGCTGACGACTACCGGGATGATGATGGTAGGAAAACAAACAGTTCTTGTGATGCAATACAAGTCAACATTCGATTTCTTCTTCTTTGTTGCAGATTACAGCGTCAGCCGCGACGAGGGATACGATGACTTCGAACAGGAGGAAGGACCTACCAAAGAGCACAGGCTAGCAAGCGTCGCTGATTACGTCGAGTATGCATGGAACGATGCCTATTGGCTGGCCGGGCTGCTAGTGCTGTTGACACTACTGGGATGCTTCTGTAATCATCACTCTGATCTGAGGCAGCGATTAGTCGGGGCAAGGATGAGGATCGCGTGCTGCTCCGTCATCTACCGGAAGACTTTGCGTATGTCGAAGAAAGCGGCTGGACAAACCCCAGCCGGTTATCTAATCAATCTACTATCGAATGACGTCAGCCGGCTGGACTACGGGTTCATATTTTTACACTACGTGTGGGTGTTACCGTTCCAGGTCGGTAGACTGGAGAGGAGGGCGGGCGATCAACTGCTTATGCTAACTGTCGGTTTGTTTTTTTAAATTATAGGCCGTCTTCACCTGCTACCTCATTTGGAGACAAGTCCAGTGGGCAGCAGTTGTGGGAGTTGTGGGTTTGCTGCTGAAGACTATTCCAGTTCAAACTGGGCTTGGTCGCTTACAGTCAGTTTTGCGAATGCGCGTTGCAAAGCGAACCGATCAACGAGTGGGAATAATGAACGAACTAATCCAAGGTATTCAGGTAATCAAAATGTACGCCTGGGAGAAGCCTTTCCACACGGTGGTGTCACTAGCTCGCAAGAAGGAAGTTCGGCAGATCCGGTGGGCTTCCTATATCCGGGGGATTTATCTCAGTACGATGATGTTTACTGAAAGGTCTACACTGTTCATAGCGATCGCCACTTGCTACTTTGAAGGGCGGGCGATTACGGCAGATATCGTATTCCCGATGGCGCAGTTCTTCAATACCCTCCAGCTAACAGCAGCCATTTTCTATCCGTTGGCTGTATCGCTGGGAGCTGAAGCTTTGGTGTCGATTGACCGAATCCAGGAGTTCCTTGTAATTGAGGAACAAGACAAGAAGATGATTGGTCTGAATAAAAATCAAAATGAGCTCGTTAAAGTTTGCCCCACCATCGGTGTTGAGCTCAACAATGTCTCCGCTAGTTGGGTAGACAATAAAGAAAAAACTCTCAAGGAATTGAATCTCAAAGCCATGACCGGACAACTGCTGGCAGTTGTTGGGCCCGTTGGTGCCGGCAAAAGCTCTCTACTTCAACTGATCCTGGGTGAGTTACCCCTACTGAGTGGAACAGTGAACATCAACGGAGAAGTCTCATATGGGTGCCAGGAACCGTGGTTGTTTACGGGAACAGTTCGGAACAACATTCTTTTCGGCCTGACTTATGATCGTAAGCGGTACCAAGAGGTAGTGAAGCATTGTGCCTTATTGACGGACTTTGAGCAACTTCCGGATGGAGACAAAACGGTTGTTGGTGAACGAGGAACCTCGCTATCCGGGGGCCAACGTGCTAGGGTGAATCTGGCACGTGCTGTCTACAAGAACGCCAACATCTACCTGCTGGATGATCCACTCAGTGCAGTCGACACTCATGTAGGACGGCATCTGTTCGATGAAGTTATGGGACCAAAGAGTTACTTGGCCAAGCAACAAGCGACGAGAATTCTGGTGACGCATCAGGTTCATTTCCTGAAGGATGCCGATTGGATTGTGATCATCGATAATGTAGGTTTGACGGAAGATGTTCCAACAGTTCAAGTTCACAATGCCGAATTCTTTTCCAGGGTAAAATATTGATGCAAGGTACGTATCAGGAATTGTCAAAAAGTGATCTGGACTTTGGTAAATTGATGGGCTCCGCTCATGAGAATAGTGACAGCCTTTTGGATGAAGAGTTGGATGATGTTGCCGACGAAGAGATTCCATTTATTGACGGCGTGAAGGGAGAGAGCCATAAGTTGCTGAAAAGTAGCAACTCCATAGGTGCGCGAGGATCGATGTCCTGTGCAGTAAGTCAACAGTCGTTTAGTTTATATTCGAATGATCTTTGAGAATGATCCATTTTAGTCAAGCGTTGCTGAAGGCCTGGGTCAAACCGCTGGTGAAGATCAAGCAGAAGGTACCTTGGCGCTAAGGGTTTGGACCACTTACTTTCTGGCTGGTGGTAACATCTTCCTCCTGCTGTTCACCGCATTCATGCTCGTCTTCTCGCAAGTGGTAGTTAGTGGATCCGACTACTTCGTAACCTTCTGGACCCGACAAGAGGAACGCCGGATTCGCGATCTACCGGTAGTCTACTCCACGGTAGATCTGCTGACGGCCTACGGAATTCTCATAATTGGAGTGATCACCTTCACCATCTTCCGAGGCTATCTGTTCTTCAACATCTGCATGAAAGCATCGCGAACGCTTCACGATCGTATGTTCGCGAAGATCTTGGCAGCGCCGATGAGGTTCTTCGATACCAATCCGTCGGGGCGCATCCTGAACCGTTTCTCCAAAGACATGGGTGCCATTGATGAACTACTGCCAAAGGCAATCATGGATGCCGTCCAGGTACTGCTGGTTATGGTTGGTATCTTGGTGGTGATAGCTATGATGAATCCCATTCTGCTGTTAGCCCTTATGGGTGCGATCATCCTGTTTGCGGCCGTACTTAAGCTGTATCTTCGCTCGACACAAGATCTCAAGCGATTGGAAGGAATCAGTAAGTTTCGGTTCTTGTAGGAATACGGAGGAGCTGAATTACATTCGCTTTTCTATTGCAGCTCGCAGTCCAGTGTTCTCGCATCTATCGGCAACTTTGACGGGACTGTCGACGATCCGAGCGAACGTAGCGCAAAAGAAGATCACCCAGGAGTTCGACGCCCTACAGAATGTACATTCCGCTGTTTGGCAGTTGACTATGTGCAGTAATGCCGCGTTGGGACTGTGGTTAGATTGTATCAGTACGGCGTTCGTAGCATGCGTGACTTTCAGTTTCATTGTAATGCGTGGAGGTAAGCTCGGGGTGTGAAGTGATCGAAGATCTATCTACAGGGTGCGGCAGAATATAATGCGAAATTTTTTTCTATTTCTTTCAAATCCCATTTTCAACTAAATCAAGCAATAATATCAACATTTTCGAGTGCAGTTATCTTTATAAAGTGCTTTTAAACAAATTTATTCAATGTGTCCTCCATTTTTATTAACAACATCCTCGAGTTTTCGCATTATTTTCTGCCGCACCCTGTACATATATAAAAATTAATTTCTGTCTGTCTGTACCATATAGAATCGAAAACTACTGAACCGATTTTCGTGAAATTTTGAATGCAGGAATTTTTGAGGCCGGGGAAGGTTCCTATGATAGTTCAAAACCCCTCCCATCTCTGGAATGGGGAGCCCCCATACGAATGAAAAAAAAAATTCTGCATAGCTCGAGAACTAATAGAGCAAAGAAAATAAAATTTAGCATGTGGGAGTTTTTAGAAGCAAAAAATGTTTCTATGGTAGTTTAAGACCCCTCCCCTCTCTAGAAGGAGAGGCTCTCATACAAATGAAACAGAAGTTTCGGCATAACTCTAGAACTACCTAAGCAAATGAAACCAAATTTAGCATGTGGGGTTTTCTAGAGGCATGAAAAATGTTTCCATGGTAGTTAAGACTCCTCCCCTTTTCTAAAAGGGGGGCTCTCATACAAATGAAACTGAAATTTCTGCACAACTCTAGAACTAAGAAAGCAAACGGCACCAGTTTTGGTATGTGAGGATTTTGGAGGCAAAACATGTTTTTATGGTGCTTCGTGGCCCGTCCTCTTTCTGATAGGGGTGGGGAGGGGTCTCATTTTAAACCAACCATGAGAATTCTTCCTACTGTTACGAAAATTTGTATGCCGGGGTTTTTGGGACCGAAAAAGGTTCTTATGATGTTTCAAGACTCCTCTCCCGCCTGAAGGGGGGGAGGTTGCTGGTATCCCATACAAATGAAACACAATTTTTTGCATAACTCGAGAAATAATCCGGAAATTTGAATAAAACTTGGCATTGGAGGCCAGAAATGTTTCTATGGTAATGAGACCCCTCCCCTATCAAGAAAGGATTGCTCTTACACAAATGAAACAGAATTTTGTTGCATAACTCGAGAAATAATCAAACAAATGGAACCAAATTTGGCATGTGGAGGTTTTTGAAGGCGACAAATGTTTCCACGGTGGTTAGAGACCCTCTCGTTCTTTGAAAGGGGGGGGGGGGAGACTCTCATACAAATGAAACACAATTTTTAACCAACCATGATAACTATCCCAATTGTTATGAAAATTTGTATGCAGGTGTTTTAGGGGCCAGAGAATGTTCTTAAAATGGTTTTCTGAAACTCTTCCCGTCTGAAAGGGGGGGGGGGGGGCTTCAATACAAATGAAACACAAATTTCTGCATAGCTCGAGAACTGATAAAGCAAATGGAACCAAATTTTGCATGTGGAGGTTCTTGAAGGCGATAAATGTTTCCACGGTGGTTTGAGATCCCTGCCCTTCGGAAGAGGGGAGGGGCTCCCATACAAATGAAACACAAATTTTAACCAAACATGAGAACTATCCCTACTGTTATGAACATTTGTATGCAGGAGTTTTTGGGGTCAGAGACAGTTCTTATGATAGTTCGAGACTCCTTCCCCGTCTGGAAGGAGGGGGGGGGCATACAAATGAAACACAAATTTCTGCATGTGGTAGTTCTTGAAGGCAATACATGTTTCCATGGTGGTTTGAGACCCCTCCACTCTTTGGAGAGAGGGGGGGCGGTGCTCCCATACAAATGAAACAAACTTCTGCATAACTCGAGAACTAATCAAGCAAATGGAACCAAATTTGGCATGTGGAGGTTTTTGAAGGCAAGAAATGTTTCCACGGTGGTTAGCGACCCTCTCTTTCTTTGAAAGGGGGGGGGGACACCCATACAAATCAAACACAATTTTTAACCAACCATGAGAATTATCCCAACTGTTATGAAAATGTGTATGCAGGAGTTTTAGGGGCCGGAGAATGTTCTTAAGATGGTTCGAGACTCCCTCCCCGTCTGAAAGGGGGGGGGGGATGCTCCCATACAAATGAAACACAAATTTCTGCATAGCTCGAGAACTGATAAAGCAAATGGAACCAAATTTGGCATGTGGAGGTTTTTGAAGGCGATAAATGTTTCGACGGTGATTTGAGATCCTTCCCGTCTTTGGAAGAGGGGAGGGGCTCCTATACAAATGAAGAAACATCCCTACTGTTATGAACATTTGTATGCAGGAGGCTTTGGGGTCGGAGACAGTTCTTATGATAGTTTGAGATTCCTTCCCCGTCAAGAAGGACGAGGGGGGGGAGGTTACTAAAGGGTGTCCACGATGAAGATGCCACACTATGAAATTGCTCTAACTTTTTAACCGTTGGGTAGAATTTATTGAAAATTTGGGTGGATTTAGTTCATAGTGCATTATTTACATCCTGCAAGTTTTAAAGTCCTGTGATCAAAACTCGCGGAAATGGAGTCGAAAGAACAGCTCGTGCGTGATAAAATCTTGCGCATTCATCACGAGAACAAGGATCTCTCGCATCGTTCCATCGCTAAAACGTTGGGAATCGCGAATTCCACGGTGTCGCGAGTGATCAAGCGGTTCGAGGAACGGTTGACCACCGATCGGAAGCCCAGAAGTGAAGGAAAAAGTATTCCGTACAACACCAAAAATCACAACCGCGTAGTTGGGGCCTTCAACCGAAATCCGAACGCCTCCGTTCGGGATGTGGCTAAGAAGCTGCACCTAAGCCGAAGTTTTGTCCAGAAGGCCAAAACTAAGGCTGGGCTTCGAACGTTCAAGGTACAAAAGGCACCCTAATCGCGACGAGAAGCAGAACAAGTCCGCCAAAACCCGTGCCAGGAAGTTGTACCTCAACATGCTGACGAAAGTTGAATGCTGCATCATGGACGACGAAACATATGTGAAGGCCGACTTCAAACAGATCCCCGGCAACCTGTTTTTCACGGCCAAGGATAAGTTCAGCGTTCCGGAGCATGTCCGCACTCAGAAGATGTCCAAATTTGCGAAGAAATTCCTGGTTTGGCAAGCCATCTGCACGTGCGGGAAGCGGAGTGCACCTTTCGTGACCCAGAACACGATGAACGGACAGGTGTACATAAAAGAGTGCCTCCAGAAGCGGCTGCTTCCTCTCCTGAAGGCCCACAACGTCCCAACAATCTTCTGGCCGGATTTGGCCTCATGCCACTACTCCAAGGACGTGCTGAAGTGGTATGCGGACAATAAGGTCAATTTCGTGCCGAAAATGTTCAACCCTCCCAACACTCCGGAGCTCCGCCCCATCGAGAAGTACTGGGCGATTATGAAGCAGCACCTTCTTAAACGACCTAAGGTAGTGAAGACAGTCGAGGAACTGAAGAAAGTATGGGTTTACATGCAAAAAACGGTTGATTCACAGGTTGTGCAGAATCTTATGGCCGGGGTTAAGGCCAAGGTGCGGGCATTTGTATGGACTGTAAATAAAATACGAGTAAAATGGTAAAATGAAGTTTAATAGTTATTTCTCAATCTCTGAAAATTTGATGGCAATCGGATGAAAACTCGAATTTTGCGAATCAATTTTGTGTGTGGCAATTTCATCGTGGACACCCTTTACAAATGAAACACAAATTTCTGCATGTGGAGGTTCTTGAAGGCGATACATGTTTCCATGGTGGTTTGAGACCACTCTACTATTTGGAGGGTGGGGATGGGGCGGCGCTCCCATTCAAATGAAACACAAATTTCTGATGAACACTATGAATGAAACACTAATTATTTCGAAAATTTTCAGAAACCTACAGCGCCAACGTGGGCTTGGCCATCTCCCAGGCTATGATTCTTACCGGCATGGTTCAGTACGGCATCCGGCAAACTGCAGAATCCATCCAGCAGATGACATCGGTAGAACGAGTCATTCAATACACCGAGATTCCATCGGAAACTGATCCGCCGAAAATTCCCCCGATTGACGATTGGCCGTGGCGTGGTCAGATCGAGTTCCGTGACATGTCCCTGCGGTACGACGTCAACAGTAATCCCGTGCTGAGACACCTACGTATAACGATCGAGCCCACCTGGAAAGTGGGAATTGTCGGTCGAACCGGTGCCGGAAAATCGTCTCTCATCGGAGCACTGTTCCGACTGGCTCCGATTGAGGGCATGATTATGATTGATGGCATTGATACGGGCATTGTATGCCTGGAGTCCCTGCGATCTAAAATTTCAATTATACCCCAAGATCCCGTTCTGTTTAGCGCTACGATTAGATACAATCTTGATCCCTTCAATCTATACGACGATGACAGTCTATGGACGGCGATCAACGAAGTAGAGTTACGATCCGCTATCAGTGGTCTGGATTACATGGTCACGGAAAGCGGAACCAATTTCAGCGTTGGTCAGCGGCAGTTGATTTGCTTAGCCAGAGCCATCCTTAGAAATAACAAAATTCTTGTGCTGGACGAAGCGACTGCCAATGTCGATCCTCAGTGAGTTCCTCAAAAGTTTCAAACAATTCAGCAAAATCATAACAAACATTCCTTTTTCCACAGAACCGACGCCCTCATCCAAAAGACAATCCGAGAAAAGTTCAAGCAATGTACGGTTCTTACCGTAGCCCATCGATTGCACACCGTCATGGATTCGGATCGAATCTTAGTGATGGACGCCGGAGAAGCACGCGAATTTGATGCTCCTCATGTTCTCCTGCAACAGGAAGGAGGAATACTGAGGGACATGGTGGAAGCAACGGGACCATCGGAGTCGGAATCTCTCAAACGAATTGCCGCGGAAACTTACGCTGCAATGGATCCCAACCGGCATCTACTGAACGGCCTGCCGAATCCTTGGCGTTTTAGCAGGGAAGGCCAGTAACGAAACTTATCACAAGAGATTTCACCAGTTTACTTACACTATTTTTAGCTCGTAAGAAGAAGATAAAAAACAGACCAAATTTTTTAGAAATTCAGGAAATCGTTTTATACCCTCTAAGTTCTTTGACCACTATTTACAATGGATGTAACGAGTAGTAGTTAAGATTTTTATACTAGAAGCAATAAACAACTAACAAACAAGTTCCTCCGCTTCGTCTCCGTTGTCTTTCTTTTTCTGTTTGCCACCGAAACAGCTCCAACCTTTTCCGGACGCCTTTCGTGCCATCTTTAGATCTTCCTTCGTAGTCTGCGTCCCCCGAATCTTCTTTTTAAACTTCGGGGGAAATGTTATGCTCTCCCATGATGTTTGCTCCGGAATTTGTAGCGCCCTTCGACGACGGATCGCTTGATCACGTGCCTGCTTCAGATGCTCAACGCAATTATGTGGCGTAGGCTGTCTCCATATCGGTTCCGGTTTCTTGATACAGCACGGACAACAGGAAGCTAAGCACCGACGTCTCGCCCTTCGCCGTCTTATTTGCTTTTGTATTGCCTTCTGCTGTTGAACTCTTTGTTTCTCTTCCTGTTTTATACGCTTTTCCCTCTGCTTGATCATCTTCTCTCGCTGCTTCTTGTACTGCTCCTCTCGAGTGGGCTTCTTCCCGCAGCAAGTCGATCCTTGTCTGCTCTTCGGTCGAGGTTCCTTCTTCGCCCTGGCTTGCTCCAACTGTTCGATATCTCGTTTTCTCATGCGCACAACTGGTGGTTCTTTCTTCTCTTGCTGCTTTCGGCAACAACTGCTCCAGCCTCCGCTCTTCTTCTTTCGCTTGACTTTAGTCTTTGGCCTTATCGGCATTGGAACACATTCGCCGTGAGGATCTGTCTTATTGCACGCGCAAGTATCCTGCTTTCCACGACGTGTCTTGACACCAAAGTCCTTACAACGGGTGTCTACCGCCACATGGCGGCATCCGGGACAGAAACGAACCTCCTTGGCCATTCGTGGAACGGGTGCCTTACACCCGTAGCTACTACCCAATGGTTCTACAGGGAAAATCAATCACTTTAGGTTGATGTTGGGATATTAAATATAAAATTAAAACGTACTAGTAGTGGCTTTCTTCTTTTTGTTCGATTTCTTGCCTTCCACAATCGCAGGACTGAAAGAATTGTTGTTCGAAATATTATATAATTTGAATTAAAACAACCGATTCCAATAAGCCTCACAGTTTTTCATTGATATACTGCCGAAACACCTTCAAGTACGGCCCCGGCTGGAAGCACTGATCACGGGGCACTGCCACAAAAGCCGAGTCATCGTGGATTTCCTGAATCGAACGAAGTACTTCACCAAACAGGGTGTACACTCTGTAACATCAATGCCAAAAGCTATTTAGATGAATCGAACACACACAAACAGCACTTACACATAACCGTTGTAATAGTGAAGTCGATTGATTCGCTCGACGATTTGATTTTCCTCCAACTTCTTTCGATCGATTACAACCTTGTGCGGTGGTTTGAACGGTTGACCGTTGGTGAAGAAATAAACAGTAAATTTTGAGGTAGACATAGCGAAAAAAAATTTAGACGACAGTTTTTCCGGAAAGCAGATTTTTATTTCACGACAAAATTGACACTTAATCAAAGATTCCTTGGATGGTTTTAATATCGGGGTTGTAATAGGAATTTCTTTTTTGTTCAACTACTTGTAAATACTAGTATAATATTCTTCCTCTAAATCGTACAAATCGGCCGCCATATCGTCCCGCAATATCATCAATTTGTTATCGCGATTGGTCTGAGTGCTCCGGTACAACCGGGAGCTATTGTAAATGGCATCATTCATTGAGCGGAAGTCATTGAGAATCAAGTATTGCTTGATGTCGGACACAAGTTTCATCAAGGATTCTCCCGCACGAACTATATCGAACCAATTAATCACACATTACACACTAGGATGATGCTGAGGAAAAACAGGACTTACCGATAATCGAGGCACGAACCTGCATCTCGTAGGTGTCCTGTTCGCATTGGGTCATCTTCGATAATTGAGTCGCCTTAGCGCCCTTGGCATGGTGGTCGATTTCTGAAATGATACAAACAATACTTCAGTACGGGAGGTGAACGACCATACGCTATCTGGGAATTGATAACTTAGAATTTTATCCACAGTCATACAGTTGGTCCCAAAATTGAGCGTACACTCAACCTTTCGTGTTTATTTTGAAGCTACTTTTGTTAAACAGTAAGGTTTTTTAATTTTACAAATACACTTCGTTATAGCGATTATTTAAGCTCTACAATAAACAGAGAAAAGGTAAAAACTATTTACTTTGAAATTAAAGTATAAATAATATATGAAAAAACAAGATTTTTCACGACACAAAATTGAGCGTACAGTTTCAACAACCTCCCGGTTTTTTGATTCATTTATTGTTGGTTTTGACAGTTCATTAGCAACCAGTGTGTTGTACTCTCCTGTAGTTTTGTTTGTTCTGAAATCAAAGTGATCAAGCTGGAAGCAAAATGATCTTGCTACCCGAAAACTAATCATTAGTTTGTACTGCAAAGGAAAATCCGCTCGGGAAATCGGTGCTATAGTTGAACGCGCTCATTCCACAGTTTAGAAAGTTATAAAAAAGTGGATAGGGTAGGGAACTGCTTAAGCACCCCAAGACCCTATTCACAGTCCAGCTTGTCGCCTTTCATATAGATTGGGCAGATAACCCCATCCTTCCGCTCTTCCGGTAGCTGTTCGGTATCCCAAATCCTGACTATCAGTCGATACCGGCAATTTGCCAACTTGTCCTGGCCCATCTTGATAAGTTCTGCGCTGATTCCATCCCTTCCAACCGATTTGTTGTTCTTCAGCTGCATGATTGCATCCTTAACTTCACCTATCGTCGGGGGTGGCACATCTCCGTCACTTACTGCATCGACGTCTCTTCCATCGCTGTCTTGGTTCATCGAAGTGCTGCTTCCACCTTTCGGTCACCTCACGATCGCCCGTCAGGATTCTCCCAGGAACCTCTGGTGGATGCGTTAAGTTTCTGGTAGAACTTTCGCGTTTCATGTGAGCGGTGCAGCTGTTCTAGTTCCTCACACTCCTCCTCCTCCTGGCGGCGCTTTTTCTCCCGGAAGAAGTGGATCTGCTGACGCCGCTTCTGTCTGTATCGCTCCACACTATGACGGGTAGCTTGACGCAGCATAAGTGCCCGCGCTGCGTTCTTCTCATTCAACACCTGCTAGCATTCCTCGTCGAACCACTCGTTCTGTCGGCTTCGTTCCACATAACCTAAGACGTTCTCCACTACGCTGCTGATAGCTGTTTTCACGGTGTTCCAACAGCCCTCGAGAGGGGTTTCGTCGAGCTGGCCTTCTTCCGGCAGCGCAGTTTCGAGCGATTTCACGTAGATTTTTTTTGTAGAGCCGTGAAAACCACTGCGACTAATTAGAGGAATATGGTGTTGCGCGTAGCTTGCGGCGAAGTCAGGTTGCTTCAGTCGCGCTAGATTGTACTGTGGCGGGCGCTGGTACCGAAAGTTGTTCACTACGGAGAATTTTGGTCGCAACTTAACCATCACTAGGTAGTGGTCGATGTTAGCGCCTCGGTAGGTTCTGACGTCAGTGATGTCTGAGAAGTGCTGGCCACTTCGATGAACATCTGAATGTAGTACAGGAAGAAGACCAAGACAGCGATGGAAGAGACTTAGTCGATGCAGTAAGTTACGAAGATGTGCCACCCCCGACGATAGGTGAAGTTAAGGATGCAATTATGCAGCTGAAGAACAACAAATCGGTTGGAAGGGATGGCATCGGGGCGTGGTCGATTTGTGATTTCGTTTGATTCGGTGACCTCCAGGTGTACCGATGTGGGAGGCTGTGCTGGAAGAAGGTACTACGTACGGCCATGTTTTTGGAGGCGGCGAAGTCGATAAGTCGAAGGCCGTTTTCGGTGGTCAGCTGGTGTGCGCTGAACTTTCCAATCACCGGTTTAAACTCCTCCTCCTGGTCAACCTGAGCGTTGAAATCTCCGATAATGATTTTGATATAATGCTTTGTACAGCGGTCGTATTCACGCTCCAGTTGCGCGTAGAATTCATCTTTGTCGTCATCGGTACTTCCGAGGCGAGGGCTATGCACATTTATGATGCTGATGTTGAAGAACCGGCCCTTGATCCCCAACCTGCACATTCGGGAGTTGATCGGCCACCATCCGATCACCCGCTTCTGCATCTCACCCATCACGATGAAAGCTGTTCCCAGCTCGTGTGTATTGTCGCAGCTCTGGTAGATGGTATGACCATCCCGAAACGTACGCACCGTGGATCCTTTCCAGCACACCTCTTGCAGCGCTACGATGTCGAACTTGCGGTTCTTCAATTCGACGGAAAGCACGCGAGTAATTTCAAGGAAATTGAGAGATAGGCAGTTCTACGTCCCGAGTTTCCCATCGTTAGTCCGTTTCATTAGCCTAGGTCCATGCCGATTGTTCCGGTTCGAATTTCTTCCTTGTGTATTATTGCAATTCCTTTTTAATGGTGTCAGCTCGCAAGGCCCACAACCAACCCCAATATCTCGCAGGCGGACCATCGTGATGCTGCTGTTTAACAGTCCCAAGCACCACCAGGACTTTCGGCTTTTGTATTTAGAGTCCTGGGCGCACTAACACGACGGTGGCTCAGCCGCTCATAACATGGAGAACAGACGCTCACATGGGTGGAGGCTTGGACTTTTACCCTTATTTTTAACAAGCGGGGTGGCTCGCTTTTGTCTTAGCCGCTTTCGGATATTTGTGGGTTTTTGGAAGAAACTCAACAGAGTCCAACAACTACTCAGTCCCCCCATATCCTAAACAGTCCCCGCCGCTCGTCCGGGGCTACTTATTCGTGTATTCAGTTGCTGTCTATCATATCTGATGGAACCCCACCATCCGCGACCCGTGGACCCGCCGGGTTGCTTGCAGCTTCACCTACTCTACGGTCTTCCCGGACGAGTTCTGGGAAAAGGTTCTATTTACGGACGAGACCAAAATAAACCTGATTGGCTCCAATAAAAAGCAAATTGTTTAGAGAACCCCGAATACAGCGTTTAAATCTAAAAATGTTATGCTTTGGGGGTCTATGGCTGCCTGTGGAACAGGAAATATTGAGTTTATTGATAGAATTATGGATAAGATGCTGTACATGAACATCCTAAAGAAGAATGTTAAGCCAACAGTAAAAAAACTCAACCGTTCACCGGATTATTGGTTTCAACGAGACAACGACCCCAAGCACACAGCTTACATCGTTATGGAATGGTTGTTGTATAATGTACCGAAGCAACTGCACTATCCTTTTCAGTCACCGGATCTTAACCCGATCGAGCATTTGTGGTATGAACTTAAGGAACGGGTCAAGAAATGTTATCCAACGAACAAAAACGACTTAAAGTTGAAGATAACGAAAGAATGGAACAAATTCTATCAACGGTCAAAAAAAAGTTGGTGGAATCGATGCGTCGCCGACTGAAAGCTGTGATTGATGCATAAGGAGGTCACACCAAGTACTAAACGAAGTACTTAATAGTACGTTCACACTACAGCTTATCTTACGATGGCACGATGAAAAAGATCCGGATTTTCGAGGTACGTGCGCAAAATTCTTTGTGCCGCTGCTGTTCTTCCGACTTCATCTTCGCAACGATTGCACATCTGCTAGTGAAACTTACACAGCGGACCACTTCTCGGCTGATCCTAAACTTTTTCGCGATCACTCGTTGCGAAATGGGTTTTCGCAATCTTTTACAACTAATTTCCGGATCTGCAGTGAAATTTGTTTTCCTTCCATACTTTTTTTTTAAATAAAAATCACCTTATTCACGCGTAGTATCTTACAACCAAGTAAAACGGTTATAAAACGTCACTAAACATTGCTGCAGGATCATTGAAATGTCAAAGATAATCCGAGGGGTGTGTTTTTTTTAGACGGGATGAAGAACTCAAGGTGTGGGGATGAGGGTGCCAACTCCTCGACCCACTAAAACCCACCCGTGCCTTAAGCCCTGGACCCTCCCCGGAACCACCTTTTGGTATTACTTCGGAGAAGGAGCTATTGTGCTTGTTAAGCACCCTCCCTGCGGTGGTCCCTGCGACCAGCCTTTGGTCGTTCCGCCATTTTTGTTGGAGATCAAGGACGACCTGGGAGGCTGCTACGCATACCGCGTCCCAAATGTTCCGGTCTTGGCACATCCTCTGGACCATGTTATCCGGAGTCGTGTTGTGACCGCTTACGGCAATCATGCCGGATCTCGCGCCTTCGAAGCGAGGACATGCGAAGAACACATGTTCGCAGTTTTCTCGACTCCCGCGCACTCGCTGCATGCGGAGGACTGTGCATGCCCATATTTATGCAGGTATTGTCTAAAACAGCCGTGGCCAGACAATATCTGCGTTAAGTGGAAGTTCACTTCACAGATTCGCCTACCGACCCACCCGGTTAATTCCGGGATTAGTCGGTGGGTCCACCGACCTTTGGTGGAGTTGTACCATTCCCTTTGCCACTTAACCATGGATGCGGCTCTAGTGGTCTTTCGAATACCTCTTGTTCCACATTGTTCCACTACGTCCTTTTTTATGACCATGTCGATTGGCATCATCCCCACTAGGACGCAGACCACGTCGCGTGATACCGTTCGATATGCACTAACCACTATTAAGCACATAAGCCTGTGCGTACTCTCTAGCTTACTTACGTAGCTCTTGGTACTCAAGACGGTGATCCATGCCGGCCCGCCGTACCTAAGTATGGACAGGGCGACACAGGCCAGGAGTTTACGCTTGCTCCCTTGCACCGCCGAGCTATTCGACATCATGCGGGATAATGCCGATATAGCCATAGAGACTTTCTTGCAGGCGTAACCGACGTGACTGACAAAGGACAGCTTATCGTCGATCATAACCCCAAGATACCACAAGAACCTCTTCAATTCAACTGTGCAGTTACCTCGTCGTACATCGTGTTCCATAACCCCGGATCCAGGATCGAACCTTGTGGGACGCCTGCGGTGATCTGGACACGATTCTGGCCTGCCTCTGTATTGTATACCAGTACGAGATTATGGAAGTAGCTTCCGAGAATCTTGTACAGGTACCCAGGAACCTGTAGGCGCTGGAGCGAGTTGGCGATAGCCACCCAACTGGCGCAATTGAATGCGTTTCTCACGCCAAGGGTGACCACTGCACAGTATCGTACTCCTCGCCTCTTACGCTGGATTGCCACCTCAGCCGTCTTGGTGACGGACAGGATGGCATCCACCGTCGACTTCCCTTTGCGGAAGCCAAACTAGTTATTAGACAGACCGCCTATACCCTCCATGTACGTTGTCAGTCTGTTGAGGATTACCCTCTCGAGCACCTTACCCGCTGTATCCAACAGACATATAGGTCTATATGCCGATGGATCTCCTGGTGGCTTCCCTGTCTTTGGTAGCAAAACAAGGGTCTGAATTTTCCAGGCGTCCGGGAAGACGCCCTCGTCCAGAAACTTTTGCATCACCACCCTGAACATTTCTGGATCCAGCAAGATAGCCGTCTTGATGGCCAGGTTCGGAATACCATCCGGTCCCGGCGCTTTGTTCACCTTTAGCGACTTTGCTATCGCAATGAGTTCCTCATTCGTCACCGTCGCCTCGTCTCCGGCCCCTGTTGTGCCGTTATCAATGTCCACGAGGTCACGGGTGTTCGGCGGAGCAGTCCACCCTTCCGTCGTTATGACAGCGTTAAGGTCTGGGACAGAGGTGGTAAATGTACATTTTTTTGCAAACCATTCATGCGCTGCAAATTTTGAGGTCCGCACACCACCAACAGTTTGTGTGTACAGTTCAAACGAACGCGGGGATAGAAAATAGAAAAATATTTATTTTTCCTATTTCTGCCGACAGTTTCAAACAGTTTAGAAATGGTTTGTGACGGTTTTTGATAGCTTGATTAAGAACGCACTTATTCGGTTATTTTCGATTATAAGTTGTTAGTATTCATTCTTATGATTTGATTCCATATAATAAACATCATATGTATGCAGTAATAAGCCAACAATCAACGAAATTCTGAGTGACATAAATTAATATCGCGAAATTTTTTAAACCATCAAAAATATTTCGTCGCCTGGAGAAAACGGTACAGAAATGTCATATGAGATTTTTCCATGGACGGTTCACTTTTGTGTGTGTTCAATTTGGTCGTAATGAAAAATGTCAAATATCAAAATGTAAATATCAAAATACAGTACATTTACCACCACTGGTCTGGGATACTGGAGCGCTGGTCATGGGACAAATCTACGTCGGCGGGGGGCCATGGACTAGGGTCGTGGCTCGGAAAGAGTCCCCCAACGATCACCTGCAGCAGCTCTGATGAACGCTCGGTTGGAGCCGCCGATCCTCTGGTTTTGGCCATTACTACCCGGTAGGCGTCACCCCACGGGTTCGCATTGGCCTTCTGACACAGACCCTCGAAGCAGGCTCACTTGCTGGCCTTTATCTCCGTCTTTAATGCGGCGTTCGCGGCGGCTAGCGCCCTTCTACGCTCGATTCTCTCGGCGTCTGACCGCGATCTTTGCACTCTCCGTCTTGCGTGGAGGCATGTTCTTCGGAGGTCGGCAATCGGCTCCATCCACCAATACACCGGCGATCTTCCATTCCTCGGTTTGACTTCTCTCGACATGTTCACATCGCACGCTTGTCTAAGTGTCATAACGAGTCGTTTGCCGCAATGGGCAAACCTTGGGCGGCCTCACAATGGTTCAGGTTTAGTTGGGTTACCTGTATTACGGTTGGCTCGTTAGTATACCCTTAGCGGCTTACGTGCTTATCATTCGGTTTTCCGGCGCACATCAATCATTTCGGGAGACCTTTGCAATCCCGCGCCTTCTGCACATGTTACTCCGATCTGGGCCTTTGCACTCCCAGGATATGTGCCCACTCTCTAGGCATCTAAAGCATGCCTTTGGCGGCTGGTGTAGGCTTAGTGGTCATATTGACCATCCCACCTTCACCTTCGCCACTTTCAACGCCGCGTCCGCGTTAACTGCCGCTACCCTCATGGTTGCTACCTCGGTCCTGAGTGGACTCTTCCTCAGACGTGCTACCTGGGTCCCGAGTGGACCCTTCGTCAGACGTATGTCTACCGCAGCAACCTCGACCTTCCACTGTTCCTTTTAGTGCAGTGGAGATCTCGTCTGCCTCGGTGATCTCATCCAGGTTTTTACACTGAATAGTCACCTGCGAGACGAGGGCGCGCACTTCCACACCCTCATTTAAGGCCTGCCGTGCCAGGTCTCTATACGCCGGGCCCTTTAGCGTTGTCGCCTTCTTTAGCTCCAGGAGCATCTCGCCGGTGCGGGTACGGCGTATACTCCACACGTCGGCACCTAAGCCTGCCAATTTAGCGTCTCCGCGCATCACTTTCAAGACCTCCGAGTACTTAGACGCCTCGGTCTTGACGATGAGGGCCTCTCCGCGGTTACGCTTGCGGGCCACCTGTCGCTTATCCTTTTGTTTTTTCGACCTTTTTCCCTTTTTTCGGACCTTATTCCAGTGGCTTTTCCTGCCACGCCTGGGATCGTCGCTCGTCCCCCTCCTAGCACCAGCATCTGCTTCCGTGCTGGTTATGGCTCTTGTCGTTGGGGCCCTGCCGCTCGGGCCCCCTTCGGCGCTTGAGACAACTCGTGAGCTGGGTATCGCGCCTTTCGCGCTGGGCTTAGCGCCGAGACCTCTCTCTTTGCGGGCAGCCGGAGCTGGTCACGAGGATGGACCCTCAGACCCCGCCGCCACGTTCGCATATGTTTGTTTCCCCATCTGGGGCTTCCGACACGATACGCTTCTTAGAAGCGCCAGGTGCCGATTCGCCCGGGGACTGCCTAGCCCGCTTGGAGGTCCCTGCCTCCATTGGTAGGGTGGACTCTCCGACCGAGACAGTGGCATCCGTCTGGGTCTGCTTCGAGGCTATGTCCCTGATCCGAGGGGTGTATCGATGTTATATTGTACAACACTAATTTTCAGTAAAGTTACGAAACATGTACCAATATGACTGTATTTAATATAACTAGGTTGTAACGAAGGTACTAGGATAAACTTTTAACCCAAAATATAACATGTGTTTAAACGGTTATTATGTTCTGCAAGGCAAAATGCGCAAAACCATATGGTGATTTTTTCTTTTGTACCACCCTATGAAAAACGATTCCACTATATGGGAGAAAAAAATACAAAATCCACTATAACAGACGAATGGGAACAAAAACAAAAATGTGCACTTGCCCTTACGCTGCTGTTTTCTGCTTCCTTTAAGGAACACTCGGCTGAATTTCGGCGGTTGAAAACAACCCCCTAACACGACAAAAAAAAGCGGAGTGCGAAAGAAAACTCGATCGAAGCAATTCAGCGTTTGATGAGGAATGACATTGATATCAAGCACCACTACAATAAGCAACTGGCAGATATATTCACCAAATCGATGGATACTACACAGTTCGAAGCATTTCGAATCCTTCTGAGTAGTTTCAATTATGGGCGAAATCGAAATCAAAGTTGTTAGAGCCCCTCTCAACGACTTGTTGGTTTGAAGGAACAGCCTTGAAAATTTGTTCATTCCAATGGTAACTCTCCTCAAGACAAGGTCAATGTAATAGTTTGTTTCCGTTACCAATCTACTGCTGTTCCCCTTTCAAGAGATACTAAACTAAAGATAACTTGGATGGTTAATAGAGGTGTGAAAGGAATTTCTTTTCAGTTCAACTAAAATACAAACTAGTGTGGTCCTGCTCTACTTGTACATACTAGTATAATATTCTTCCTCTAAATCGTACAAATCGGCTGCCATATCGTCCCGCACTGCCATCAATTTGTTATCGCGGTCCATCTGCGTGCTCCGGTACAGCTGGGAGCTACTGCAGATGGCATCATTCACCGAGTGGAAGTCATTAAGAATCAAGTATTGCTTGATGTCGGACACAAGTTTCATCAGGGATTCTCCGGCGCGCACTGAATCAAACCAATTTTGGACATATCACAAATTAGGACTGTACAAACATTGAACGGATAATTACTTACCGATATTCGAAGCACGGACCTGCATCTCGTAGGTGTCCTGCTCGCATTGGGTCATCTTCGATAGTTGAGTCTCGTTTTCGCCCTTGGCAAGTCGGACGATTTCTGAAATGAAACAAATATTTCGTATCAGTATGGGAGATCAACGACCATCCGCTCTCTTGGAAATATAGGTTAGTTCTAGACAAAATATTCAAAAGGTCGAAAGTAACATTTGTAACAATGACTTCTAGCGTAATTTCCTGGGATCAGCTTGCTCCCACAAACAAAATAACACCATGAATAGATGCAGGGAGTTATTACCTTCCCGTCGGTAGTGGATATAGATGTTGGCAACCTGGCATTTCCAGGAAATTTACGTTTTAAGTCATAGTTTACAATTGTTACTCTCGACCTTTTGACGATTTTGTCTAGTGTTGTCAAATTTTGAATGTTCATACAGGGTGGGAAATGATACACTTGAAAATTGTTATAAAACATCAACAGGGTTGTATTGCACTTCATTACACTTCAAATAAAGTATTAAACATACATTGTGTTTAGTGAAGTTCAAATCTTTCTCCTTTCTATTTATTCACGGTCCGAAGACGCTTTTCAACATTGTTGCATGCCGCACGCACCACCTGTTCCGGCATTTGATCCCAAATCTCAACCAAACGGTTTTTAAATTAGTCCAAAGACATGTGCTTCAAGCCGCCTAGTTTTCCAAGCATGTATTCCCAGTTACACAAGTACAGTGGGTTCAAGTCAGGATGCAGGCAATTCAGAGGAACTGGTGAAACATGCTAAATTATGCTTACACCACTACTGAACAACTACTGTCTTATGCGCTGGAGCAGAATTCTGTTGTAAACAAAAACTTTTCTCTCCAAAATGATTCTTAGCACAGGGAAGTTGGTGATCTTTAATAACGTATTGTAAATAATAATCTTTCTATGAACAGTGAGGGTTATTGACCACAAACCATCAACGCAGAAGCACTTTGGTATCGTTTTATCCCTCGTTCGCCAGCTGGTATTTCACGAAGACTTGCTCATTATAAACGATCATTTTGTTTGTTCAGAGACACTTCCAAAGTATATAAATTTTCATCTGAAAAAAAAAATATGCCAACGATCTGGCAACTCTGCCGGCAATATTCTTGTGTGCCAATCCTTGAATCCTCGGCTTTTAAAAAGCCCATATTTAAGGTCCCGTTTCAATATATTTTGCATGAATGTGTGATTCATTTTCATTTCATTTATCTCGCCGAACGAGCAGGATCCCTTCAAATTCGCTCCTTCACTGCTTTGACCGCTGAGAAAGTGCGTACGCTGCATTCCTTACCGAGTTTCGTCTTAGTAACAACAACAGTAGTATCCTTGAAACGTTTTATGGTCCTGTTCACAAACAGTCTACTCAACATCAAATGCGACACCTTCCGTCTGATTTCCATGTTTGTGAATCCGTCAAAATGCAAGATCAGAATTGTCACCGATAATGGTATAAATTGTACCAAGGGGATTACAAATGAGTGTATCACTTTCAAGGTGGCACCCTGTATAAAAACGTACAGAACTATCAACAATAACCTGGGAATCCATGGAAAACATGAGAAAGCATGGAAATTCTACCGTAATGTAATCATGATGAGCCATTTCAATCCTATCTCCGCTCCAGGCGACTCGAGTAGTCCCCGACGGCAGATCTGCTCTATACCGACGGAGAGTTCCCCTGAGGTGTAACATCCGCCAAGACCGATGATCTTCTGCTTCAACCACTCACTTGATCTTTGCACCGTTTTCGCTGCAGAGCCGAAAGGAACGGAATTCCCGATAATCCTTTTAGCATTAGCATTAGCATTGACGTTTGCACACCTCGTAGATGGAGCTACGATGAGGAATAATTCGGTAGGATCGGAACTCCCGAACTCCCGATAATCCTGCACATATAATCAGGAATGCTCATTATATGCAGCGTATCGGGCACTATTGAAGGCATTCTTGACGTCACAATGCAGTAACGATTTCCTCTCTGCATCTGTTTGTGCACCTTCTTCGGACTCTCGACGACATTCCGAAATGCATCAACCGTTGTCTTTCCTTTCCAAAACCCGAACTGGTATGGTGACAAGCCCAGCTCACTCTCCGTACACTTCGTCAACCGGTTGACCTTTTCCAATAGCTTATCGAGTGTATTCAATAAGCATATGAGCCTGTAAGATACTGGTTTCCCCTGCGGCTTTCTTGGCTTCGGTAGCAGCACTGTTTTTTACCTGCTTGGGAAGCACCCCTCCTCCAGACATCTCAGAAACGCTCTGTTGGCTCTGTCCGACTTCAATCCATTCGCCACGGCAACGAGTTCATCGTTGGTGACTTGCATGTATTCGGTGGAGGCGGCATCCTTCAGCTTCGATGTACCAACAGTTGTACGGTGTGCATGGCCACATTGTTGGAAAGGGCCATTAGTCGAAATTCATCCGCTATACAAGCTGTGCAGTACGGGCACAAAGATTATGTGCTCAACGGAGTCTGACTACCATGCTGTTGGCGTCGCTAGTCGCTAAGCAACAAGGAGGAACAGCGCAAAGCCGCCACATCCGTAACGATGAAATTTATTTTCAAATATAGACCATAATCGCACCATCAGCATCCTCAATTGGAATGCTTGTTCCATCCGGAACAAAACAACTGAGCTCGGTGACATCCTTAACAGTTAGGTCATCGACATCGCCATCGTCACCGAGACACATCTCAAGTCGGAACTCACCGTTTCTATCCCAGGATACCGGATTGTGCGACTTGATCGTAGCGGCTCTAGTGTAGAAGGAGTTGCGATCGCCTTGCGCTACAACATCAACAACCATCTGCTTCCGAGTCTTCAGCTACAGTCAATCGAAGCTATCGGAGTCGAGGTCGAAACTGCCGTTGACCCTATCACCATTATCGCGGCCTATTGTCCCAAGCAAGCCAGCACCGATACAACAACGGTCCTGCGGAACGACATTCACAAGCCAACTGAGAGGCAGGGGCAATTTAAAATCGCCGGCGACCTAAATGTGAAACACGAAACCAGGGGAAACACCCGGCGCAACCGGAACGGAATAATTCTGCAGGAAGACCTGGTAGAGGGCCATTACACCGACCTGGGCCCGGTTACTCGCACCCGGTTGAGCAGATCCGGGGTCCATTCGACAATCGACATCTTTCTCACCAACATGGGGAACAACATCGCCCAGCCATTAGTACACCAGGCGCTCAGCTCGGACCACTATCCGGTGGTGGCCGAAGTTGGCTCCTCGGTCAATCGGCATCAGATCACCAGACGGAACTACCATCGTGCCAGGTGAGAGAGGTTCCGACAACATTTCGACGTTACCGTCGATTGATAGGCCCACTAAGGAACTGATTCAATTGCGCAACGCTACCCGGAGGCAGTACCAACGAACTGGTCTGCCTACTTTAAAAAGTCATTGCAATCGGATGACCAAAATTTTGAAGGCCAGAATGGTGGACCTTAGAAATAACATTTTTTCCGAAAAGATCCGCTCTCTCCCAGATTGTGCAAAATCGTTCTGGAAGTTGCCAAAAAATTTAAAAACTAAACCAAGACCCATTCCACCTTTGATCCCACTCGTCAGGAATTGCTTCACGGATCGCTTAATAACTCCTGCAGAGAAGGCTGTTGAGATAGGTCGACACTTCGTCAGCTCCTACAATCTTGGACAAAACATCGTCAATCCACATGAAGCTGCTGTTAGCGAGCTTGTAATCAACATCCATCTAAGTCCTAATGACTTCTTGGAAGAGTTGGAAATCTCAGCTAAAGAATTGTTGACCTATATCAAAGCGTCTAAGAACATGGAGGCCCCAGGTTTCGGTAACATCATGAACTTGGAGCTCAAGCAATTGAGCCTCCACTTCTATAACCATCTGGCGATGGTTTTCAACCAATGCCTCCGACTTAGCTACCCCTCGTGTTGGAAGTCAGCCAAAGTCATCTCCATCCAGAAACCTGGGAAAGTTCCTTCGTGTTCCAAGAGCTATAGGCCCATCAGCCTTTGAGAAGCGATCCACCGTCGGTTTGTCTCGTCTCCCGAAGAGCTTAACATCTTGCTCTACGAACAGTTAGGATTCCGACGTGGTCGCTCAACAGTGAACCAACTCAACCGAGCGGAACAAGTCTGTTGAGAAATCATCTGCCATTGCACTTCTCGATATCGAGAAGGCCTTTGATAACGTGTGGCACGATGGTGCATAAGCTAAAAATATTCAATCTTCCTATCTTCCTGGTCAAGATAATTAAAACTTATCTGTCGGACAGGACCTTCCGTGTTTCGCTGCCAGATGCAGTTTCCGACGCATAGGAGATCTCCGCCGGTGTTCCGCAGGGAAGTATACTAGGTTCACTTCTGTTCAACCAATTCACCTCGGACATACCCCCGCTCCCTGAAAATGGATCTCTGTCGTTGTTTGTCGATGATACCGCAGTAGTCCACAATGGTAGGGGTAACAAGAGCGCTTACAGCGAAACTGCAGCGAAGCCTTGATGTTCTGTCTGAATACTTCACCGAATGGAAGGTCTGTATCAACGCAGAAAAGATCCAGTTCATACTCTTCCCATACTCCAATTCTCTCAGACTTGTTCCGCCTGAGGATTGTAAAATAAGCCTTAACAACACAACGATGGAATGGGCCAAATCATCTGTCTTTCTTGACGTTACCAAAGACAGCAAGCTTATTTTCAGGGAACAGGTTGACAAAACTGTCACAAAATGTATCGTTCTGTTTAAACTACTGTACCCATTTACCAACAGAAGGTCTACATTATACCTGAAAAACAAGCTTGCTGGCCTACAAGCAAATCATACTTCCAGTCATCGAGTACGGCATACCAATCTGGGAGCGTTGCGCAAAAAAACATCACCTGAAGCTACACCGTGTTCAAAATAAGTTCCTTAGGATGATCCTGAACACCCTTCCGAGGACAAGAACGTCTGAGGACCACCGTTTGGCCGAGATAAAAATGCTCGATGATCGCTTTAGTGAGTCTATCAATCGGCTATCAAGTCAACTAGATTTTCCCGACGAATCGTGACGTGGCGGTGTTGATGGACGATGAGACCCAAGGGGTGAGTCGCTCAGCACAATATCTCTTGTGCCTATTTTTTTTTAGTGTGCTTCTAAGCGTTACGATGTTCGAACGTAGTGCCAATAGGTCCCCATGTGTGCCACGGTAGTTTGACAGTTGAATCTTAATATTCTGGCTACGCCTGGCAACCAGGCGATTGTTTTGTTTTGATTTCAAAAGTTAGGTCCGCGTTTTTCATACTCTTGTGTTGAGACAGCCACTTTGGTGCTGTTGGTGATGGATGGATAAAGAATGGAGCTCAAGAAATTTATAACTGAAAGTTAGTGTGTTAGTTCCTTTAAACTGTTGTATATTGGCAATTGATTTATCCTCTCTCTCTCAGTATCATAGATTTCCCGGCTGACTCAAAATTTACAACTTTTTCACTGTAGTATATGCTCGACGTCATTTCCTTGGTGAACATTCTTGCATTCGGAAATGAACATTATTGTTATGCCTGGTCAGGCTATGAATATGCCGGTTTCCTCTCTTGTCCATCGAGCACTGCAAGATAGATATTTGCCCATGCATAGCCGGAACTTTCCGCAGAAAAAAAGATATCAGTGTTTTTCAGCTGCTCCAATAAGGCATCAAAGACCGAGTCCTCTGGTAAAAAGGTTATTGTGAGATAAAGTTATGCCGCAGACAGACGTTCAAGCTCGAACAAAGAATTCAAATTGTTGTGTAAATTCATCTTGCACAGTAGCGCTGACAGCAACTAATTGCCAGTACTCTATGTTTGTCTACATCTTATCAATCAACGTCGTGAGCATGCTACTTGTATCTAGCATCTTCGTCGAATAGCTGGATGTGGCGGTTATGGGATTAGGAAATACTTAATATCTATTTAGGGAATGAAATTGGCGAGATCCAGGAGGCATATCACTTCTCTGCTAAGAAACCATAATTCTGCTGAATTTCATGCATATGTTTCTCCATTCCGCCCGGTCCAGGATTTTTTTCGGTTTGGAAATTTTCTCGATTTCCCTTATTGGGGATATCCTTGGTCAGCCCAAAACTAAGGTGGCGGTTCCATTAGTGTTGAAACCTCACTCGGTAGCGGGCAGGATCGGATATTGGATTGTATTTTGATAATGTCCTTATACAGGATTCTGTGATTTGAATTTTAATAGAATTTTCTGATCGATAGGTTTATTTGCGAACATTTGCGAGCTTTTCACAATTATATCGCTGTAAAGCAAATGAACAGTTTTGGAAGAAGTTTATATCTGTAGCTACAATCAGTTCGTTTTTGGTTTTGCATAACTGGTTGAATTGTTTTAAATAAATTATCTAATAGATAAATCGTCTAGCTCAAACCTTTGTAGGGGTAAGTGGCGGGACCATCATCATCATCATCATCATTAATTTCTTTTAACGGAGTTCCACCAGCAACAGCTTCTTCACGAAGGTTCTAAGATATGATCCGCATATCCTCTTCAATCTCCGGATCTTCTCGATTATTACCTTAGCCAGCGACTGTCAGCAGATGTTTTACTTTTTCAAAATATTTAGGATATGGAGGATGATGGTTCCATATCCCGCTTCCCATTTGCTCCAAAAACATGCCTTTAATTAAAGCTGATAAGTGATATCATGTCACGACTTATCAATTTAATCACTAACCGTATTCACTGTTTCCGAAATTTCGCCTATACTAACAGGTAGATCAAAAGTTCACTTATCATTTTCCGTTGCGTGAATAGCCAAACAAATCAAAACAACACCACAACAATTTGAAACGTCAATTTTTCAGGGCTGCCAGGTTATATCTTCGAGACGTACAAATGTCAAAAGTGTGCCATAGAGTGCCACACATGTTCCGTTATGGTGTAAGGTTTCCCACTTCGGCGTGCCGGGCACACTGTTCTAAGCGACGCATGAGACCTTGATGAGACCTATCTTACCCTGGATGGCAACGACTGGCAGGGCACTTCGTGTTTTATTTTCCCCACTAAGGAAGTGAGCTCCGAGGTGAAGTTCATTTCACTCATCAAGTTCCCCAAGAAGATGCTGCTGTGGCTGACAATCAGTGAGTATGGGATGTCAAAGCCGCTTTTTTTTCGCTCCGGACTGGCCATGAACGGGGAATACGAAATGCCTGTTGCGCCGTATATCAAGAAGACGCGCTGTTCTGACCGTATCTGGCGTCGGCCCACTACTCGAAGCGACCACTACTCGAAGCGACCATTGGAGGAGATGGAGCGGCTGAATATTGATGTGGTGCCTGAGTCAGCGAATCCACCCAACGTCTCCAACTGCGTCCCATCGAGAATTTCTGGGCCAACCTGAAGCGTAAGATCTGCTCCAACAATTTGTCTCGAAAACTGAGGAGGAATTGATAAATAAAACGAAGAAAGATCTCTAAAACATGCCAACACGCATGTTTTCGTCCGCCATGGCGAATGTTCCGGTTAACTGCCGGAAGGCCGCTCGCAAGGACGTAGTATTTTTTAGCAAGTAATCTTAAATAATTACCTTCCATGGTAAATTTATCTGAAGCAATTATCTGTCTTGGCTTTTTTTTTATCACCATCCGAAAAAAGTCCATTTTTTAATGTAAACGTTAGTAGAAACGAAATTTCAATACATTTAACGGGGCTTATCACATATCTGCTCGATTTAAATTATTAGTCAGTATAAGCAGTTTTCTTCCTTATGACAACAACAAGGAAGACGACAAGTGGAACAAAAACGAATTTAATTAATCACCAACAGGATGCGAAGGTGATAGAAATATTACGGATGAGATCAGACCTTCCGGTTCGTAGTGTTTTACTCTAAAACTTGCCTATTGTAAGTTTCGAGTCCTGGTCGGTAACTAGATTTCTCAAAACAACCTAATTGAAGATAACTTAATATTTCAGAAACAAAAAAACATGGGCTGATTTAATCTAGTATCCAACAAAAATCATCAAAACATACGAAAATTCGTAAAAACCTTATTTTATCTACCCACCTTCAAAATTTTCGAGCATACTCCTCACATCCTCCTTCAAACGAGTGTTGTACGATTTAAGCAGAGCTTCTTTCGATTGCGTTAGATTCCGCTGCATATTGCTAATATTAAGAACTGATAACTCTTCAAATTAACACTAACTTTTATGATAAAATCAAAGCACAAAATAATCTACCTCGTCTGTTTACAAAGCGTCTTCTAGTCTTCTTCGGCTTTGACGTTCTCGTCCGTTCCGTCGCCGACGTCAATGAAATCGAATAAATTTTAGTACAAAGTATGACGTCCTCTCACGCACACAGCAAAACAGGTGGAAACGTCAAACGAATTCGAATCAAAACAAAACAGCATGGTCAAATACTAAACACGCTCGACGATTAGCGGTGAAAAGTTTTCGTAAAAAAGTAGTGAAAAACCTGTAAAATAATTAATAAAACATTTGTGATGGTAAGCTACAAGTCTTGTTTCTGCACAGGAATCACGATCTTTATTGAATTTCAGGCAAAAACACCGAAAGCAGCGAAACGATATTTCGATTCCACCGCTGACGAACCGACGAAAAATAAAAGCAAAAAATCCAGCAATGTCGCCAAGGGGTCCGAGAATGCGGTGAAAAAGGAAAGGATCAAAAACAAACCTGGATTCAAATCGGACGCAGATGGGATGAGAGTTATCACAGTGAATGACAAACTCGCCCATCGCTTTGGTGGCAGGAAAAAGGGTCAGCATAAAAAACTGCTTGAAATCCCGGTGAATCCAGAAGCACTGAAGCGACATTCCCGCGGAGAAGGGCTTGACGTCAGTGGTGTCAAGACAAATTTTCAAAAAATTCGACAGAAGCGACATGAGATCAACATTGAGTTTGCCACAGAGCAAGCAGCGCGAGCGGAAATACTGCTTAACGAAGATGAAGGCTACCTGGAAGTGGACGATGACGAACTGACCACGGAAGTTAGCCAAGCCGAAATCGTCAACAACGTGGATATTACAACGGCTGCGAAACATTTCAATCTGCAGTTGGAGTTCGGACCGTATCGAATGAAGTACACAAAAAACGGCGGCTTTCTATTGCTGGGAGGAAAGAAGGGTCACGTTGCGGCGTTCAATTGGGTTAAGAAATCGTTGCTGTGCGAAATGAATGTAATGGAATCGGTTCACGATGTGGCTTGGCTGATGAATCAAACTATGTTCGCTGTTGCGCAGAAAAACTGGGTTCACGTGTATGATAGCAAAGGAACGGAAATTCATTGCATAAAAGGCATGAATCGAGTTTCGAGATTGGAATATTTGCCGTATCATTTTTTGCTAAATTCGGCCAACGAAGAGGGCTACCTTTCCTGGATGGATGTCTCAATTGGCCAAACTGTTACGACTTACAACACAAGGCTAGGTAGGATTAATATGATGTGCCAAAATCCATGGAATGCAGTCACATGCATTGGAAATTCGAAAGGAGTCGTATCCATGTGGTCTCCTTCGGTTCGTGAACCATTGGCAAAAATGCTCTGCCATTCGATGCCAATGACGGCCCTTGCTGTCGACCCAACCGGAATTCAACTGGCAACCGCTGGCCTTGACAGAACAATCAAAATATGGGACATACGTCAACTGGAAGGCCCTCTAATCACCTACAAGATGCAATCAGCTGCCTCTGGAATTGATCTTTCACAAAAGGGACTGATGGCCATCTCGCTTGGAAATATCTGCGAAGTTTACAAAAAACCAAGTGTTATGCAACGAGATCTTCGGCCGTATTTGCGGCAGAAGGTACCGTCAACCATTTCGAACTTCCGGTTCTGCCCTTACGAAGATATACTTGGAATTGCCACTGCCACCGGTTTCACCTCAATTATCGTCCCTGGCGCGGGTGAACCCAACTTCGATACGATGGAGGCAAATCCCTTCCAATCGTTGTCACAGCGGCGTGAAGAAGAAGTGCACAGTCTGCTGGAGAAGGTCCCGTCCGAATTCATTTCGCTCAACCCCGCTCAAATCGGCGAAGTCGATGTACCTTCTTTGAAAGATCGCTTGGAGTCGAAATCAAAGCTGCAGACGGTAAAAGTGCCGAAGATCGACTTCGAACCTAGAATGAAGAACCGGATGTCGAAGGCGAAGCGATTCAAGAACAAACAGAAGGTAAAGGAAGTGTTACGAAACGAGGCAATCCAAACCATCAAGGAAACCAAGGAGTCACTCAAGTCGGAAGCCGCCGCGGTGGAGACAGCCGATTTTATTCCACTGGAATCCAATGGCGTACTGGATCGCTTCCGTGATAAAAAGATGAAGAAGAAGAAATAGAAGTAAGTTTAACTGTCAATCACTAGGTTTAAATTTACTTCAAAAATGGAAAATAAATGTTAAAGATTGTGGAAGCAAGAATTTGTATGGTTTTATTTTGGCAATTAGAGATTTAGATGACTTAACCTTTCATGAAGCAAAGTTATGATGTAGAAGGAGATGTTCGCTCATCACCATGAGGCACCAAGAGTGAACAACAATGTTTTTTGGCTAGAATGAAAGATATGAAGAGAAAGTTTTTTTTTTTTTTTTTTTGATAGTTCCGCTAGTGTGCGGCAGGATTGGAAATGTAACAGATGTTTTTTAGGAAAATTGAGCGAAAAGGGCATGTATACAGTGGTACTCGAACCAAGGACATTTTTGCCTAACATCCCACTGCGGGGTAGGCTGAAGGAGCACGGACTAAGTCCGCCACTTCGTAGCAAACATCTCCTTCTACATCATAATCGTTACTCCTCGCACGGAGAATATATAACATAACAATTAATGTAAAGTTATGATGTTTTGTGCTGTTTACTTTCGATATTCTTGACATTTTTCTATTGTGGCTGAAAACTCTACACTTGAACATTATTTATTTTGTTTAAAAATTCATCTTAAACTACAATTCAGAGTAAGATCTATCGAAAACGGGCATTTTTTGTGAGTGTATTAAGTTGAAGATGCGTTCCAGGTAACTAGTAAGCATTCGCATATGCAGTAAATCAACCCTAAATCTGCATTTCAGATGCTACAAGCATTATATCAGCATCTTGAATGTTACCTGTTGTGAAGTTGAATTTCAAAAGCTATTTAAATGCTTGTAGCCTGTAATAAGCATTTCGAATGCAAAATATAATGAAGCATTATTATAGCATTGCAGTGAAGCAGCCGTATATTGGGCCAAATGTGGCATTTATGTTGCATTTAAGGCGACTTAATTGCTTGATAGGCTGCCGTAAAGACGCTTTGGAACTTCTTATTGGTTACCTGGGGTGACATATGCGTAAATGTATAATTTGTGACTCATGAAGTACCAGCGCATCGATCCCAAGCTGAATGAGTCACCTCTCAAAATACATAACCAACATATAACTCCCAACGAATAACACCTCAAATATTTTGTCCAAATAACAGTGAATAAAAACAAAAAAAGAGTTCTAGTAATATCTCACATGCACACTAAAACACGTCTACGCAATATTGAAAATAATCTAGTGTACACGGTACTTCGACAGTACTAGGTACTAGAACTAGTGGCCGATTCTCTAGTACGCTAGTACGATAGTGATCTTTTTTAAATGCTTTTTCGGCACAACTACGTCCTTCCCTTTTATGTCCATGGTTATAACATGTTATAACGGTTGTCAAATAATTTTTTCAACAAGAAATTCGTCATCAAGATAGACTAGCATCAACAATCAATATGCAACTAGCGATTTGAAATTGGTTCACTGTTGTAGAACCCCTTGGTCCGAAGTACAACTTGAAGCCAGCACCTTGTTATACATATTTGCGCCTTTGTTTTGATTTGCTGTGTTATTTTGACAGAATATTTGAGAGTGTGTTCGTGTGAGTTCATTATTAGGGGAGCATTATTGAGCTTGGGACCGATGTGCTAGTACTGACTGAGCCAAGAAAAAAATCGTATTTGTATGGGACCTACTGGTCTTAGAGTTAGTCTATGGTTTAATCTTACATGCGCCATGAACGTAGAATTAAAGTCGAAAAGAGCCCCTTCTCCTGTCAAATTAAGCAAGCGCACATGCTTTATTGAAACCCTTAAACATGTATATTTAGGGAATAGTTACTTTTTCAGCAGTTGAATCAACAATCAATATGGAAATAGCAATTTGAAATTGGTTCACTGTTGTAGAACCCCTTGGTCCGAAGTACAACTCAGCACCTTGTTATACATATGTGCGCCTTTGTTTTGATTTGCTGTGTTATTTTGACAGAATATTTGAGCATGTGTTCGTGTGAGTTCATTGTTAGGGGCGCATTATTAAGCTTGGGACCGAGCTTGGAACCGATGTGCTAGTACTGACTGAGCCAAGAAAAAAATCGTATTTTTTCGAGACCTACTGGTCTGGGTCCATAAATTATGTCACGCTAAAAGTGACTTTTACAACCACCACCCCCCTCCCTTGTCACGTTTTTAGTATGGACCTGCAATTTTTTATTTGTATGGATTGTCACGTTTTCCCAATAGCAACTGGATATGACGCAAAGTAAGTGTAAATATTTGGTTAACCTACTATATATATATTAATTATTTAAACTATCACAGGTATTACAGTTTGTGGTATTCGAAGCGGTTGAATTTATTGAATCGATCTCAACATGGATTGAAACAATCATAACAAGTGTATTTGAATTATTTTTTTTTTTTGCCATAGCGATTTACAAATACTAATCTAATCGATAATAATCTTTAACAGGTAGTTTCAATAAAAATTATAATGAAATTCGTATGGTGTTGATGTGTTTCAATAACGTTTATATAACGACACATCATAATGAGGGATGGAAATCATAAACTTGACACATACTTTTTATAAAGAAGGAAAAATTATACTCATCTGAGAGATAAAAATCATAAGCTTGACACATACTTTCTATATGGAAGGAAATATGGTATTCATTATAGTGAGAGATAGTTGTTATTGGAACTTCATCTTAAAGTTTATAAGCATATCGATTAGATATTATTTGTAAATCGTTATGGCAAAAAATTATTAGATTTTCAAATACATTTGTTATGATTATTTTTATTCGTGTATAAATGTTAATGTACACTTTTCTAATGGTTGTTAGCATTTTATTAAAATTAAAATTCTTTCAATTACAGAAAAAATAAGGTGATTGGAAACGGAAATGTTTGTTGTTTCAACCATTCTCGTTTTTTTTTTTTTCAAACAGCAATTCAGTTCAAATCTAGGTTCAAATCGTATAAAAATTTGTTTGAAACAAACGTTAAGCGTTGGTAGAATCAACCAACAAATCTGTTTATCTTCGTAGCTATCATAATGAAACAACCAAAATAATGGTAAATTCGAACGGATGTCAGTTAAACTTAACTGCCCGATTCCCGAAACAATTACTCTAAATTTTAGCATATCATCGTAGGTAGTCAAATCAAATTAATATGGTGTTTGTGCCAATTACCAATAGTTTTTCTCAGTGTGATCAAGCCACGGGACCTGTTTCCACAACGTTCAAGGATTGATTCCAAGTTTCTCTATATTTTGATCTTTTCAACATCATTACATTTCATAAGTTATAACTTATAAGGTGTACCTTAATCAAATTTATAATGATTGCTTGTGGAAAAAAATCATAATGTGTGCTTATATCCAATTTTGCTGAATGTAGGCACATTTTTTTTTGTTCGATGCTGAATCTCCCTACAGTTGGGACCTCTATTTCCAGCCAAATTTCATGACTGAATTTAAAAATCAGCTGACCAGATATCTCTATTGGTTTGCGCCGGGACATATTTTTAGGGTGCGAGCAACTGGATACTAAAGTTCAGGGATCTGGCGGACAGAGATTTTCCTGTAGTCAACATCTCTAACAACCAAACGTCAAAACATTAATTGTTTGTAAACAATGCAGGCGTTTCTACCCGTAGTATTAAACGTCAGGCGGGCCTTATTCAAATAAGGCCCGTGATATGTTGCATATTGTCAAACGCTAGTAAATAGGATAGGGTTGCCAGGCCCCTGCTAAAGTTTATTTGTCCTACCCCTCGTGGTCGTTTTCCCCTTGAATCGAACACCGATTCGATAACGGCATGCCGTTATGTTTTTTTTAAGAATAAAAATAAACGTCACTTTTTAGTACATCCATCCATTCATCAGATTCTCAGAAAATAGTGAAAATTTTGCGTCGCACGTTCGGTCAGTGCACTAATTTTCTCATTTTTCCTTACTATAACAACCCAAAACTATTGAAAAAATAGTGAAAATCGCTTAAGAACTTCTCAGAGTTCCGCTCACATCGAATAAATACCATCGACGGACGGAGATAATAGTGAAACTCTTGTGTACAAAATGGTCGCCACGAAAATGGTACCGAACAAGCGTCGAGGTGGATTCAACGGGGTGTCCAGTCGGCAACGTTTCAAACCCGGCGGACCCAGACAGATGAATGCTATGTTCAACGCAAACCAGCTCGGCGACAATCCAGGATTCGTGGATTTCAATGACGATGTCCAAATTCCATCTGCATCAACGACTAGTGGAAATGCCGCAACCGCAGTGATAGCAACGAACAATGGCACAGGACCGGCGGGTGTACACAAAAACAGTACCCGAAAGGGAAATCACAATCAAAAGCGCATAAATATGAAAAATGGAGGTGGCATGCGGCGTATTCCTCCGGGCATGGGTGGCCATTGGGGTCCACCGATGCCGCCTATGCCTCCTATGTTCATGGGTGGTGGTCGCAGAAACGGTCCACCACTTCCGCCACCACCGCATTTCCGAGTTCCTCCAATGGGAATGCGAGGTATGCGTGGTGGGCCAATGATGCCGCCACCGCCTCCGAATGGTCGTTTCGGTGGTCCACCGATGGGACCGGGTCCAATGGGACTTATGCCAAGACCAATGCCTCCGATGCCGCCTATGCGAGGTCCGATGATGAACCCTATGGGACGCATGATGCCTCCACCGTTGCGAGGTCGCCCGGATGGCCTTCCAATGCGCCGCATTCCTAATGGAAAGCTCCCATCGGGTGGTAGGGTCGGGAAGGGCCTTAAAGTTGTACCTCGGGGGGTCCCTCCCGGGAAGATGCTGAAACCGACGATTAGTAGGAAGATCAAACCCAAAGTACCTGTCAAGCCAAAGGAGGAATATCCCTTGGACAAACCGTGGGTAACGGACGAAATCAGGGCGGAACACGACAAGAAGTGCGAACTGGCCGAACGGCTCAAAGGCAACAAGGACGACGAGCTGTTTGCTCAGTTCAAAGAGCAACGGGATAAGTTTGTCAAGATGTACGATGCGGCACAGTTGGAGTTTATCGGAAAGCATCCGGAGCAGGTAATGTACGGGGTTTCAACTGGTTCACGTGACACTATGGGTTTCTGGGTTAAATTTGAAGCCAACGAAGCTTGTGTGATTTGTGCTTACGGTCGGATTAAACTATCTATGGAATTGAATGATCATCGGGGTGGGAATAGATGAATTCTGAATTTATGATACAAGCAATCACACTAAGCTTGACGGCTCCTAATACGAGTTTCAGGAACTCAGATTCGTTTGAGATATGCAAACGGTTTTGACAAAGAGATGGTCTTTTCGGTCTTTTCGGTAAAACAACAGTTTTAGGGACAATAAGCTGGACGAATATTGTTGATTCATCAGCATTAAGTAACTGTGACGAATCCCATATTAAGTATTGTTTTTTTTGCACTAGCACTGGCGTAAACTTAACACATCGGTCAATAAATAGGAAAAACATTTTTTTTTGCCAATATACATTTTTATCAATAAAATCTCCTTTTAGAGTGATACAATCATTCCAACGTTTCTCTAGCTTTTCGATGTCACCGGTGCAGAACGAATAACCGAGACCTTCAAAATAGGCTTCAGTTTCAGCAATTGAGTTCTGCGGAGAGCCAGTGGTCGCTGGGGGCCAGATCTGGAGAATACGGTGGGTGCGGTAGCAATTCGAAACCCAATTCGACCATTTTTGCTGCTGTTTTTATTTACTTGTGACACGGTGCATTGTCTTGGTGAAAGAGCACCTTTTTCATCTTCAAATGAGGGCCTTTTCTGGGAGATTTCGGCCTTCAAACAATCCAACAAACCAATATAATAGTCGCTGTTGATTGTTTTTCCATGTTTCAAGTAATCAATGAATAGAATTCCATGCGCATCCCAAAATACAGAGGCCACTACTTTCCCAGCCGATTTACAAGTCTTTGGACGTGTTGGACGGCTTCCTTCATCTGCACGCCCCTCAGCAGACTGTCAATTTGATTCCGAAGTGAATTGGTAAATCCGAGAGCGGCATCCATTTGGAAAACAGTTTTTTTCATGCGAATACGGTGCTTGAGGAACGATGTTAACGTTGTTTTTGGTCAAATAATCGCGAACTAAACGTTATGTGTGAGCTGGTGACCATGACTTGTTGTCCCACAATTCTTTCCTTTTGAGACGAATATTCTCACGCAAACGCTTCATAACGCCCAAATAATATTCAGCATTGACCGATTGACCTTCCGGAAGGAATTCCGAGTGCACCACACTTCGGCTATCGAAGAAAACAGTCAGCATAACCTTGATTTTCGATCGACTTTGACGCGATTTTTTGGGGTTTCGGCTGATTTTGGAAACGCCAGACCGATGATTGCTGGGCTGTTTCGACGTCGTACTCGTAGAACCAAGTCTCGTCACCAGTTATGATGTGCTGGATGTCCGTATCACTCATTGTGAGCATTTCTTTTGCGACAGTTTTGCGTTGTACTTTTTGAAGTAAATTCAACAATTTTGGAACAAGACGCGCGGACACCCGTCTCATGCCCAAAACATCGTGTATAATGCATTTAACGGATCCATTTGATATGTTGAGATCATCAGTTATTTCTCTCTCGGTCACATGGCGATTTTGCAGCATAATTTTTTCGATGTTTTCTTCGTTTATTGATGTTACTGGACGACGATCATGAGGCAGATTTTCAACTGATGTACGACCCTCTATGAACGACTTATACCAATCAAACACACGTGCACGCGATAGAGCAGATTCCTCATAAGCTTTCTGCAACATTTTCAATGCATCCGAAGCACTTATTCCGTTGCAATAAGAATATTTCAAACTAATTCTTTGCTCAACGTTTGATTCAATAGTAAAATTCGAAAACACTGAAGGTTGATTTGTTTATGGTGCCGTAAAGCTTCGTGACAGATCGTGCTACACTTGACATGAACATGTATAACAGTTCTACCAATCTAAGATTTTTTTTTAACAGTTTTATTCATAAAGGCTCGTTTATATTTGAGGAGAAGATATATCAACATACGAAATTGCTTTGAATACATCGTTTTTAAGAATCACAAAAGTAGCGTCACTATATCTCGATAAGTAATAAACCAAATGTCATGAAATTTTGATATTTTATTAGTGGCGCCATCTGGTAGTTAGGCTTGGGACTTATTGACTTCAGATTATGTTTTTACCAGCTAAATCGTTTAGCACAAAGGCATAACAATAACTGGAGCTAAGTGGTCATTTGGTATAATGTCGTTTGGCTTAATTACCATTTGGCATAACACTCTTGAAATTACATAGAATCCAAGTGATCATTTGGCATAATGTCTTAGGCATAGACTTTCATCCATCGATATATTCCGTTCTTAACAAGTACGCTGTTTTTCAAAATATGGCATTCACAGGTTTCACGGTTACAATTTAATTTGAATTTGTGTTTTCTTCCGCTAGATAGATATGTTTTGCATAATTTCGCGAAACCGACTGAAACGCAACTGTCACAAATAGGCGAATATGGAAGTATTTTTATCTCCCATCCCATTAATTAGGCTGTGGCTTTGAGACAACACAAATTTTTATACTTATTATACCAAATAATTTATTTTTCTCTAAAATTAAAATTCATGCGTCAAAACCATAATGCCTAATGGTCTCGGTCGATTGTTCGGAAATTCATCTTGTTTTCTAGTTTTTATGCCAAATGTTTCTGATGAAACGTTCATTTACAGATTTTCATTCCCAATAATCTTTCTCAAATTGTTCGCCAATGGCAAAAGATCTTTACGCCAATTGAATTTTAAATGTCCAAGCTATGTCATTATGCCAACTGAACCTGAAGCACCTTTCATTTTCCGATATTTATGCCAAACGGCCTGTGTGCCAAATTATCATTGATTATCCAACATCTCATGTCAAATTTTTTTTTTTTGCTAAACGACCTTATGCCATATGGGGTAGATCCGTGGGACCTTATGCCATATGGGGTAGAACCAGCGAATTGCGACTGTAACCGATTTACCAACTAATCTAACGCGTCGTAATAATTATCGACTCACCCTTTAAAATACTAAATTATCAGCATTTACTACAAACCAAAAAAAATTTTTTTTGACGTTCCATCTGAAGACACGATAAACTGTTATTTGATTATCAACTAAAATGTTGTAAGGGGCTATTCATAAACCACGTAGACTTTTCTGGGGGGGAGGGGGGTGGGTTTGACCAAAGTCTACGCTCCATACAAAAATTCAAAAAATTGTATGGAGAAAAGTCTACGAGGAGGGAGGGGGGGGGGTCTGAGATTTTCAAAAATGAGTCTACGTGGTTTATGAACAGGCCCTAAGCAAAACTAATGTCCGATGCAAAATAAATTTCGACGCATTCAAGGATTGTACGACATTTCCCGGAAAACTATTTCCCAGAAGACCATTTGCCGGAAGAGGCCATTTCCCGGAAAACCATTTCGCGGAATGAAACATTTCCCGGAAACCCCACATACCGGAATGTACCATTTCCCGGAATTTATTTTTCACGACCAAATATGTTCATTTTTTCGACTTTTTATGTTTTGTTTTTATTTTCCCAGACAAGAAATATTCCGTTTTTGTTTTTCTTTTAAATCCACAATTGTATTTCCATATATTCATCAACTTTTGCTACGTGAAATTAAAAATCCTTTTTTTTTATTTCAATTCTTTTTTGCCTTTCTTAATAATATGTTGATTATGAGAAATAGATAATGTATACTGGCGCACTATTTGTACAAAAATACATATTCTGAAACTGGGAAAAGGGCTTATATTAAACTAGTAATAAATATGTATGGAACTAAAAAAGAGAAAAAAAAATTCTCAACAATTGTTTTATCTAATTAATCTTCAAACATAGGTTTTTTTATGATGCAATGTAAATGCGATTCCTTTTATGTGGTCCATTAGAGAAACTCCTCTGTTTCAGATTGTTCGTTTCGGACCTTCGTTTTTAATTTTCATTTTCTCAGACATTCTTCGCGTTACTGTGTCCATTTGCAAATATCTCAAATAATCTGCCGATGTCGACTGCTCTTCTTGCTGAAAGGCTTGCAAAACTGCATAAAAGTTGATATTTGTTGTTCCTTTAAAAAACCTGTTGAATTTGTTGTGCCAACCTTCTACACAATTGGAGGTACGTGGCACATCGTTCAATGTATTTTTATACATAGACCAGAAGGCTGGTGGATATCGAGGCATACATCTTGACCGATCCGTAGGTATCAAACACTATAGTGGAAATGAACGCAAGCAAAGCATCACCGAAAGCTCCTAATGTCTGAATATCTAGATAAATTGTTACTCGTTGTTTCAATTGTCAAAGTTAGCGTTTCTTTGTATCGTTGCTAAATGAAATCAAACAAAGGGGTCGAATCAAATTCATTTCTTTTAAATGACACAGAGTTTCTTTTTAAATTATTTTGAAAATTTAATTTATTCAAAAAATAAAAGAATAGCTGTGCAATCGCTGTTGTAACAAAAATTTAATTCAATAACAAATTATACGTTTCCGAAAAGACAAAATGTTAATATGAATTGTATATTAAACTGATGATTGGTATTCATCAGAGGTTTTCCCTTCTTTCAAGCATGAGCTGTTCTTTCGGAATAATATGCTTAAATAATTACCAATATTCTACGATTTCAATTGTTTTGGTTTTTATATTTCGCAGAAATATCGAGATGACAAATTAGCGAGATAGGGTATTGATTGAAATTCAAATATTAGGTTAGAGAAAAATATCACACTCGTGGTGCAAAAAAAAAAAAATTCCGGGAAATGGTATATTCCGGAGAAAGTTTTCCGGGAAATGATCTTTTCCGGGAAATGTTTTTCTGGAAAATAGTCTTCCGGGAAATGTCGTACAATCGCATTCAAGTGATCATAACTCAAGAATTAAACAACATACATGGTTGATCAATACGTCAAATTTATTCAGCTTTCAAAAAGATTTATATCAAGTTATTACATTTCACCGTTTCGAACGAACTGTCGCACTTTACTTGTGATCATGATCTGCACAGTTGCAGGTGACACTGTACCGGCAAACTTATTCCAGTTTAAACGCATTTGTTGTATATTTATGACTTCTTTACCGCATCCTCAATGTTTTCGCTTGACACTTGCCCAATATTTTTCGATCGGTCTGAACTCAAGGCAATACGGAGGATTAATCTCTTTGGTGACGAAATTAACATTGTTTGCAGCATACCATTCTAGTACCTCCTTAGAGTAGTGGCAGCTGGCTAGATCCAGCCAAAACATATCGTAGGTCTTGTGTTGTCGAATGAAGAGTAAAATCCGCTTTTTCAGACACTTTTCAATGTAAACCTTCAAGGTCATTGTGGGAGATGTGATGAAAACTTTAGTTTTAAGGCCACAACTGCAGATTCCTTGCCAAATCATTAGTTTCCGAGCAAACTTATCAACAAAAATAAATTTATATCTGGAAGGCACATCCTCACAACCAGTTGCCAGGTGAAATTTTCGTCCGGGGACTTTATAATCCATTTTGACAAATGTTTCGTCAGTGGAAAAGTTGGAATCGTATTTCTTTGCCAAATCACGTATGGAGACATCTGGGTTGCCTTTCACGTACCTCAACACCTTTCTCCTCAGCTCTTTGTTCCTAGTGCCACTTTTATGATAGATGCGCTGTGCTATCCACACTCAGAGTATTCTTGTAACGTTTGATTACACGACACACCGTTGACTTTAGGAATGTAAACACTTTCGCTATTTTTGAGGCAGACCATTTTCTATTCTCAAGTTCCATGATCGGTAGTTTCGAGATGCGTCGATCAATCGAGAAAAAACTTTTCACCAATTTCTTCGTCAATGAAACATCAACAAATGCCGGTCAAACGTTTTTTGGTTCCAACCACCAGGGACGCAGTGATGTATTAAACCGTGCCTCCAGATTTACTTTGAATCGAGCTTTACCCTCGACTTACTCCGTGGGGCCATGTCTCCCAAATAAGGTCTATACAGGTGGCGAAGAGCAGGGTGTTTGTCGGTATTAGTAACGAAAAATTTGTAGACAATCCATGATTTCGGGTAGTAACGTAAAACTCCAACAACAAGCGAATTATAACAAAGCAAGTTAAGTTTTTTTCCGCATTCTTTTAGTGCACACAAAACTTTACCAATTATCGAAAATAAACATTCCATCTTGTGATTTGCTGCTGTTGTAAACACAGGACTGAAGCGGCTGTCATCCACGAACAACAATTGTGAATCCGAAAACATGGTGCTGCGTGTGGTGCAGATTTGACAGCTCGGTTTTATTGAAAGCTATATGCAGTAAACACAATATTCGCGGCGGAAGTTGTCGTGTTTGGCGTTAATTTAATTCGAGTGAAAAATCTTCCGTGTTGTACTTAGTGCGATGGTTATCACGATAGTAGTTTTTCATTGTTTATCAGCCGGGCATTGTAATGTTTTATTTAAATAATTGATACTAGTAGTTTGGTAGAACAAATATTGTCGAGAAATATAATCCATTGTGAACCGAGCTTAAAATGTTAAAATCGTCACTAGCGCCACACCAAAAGTGGCAGGCTTCAAAAACTAAGGCTCTCTTCAGTCCTCTGGTTGTAAATTGTTGTTTTTGGAGATCTACGTCACGCATGTTTACAAAAAAACAGGCTGTGCATCAGCTCACGGACACAATGACAGTATTTTACATAACACTAATACAAGTTAACCACTTCTTCTAAACCTGTATAGCCCTCATTGATGTCTTCCTACCCTTCTCTATGCAATAATAAGATATTGACCGCATTGAGCACAATCGCACAAGCTTCAAGGGGAAATGACTCATTTCACGATTTAGTTCTTATCGTTTTCCATCTTAAATATATTGCTCTTATTTTCTATCAGATTTATATCTCTTTACACTCGCTCTTGTAAAAGTCGTTTATTCACAAAATGCTTAGTTCAGTCTTAGTCCTAAAGAACACATCGAAAAAAGTTCGCAGTTCAACTTCAATCAATCTATCTTCTTCACTTGACAGCAAATGACTCAATCAAATCAGAGAAGTTTTTTTTCTCCTACTCCGACCTGCTCTGCAAATACGTAGTTGTCCACTTTACATAAACTCTTTAGTTAGCCATAAATCAATGATTCTCAACCCGAAACTACAGTGTTGCCAAAACTTTGGTTCTACTTTGCAGGACGTTGATAAAATCCTAACCGAATCAGTGGCTAGCAAAAATGCCAAAACCGAAAATCAAAAATCTAATGATGCAGTTTCTACTGATACCCCTGCCGCTACCGATACTTCTTCTACTTCTTCTTCTACTACTACAACTGCTACTACTACTACTTCCGCTACAGCGGCCGGTGCTGCAAAATCTCCGGCTTCCTCTGCCTAGATTAGAATATGCCTATCAATTGCGCGCAAGCTCTCGAAACAAAACTCAAACCGGCTCGAACTACAGCAGGCCACGGGCGGAGGAAGCATGTTCAATTAAAATTTACTTGACGGGAGTCGGAAGAACGAAGCAGCCTATGATCTTACACTTGAGAAAAAAAAGGACGTAAAATAGTTAAAGTTTAGATTTTCTCCTTGTAATATGTTTTTGTGGTTTTCTTTTGCATTCAGTTTACGTTTTCGAACATTTTAAACTTAGCTAACTGTGCGTGTCGACATTTTTGGTCGATTTTTAACTATTGTCAATCAAAGATAGCAGCGTAATTTAACGAGAGCCAGTAAATCAATCAAAGAGCGCAAACGTTTTAACATTCTCATTGAAAATTCAACTAAAATTTGATTAGTAGTGCATGATAGCTGTAATGTTGAATGAAAAATTATCCAATTATAACAAAGGAGTGAAGTTATGACGATTTTATGCTCGTTATAGTTTTTTTCTTATTTAAAGATCAATGAAATCCTAGCAAAAGCTCCCGAATCAAGTTAAATAATTTCCTTATTTAAATCTGCATACTACGTCCTAGAGCACACTCGCTTCACTCCACTTAGCACAGTGTCATTATGAAAAATCACAATAAATAATCATGTGTAATTTTAACGAAAACAAAGAATTAGTAATACAAAGCATATGTAGTGGTGAAATCTTTTAAATGTAATTTGCATTCTGGTGGAATTATGGACTCAATGATTAATTGCATTACAAGGAAAAAAATAAAATATATGCAACAAAAGATAGCATCCTTGAACCGGTACGTTTATACAAAGTAAGGCAGTAATAGAAGTAGTTCTTTCTGTGAAATGAATCTTGTGCTGAATTGATTGCCGTTTAAAGTAATAAACTGAACTTACGTGTATTTCGATTTGATTTGCCTACCTCCTTAAAAATCAGTTTTAACTAACTAAATTATATATCCTGATATTTTCTCCATAACGAAACAATCAATTTATGAATTCTAATCTGATTACAGGCAACAATACTGAACCTTAAAGGTCATATATATTTTTACAAGCAATATGTTGTGTCCCAAGTACATGTTATTATAAGTTAGTCTTCGGTGTTTGTCATTGAAATCACAAGGAAAGATTGCTTAATTTGCTTAATGAAATCCGATAGCAGAGGACACCAGTATTTTTTCCAATCAAATATATACAAATGTAATGCCTAAATTAGAAACCGTACCGGCAATGTAGATCTAAAACAAGTGAAAAATTCAGCACAAAAACTGTAAGAAATTTAATCTTACATGGTCTCGAATCATCATAAGGGAACATTTTCCGAAACAACACCGGGAACATCAACTCAGGACAGTTTCGGAAATTGTTCCTCCACCTAAAGACTTTTATGCTTACTTGAAAATCGAACCTCTGCAAAATGCGAATTAGAGAGAAAAAATCCTCGACCACGCCGTGTTGGAAATCGGGGATGGAATCGAAGGCAGCGGTAGCAATCAGTAAAAACTCGTTTTTGCATCAGAAGAGAAGAAGGGGCGTGTGTTGTGTTGTTTTGTGCTTAGAATAGCATTAATCCCTTCTCCCTGTGAGAAACGGGGACCCCCTTTTAACTGTTCGGGATAACGCAAATCATTAAATGTGAATAGATTTTAATGGCTGTACACTAAGACAAGAGCATGTAGGGAGGTAAATGAGAGTAATTTTGGAATGGAACTAATATTCATACCACTACCTACTATGATGCACACGGCTCTTATAGCGAGGGTCCTCGAAATGAATCATACCTACACAATGATAATTGCGAAATCCTCACACTAGACAGAGTACAGGAACGACGATATATTCTAATAATCGTATAAATAAATTATTGAGTAACATTAAGTACGGTCGTTTGAATGATGCAGTTGAGAAAGCCAATTTCAGTTCGCTTATATTGATGACATTCGTATATGGTAGACAATGAGTACACGCAAAAAAAAACCCAGTAGAAACTACCATTTAGAGTTTAAACCTAACAGCGCAAACACCAACAGTTTTCACCTGACTATAGCTGCGTTGAAAGTTGTACCAAACGTTGTAAATTTGGCTGAAATTTAATGGTATTTTTGAAAATCGGCATAGTTGGGTAACATGGTAGTTTTTACTAAAAGATTTTTTTCAGTGTACATAAGAAGCGGTTGTCGGTGGTAATGTGAAGTTTGGAATTTTCGTTTGGATACGTTCAGAAAGGGGCAGTTAATGATTTGCAAATGAAGTATGCAACGAAAAATGTGGATCTACATACATTACCGGTCAAAAGTATTGCCCCACACACTTGAATATTGCATCTCCCTCAGAAGCATCATAGAACAGCAGAATTTACACGGAACAAACAAAGTGCCCAAAATTATGTTCATTTCACCCAACTCTGGAGTTCTACGCATGAAACCAAATTTGAGCATATGCCATAGTACTCAAATTTGAGTACTGTACCCAAAGTTTATGGTGGGTAAATTGAACCTAATGCAATAAAACTTTTTTTTTTTTTCTTTATTATAGAGATTTTCAGCCTTAGGCTGGTTCGTCTCTTTATTAATATGAAGAGGCGTCATATGGAGGCCCCCTTGGCTCGTTACATAGATAGTGTCAATAATAAAATAACAAATCATACAAAGTTCATCAAGTAGTAGTTAATTTCAAAACCGTTATCATCATCCTGTTGTGGTGCGTTTTCCTATTTGGTTCTAATTAGCTAAATTTGACCATAAAGTTTAGTGTCTTTTAAAAACTCAATCAAAGCTGCTTCTGTTGAAGGATCGTTGGTCAGCATATTTCGTATTCCGGTGTCTAGTCCGTGCGTTGTTCTTGAATGTTGGTACTGTGGGCAAACAGCAAGAATATGTTCGACGGATTGGCGAATTCCGCATGAATCGCATAGGGTTTGATGGTATTGCCCCGAAATCATGTGACTAATTCGTGTGTGGCCGGTTCGCAACCTTGACAGAATCCGTTGATCATTTCTACTTCTTTTTTCATTCCATTTGTTGGTTTCACCTTTAGTCTTACGAAGAAAAAGTTCTCGCTCTTGATGCCATTCCGCTGCCCATGCATCCGAGATTATATTTTTGACCCAGGTTTTGGCATCCTGGAAGGGTATCCGCGTTGTCGGTAGCTGTGAGTCACGACCTAACTCGGCAAGCCGGTCTGCCTTTTCATTGCCGTGGATACCGCAGTGACTAGGAATCCAAACGAAAAGAGTGTTAGGCTTCAAGGTCGTACGAATCATTTGTACCCATGGGTGACGTGTTCGATCCGATTCAAGAGCTTTAAGTACACTGGCTGAGTCTGATAGTATGGCGGTGTAAGTTTCCCTTGAGTTAATCGTTGCCAGATGGATGGCGAAGGCCTCAGCTGAGAAGACTGAGCACATGTCTGGCAGTCGCTGATGCAGAGCAATATCTCTCCCTGACACACCAACACCCACTTTGGAATTGGCCTTGGAGCCGTCGGTGAATACTAAGTCGTACCCAGCTAACGTCGTTCTTTTCATATAGTTGTAGGTGTTTATAACTCCAACTTTACATCCACCAACTTTGTAATATTTTTTAAATGACCAGTCGACCTTCGGTTTAGGAAAACCCCACCCGTGGCCTCCGACCCGGTTTAACTTCGCTACCGGTGGGAGTTCTTGGTGGGCACGTTTTCGAAGGAGTTTATTAGCCTCCTCGAGGAGGAATACTCCCTCCACATCTCCGTATGTCTTTTCCAGGAAGCTCAAAGCTCTCGAGCAGGTGGTAATAGCTATGATGTAATGGAAAGGTAATACTCCAGCTTCGACGCATGCTGATGATGCTGGGGTGGACGGTAGCAGGCCAGAGACAATTCTGATGCAGCGATTGTACGTTGGTCCGAGTTTATGCGTCATCTGGTTGTTCTGTGAGTTTATGCGTCATGCGTTATGCAGGTTGTTCTGTGAGAATAGCCTACGTGATGGCTTCTTGTAGCAGGGTCCGCCGATCTCAGTGAGGACCTTCGGAAGACTACGGACAGAAGGCCACGTGTCTTCGCATGACAAGGGACTGGCGACTCAACAAACCCTTGTCCAGTCAACAAATCCTTCGACTGCCTTAGGCTACCCCCCTAGGGAATCCCCGTTATATAGTTGTTAAAGGAACAGTGGAAATTTTAAGCATAAATGATTTAAAAAAAAGTTAAGACAAAAAGAAAATTTCACGCCTATACTGAACTTTAGATTCAATTAACACATTTTTTTTTGTTTTTATTTGCACTAGTAAATATACTGGGATATTGCAAATTCCTACTGTTCCTAATAAAATAGTTGTGGGCAATAAAATGAGGAAAAATCTCACAAAAAAACATTTCCATTCAAATAACTTACCATAAAAGCATATCAGTCTTTATGATACATCATAAAATCAAGGAATACTACTTTCCAACGCATCTTCCACTGCATGTTATTTGTATAGGACTCATTTGCTTTTATAGACTGATCCAATATGAATAGACCAAGAACTTAACTGCATATACTGTGCTGGTTTTTACAAGGTCTCACTCTTCTCATATAGAAGGACATCATGAAAGACCCAATTGCTATATATACAAATTTCAACTTGAATAATTTACATGAAATTTTTCACTATAAAATTAAATTACTGGACTATGTAAAAAGCAGCTACAGTAAGTCAATGCACTTCCAACCGTTCACTTACCGAAAACCCAACCTACCTCTCGTTGCATTATTAAATCCTCATTAATTGAAATTTAAAGTGATGGTAACAATCCTCCCAACCTCCCTCGCGTCCTTACACAATAAATGAGGAAGCAAGCAAATATTAAATAAAACTACAACCATTAAGTTGAGCTAAGGTGTTGAATAAAGAGCTTTTAATTTATACTGTTAAATAGAACAGATTTTGAAAAAAAATCAGTTAAATAATTTTGACGCTTTTGTTACTATCACTTTATATTCAAGACATAAATATCTAATCTAATCTAATCTCACACTAACGCAGTCAATTCTTGAAGGCATCCTGGAAAATGATGGTTTCTTGAATACATCATTTTTCTTGTCATCGGCCAGGCCAACTGCGTAGAGTGATTCCAGAAAGATCTAAAATCGCTCTACTACTCTGAATCAAGGGAAGGAAGAAAGCGTGGACCTCCCGTACAAAACGCTTCCATGTAGAGTTAAACAGTGTGATAATTTGTTCTTTATCGTTGGGAGCATAGATGCTAGAAAGATTAGTTTATGCTCCTTTTGCCTGTGGGTGAACTTTTGGCATTTGAACCAATAATTGCCAAGGTTATAGTGCCTTATCTCGCTCAATGGGGGGTAAGTGGACCAAAACTTACGACGATGGCTAAATGCGAAGCTGAAAATAGCATAAAAATATTGTGAAGGGATGTTATAATATAAAATGAGAATAACATGTGTACTGTCTGCATATCTTTCGATTGTAGTCCTGCTGCAATTGTAGATGGACTTGCATTATCATTGCCATGAAGGAAAAAAAAATTAAAATTATACAATACTCGGGAATCCCATGGATGATCCAAAACTATGTACCGTATAAGGAATACTTACATTTTTCGTGGTAGGATAAGATTTCAGCATGCTACCTTACCGGGGTCACGCTGCCTACATTCAGGGTGACCACTCAATTTTTATTTTCAAATTCCCGGTTTTTTCCCGGCTTTCTCGGACAAAATGTTAAAAATTTCCCGGGTCAATCATGTAGTAATGAACTAGAATAACGAATAGAAAACAATTACTCTAAGCAAACAATTTTGATCGAATTGAGTTCCAAAGCTTAATAAAATTATATTTTCAGTATAAGCGTTGTTTATAATATAAAAATTACTACATTTTAGGACCCAGCTATTTACAAATTCTGCTTTTAGTTTTAGGCCCATGAAGCTAAAGAAAATAATTTAGATGATAGTCTGAAAACAGATGACAGTCTGAAAGTCAGTTTGTGTGTGTACTGCCAAATGATTTCTTTATAATTTTTTAAAGAAACTTCCCAAAGATTCTATTAAAAGTTCTCAGCCATTGCTTGAGAAATTCCTTCTGGCGTTTCTATAGGTATTCTTCAGGAGTTTGTAGCCATTCCTCCAGCGATTCTTTCAGCAGTTTCTTCTGGCAGTGCTTTGGCTGTTCTGTTAAACTTTCTTGTGATGACATTTATGGTGGAATCCCTGAACTTATGAAGTTTTGTGATTGTAAAGGAATCCCTGGAAGACACCTGAAAGAACTGAAAACTATAAGGTAATTGCTGAAATAATTCTTGGAAAAAAAACCCTGATTTATTGAAGAAATTTAAGAAATTTTGTTTGCACGAGTTTCATAATCTCGTGTATTCAATTCTTCACGTTAAATATTCTGCAAGGGATTTTGTAGAATTATTAATAAGTTTTGTCTAGAATGTTTGCAAGGATTCTCAGATATTAATCTCTAAACATTTCTTCAAGTATTCCGCTGGAGCAGTGTTTTTTTTTAAAGTTCCTCAATCGATTGCTCCACAAAATTCAAAAGAGTTTCCTACATGGATTTCTATAAAAATATTGTTCTTCTAATTTAGAAATATCTTCATGCCGAATAGAAGAATGTTCTCGATATTTATTTTTGTTATTCGAAGCATAATATTTTGAAAGCGATTTTTGGTTATCTTTGATATCATATTGCCGTGCGAAAACCGAAAAATATATCGACATGGAATTTTCATAAGGGCCAATGTCGCAAACGTAAACAATGGCTTCTTACACAAATTTCTTGAAAATGCAAACTCACTCAAGTAAACTACAACTTCTATTCTAAAGTCAAGTAAACTACAACTTCTATTCTTCTTTTCGCTTCTGTCCAATCATCGTGGTAATTCCCTATGATTAAGTTAGCATTCTCGAGAAATTTGCGGCAGAAGCCATTGTTTATGATTGCGACCCAATGTCCCCTTATGAAAACTCCATTTCAATATATATTGTGCAATTGTTCAACAATACCAGATCGATGGCACGATTACAAAAAAGGCTTGTTGGCTGTCGATCAGATGGAGCATCGGTAATGATGGGTTCTGACCAATCCGTCAAAAAGCTGCTGAAACGTGTCAGTCCTTGTGCAATCTATACATGCAAGAAGCTGCCACTGGAACAGTTGATGCAATATATTTATAGTTACTTATCATACAGCCTCAAATGATCCAAGGAATTCCAGACAGTGTTGGTGACTGCCGAAAAAATCGTTGAGAATTATTTATTCTTATCCGTGTTTGAAAGAACCACATCGATAATTGTATTGGTAAAGGCATCATACGCAGAAACTCAGTGAGCGAACAAGATTACACGTTTTGTAAATTACTTCATTCCACCACACATTCCGAACATTCGGAATATGAAGGAACCGTTATTGTCTGGGAAGATTATGTTCATCTGTCATTCCTTTCGTGAAGAACTGTAAGGCCGTTCTATTCGTCGCTACACCGTTGAGCAACACCATCAAACGAAATTGCGTGAGCTCGCATTTCTGCCTGTACAGATTCAGCAGCTGCATGATGTTGTGGCCGAGCTAAGCACAAAAGTCGACAGTTTTTTTCAGTTACACCACAACGCCGCCGTTCAACATCTATAAGTGTTACTCCAATTTGGCCTAGACTGAATGTGAAACGCCGTCGGGAGGATCGACCAGATATTAACGCGCCAGTCACGAAAGAGACAAAGACAGTTGATTTGAGTGATCTCTATGTTCCCTCCATCTCGGCTGCTGCTCCATCGGTGAAGTTTTGGTCATATCTCTTCCGTTTGAACCCACTCATAACTGATGATGACGTGCAAATTGTTGCTTCACGCTGTCTGGGCACAACATACCCCATCTTCGTGATGCGGTTGGTTCCCTAAGGAACGGATATACCCAAACTGGCATTCGTGTCATTTAAGGTTGGTTTGGACCCTGATCTAAAAGATTGTGCACTAGACCCTGCTTCATGGCCCTCTGGATTGCAATTCCACGAGTTCGTTGACTTGACTTGAGTTTAACGACGATAAACTCTCCGAGCTCAGCACACCTCAAAACAGGCACCAAGGAAGCCCGTAAACCGCCCAGCCCAGTAGTGCTTTCTGCTGACATCTGCCATCTTCACCGTCCCGGACCTGCGGCCCGCAACCTCAGGCAACTATGATTTTGATTTGCAAGTTTCGGTACCTGAATCCGCATTGATTTCCACCTCTTTGGATCGTCCTTCGAATGAATTGCGAATATGCTATCAAAGCGTTTATGGGTTGAGGACCAAAATCGACGCGTACTTTCTGACAGTATCGGAGGAAGAATATGATGACTCCACTAGTAAAGCTGGCTTCTCACCACCCTCCTTTAATTGTCGCCGCGGAAGGTAACCACGTTCGAGACTTTGACGGCACTTCTGCTACAGTGTCATACGATTTCCAGAAAGCGGATCACCGTAGAATCGTCGGCGTGCTATCTAACATAGCCTGGGAGAGCATCCTCGATTCTCAGCTGCGCAAACTTTTTTACACGTCTTGGCATATGTCATTGACAGGCACGTTCCGAAAACAGTCCACCAAGAAGAGTCACACCTTCCTTGGCACACTAGCGAATTTCGAAAACTTAAATCGATTAAGGAAAAATTCACTATATATTTTACGCTTGCGCTGATAAACCACTACGTCAGGCTCAATTATGAGTTCAAGCGAGTCAGCCGTCGATGCTACTCGTCATATTTGCGAGGGATTCAGTCCAAACTCAGGTCACATCCTAAGACTTTTTGGAAGCACGTAAACGAGCAGCGCAGAGAGTCTAGCCTACTATCTTCAATGGTGCAAAGTCGCTTCATCCCTCCAGAAGGTATGCCGCCTGTTTTCCGGGAAAAAATTTCCAGTGTTTTCTCCGGCGAGAGATTGACTGATGAACACGTTACATCAGCAGCCAACAAAGTGACACTATGCGGTCAAGCTCTGGGTGCAATCGATATCAACGTCGACATGATTATAACCGCCGCAAAACAAACCAAGTCGTCCTTCAATCCTGGACCCGATGGTGTTCCGTCAGTATTCCTGAAAAGACACATTACCTACTTACTGACACCGTTGCATCGCCTATTCAATATGTCCGTCGCAAGAGGAGTGTTCCCATCCTGCTAGAAATTTGCACATATGCTTCCGGTCCACAAGAAAGGAAGCAAAGGAGACATGAATAATTATCGTGGAATCACTTCGTTGAGCGCGATCTCGAAGCTATTTGAGTTAGTCGTCATGAAGCCTCTACTTTCTCATTGCAAGCAATGTCTTAGTTGTGATCACCACGGTTTCACTTCCGGTCGTTCCACCACCACTAATCTACTGTGTCTTACATCGTATATCACGGATAGTATAGCTAAACGAGCTCAAACTGACGTCATATTTACCGACTTGTCAGCAGCATTTGACAAGCTGAACCAAGCCATTGCGATAGCGAAACTAGAAAAAACTTGGGGTTAGCGGCAACTTTCTACGATGGTTTCGCTCATATCTGACCGATCGACAGCTGATGGTCACTATTAGGAACTGCCAATCCGGCATTTATCCAGCCACGTCAGGGACACCTCAAGGAGGAGTGTTGAGACCATTGATCTTTCTACTTTATTTCAACGATGTGAATTTGGTCATCGAAGGCCCACGATTATCGTATGCAGACGATCTTAAAATCTACTTTCGGATTCGTGCGACCGACGACTGCATCTTCCTCCAACGTCAATTCGAAGCTTTTGCCAGCTGGTGCAATTTGAACAGAATGGTAGTTAGCCCTGCGAAGTATTCGGTAGTCACGTTTTTTCGGAAGAAAGAACCTATCATATTTACCTCGAAGGACCAACAATAGATCGTGTGGATCAAGTAAAATATTTCGGTATTATTCTGGACTCCCAACTTTCATACAAGCAACACATCTCGAGGACATTGGGCGTCATCTTCAGGATAGCAAAAAAATCTCGGACATCCTCCGCCTCAAATCGTACTGTTCGCTAGTGCGATCCACATTGGAGTACTGTTCTACAGTTTGGAACGTAAATTACAACAATGGTGCTGAGAGAGTCGAGTCCGTTCAACGACGCTTTCTTCGATTTGCTCTAAGGAACCTGGAGGAGCCGTGGAGGGATCCGTTTCGTCTGCCCAGCTATGAAAATCTTTGCCAGCTGATCGATCTGAAGCTTCTCCGTACCAGAAAAGAAACCTCGACGACGTTTTTATTGCAGACATTACACGGCAGAATGCTCTGCAATCCTGAAGCAAATAAATCTTAACGTTCCACCTAGAGCGCTTCGAAACAACATGATGCTAACACTACCTCTCCGCCGTACCAACTTCATCATGAACGGTGCATCCGGTGGATTACAGTGAGTATTCAACTGGGCCTCTCATTTGTTCGACTTTCACCTTTCACGCCAGATGCTGCGTCGGTGTTTTACTACGTTTTTCAATGGTGCTTCCGGTGTTGAATAACTATACGACCGCATTTATGTACATGTATTTTATTATTCGACCCTACGCTTTAACTTAATTTATTTTCAACATCATTGGGCCACATTGAGCCTGTTGATATCAACAACAACAAAATGAATAAATAAATAAATGATTGTATTGACGGAAACGTGGCCTGGCGATAAGATCCATTCGTTGCATCTTTTCGGATCATTATACAATTTCTACAGTACTGATCGATCCTCGCCGAATAGTCATAAAATACGTGGCGGAGGGGTCCTGATTGCTGTTTCAACTAGGCCAACTATGGTTGCAGCTACCTCAGCAAATCGCCAATTTCCCGCCGATTGGAGCAGATTTGGATTGTTCTGGAACTTTCACGAAATACACTTAGCGTGGGCGCAGTTTACCTTCCTCTCGAATATCGTCTCAACTCAGCTCACACTCTTCTGCACTCCTATTCGGCGACTAACCCAAACTGGATTACAGTGGCACATGACCAACAACGATATGCCAATGATCGACCCGTGTTTATGACCCGTTCTTATTGCATATGCCGGTGGCTTGTTCTAGCCTTTTGGATGGATTTAATTTCCATGGATTCACTCTAGTTAATACCTTGCTGAACCGTTTGCTCGATCTTGTTCAAGCAAATAATCCTGGGGCCGCATTTTGGATCTCGAAACGAAGAACTTTTTCTCACAAGCGTTCGTACAAAAAGTCGTTCGTTTCGAGATTCAAAATACGGCCCCTGCATTACCGGGCACACTCCTTACTCAGCCAGTCGAACCACTTATCGATCTAGACGCCAACCACCCGTGTATTCCAGCCTACCTGCCCAGTTGATTCATTCGCCGCCATCTGAGTCCGCTGGAAACACTCGTATGTATTTTCGATCCACAAAAAAGGAGATAAACAGGACATTGTCAATTACCGTGGTATCACCTCACTGTGCGTATGTTCAAAGGTGTTCGAAATTATTATAAACGATTCCATGTTTGAGTGCTGTCAATATTACATCGATTCTGATCAACACGGCTTTGATCCGAAACAATCGGTTTCCACGAACCTGGTTCAGTTTACTTCTTACTGCCTGCGTTATATTGATTCTGGATGGCAGGTTGATGCTGCGTAAATGAATCTGAATGCGGCGTTTGATACGGTGGATTATGAAATTCTGCTTGCTAAGCTTAACATACTCGGCATAACATTTGCATTTAAAAAGAACGGACAAAAATTTGCCGATTTTTCATGGGTTTACCTTCACCAGCACTGACGAAACTACCCATGCAGCATCAATCATAGTAACCCACGAGTCAGCAGACAAAATTTGGCAGCTCTATCAGTCGAACTCTAACCGTAATAGCAAAAACAGCGAAGCAACTCTATTCAGAAGTGTAGCGTTCAAAGAACGGCACCACGCCGCGTCGAAAACGGACATCGTGAGCCACTTTGTGGACGCCGGATACGTCCGTTCCGGCATCTACAACATCTTGGCACTATTAGACAACAATCAGAGCATCGAAAGAAAGCTCGGTTCCGGACGGTCGACGACCCTGAGCGACAAGAAGCTCCAAAGGATGCTGAAGTGGAAGACCTAGGGAACAGTGGCTACATCGCTGGTTTCGGAGCTACAGGCAATGACGCTGCGGCAGCAGCTGAATAAGATGGTCAACTCGATTTTTCCCGGCGAATCGCGACGTGACGGTGGTGATGGACGACGAGAGCTATCTCACCCAGGATAGAAACGACTGGCAGGACACTTCGTATTTTACTTCCTCCAAAAAGGGAGTGAGCTCCGCGGTGAAGTTCATTTCACACACGTCCGAGAACTCGCATGCTGGAGTTATCCGTTCGACAGTCGACTTACGGAAGAGAGATCAGCCCCGCTGCACAATCGAGGCTTGAGCCGAACAAAAAAAAACATGAACCCTGATCACATTGCCCAGCATTATAGTGCCTGGGACAGCTCGCTGATGAGACTACAAACTAGCATTCCCATGTTTCTTACCCAATTGATCGCCACAAAATATAACCCCTTCTGAACTCGGGTAAGCCGCGAGTAATCGGCCAACCCCTACTAGACGAAGCAGCATGTTGCTAGAGAACAATGTTGGCTTCGTAAAGCTAACAACACTGAGATTCCCAAATAAGTAAATTTCATGAAAGAAAATGGACTTTGCTCAAAATGGAACATCTTTCTAGAACAAATGTACATCGCCATTTCACTTCCAGCTGCGAATGCCACCAATTTAAAACGCCACGTATAACCATCTTATTTGTTTTATGGGAATGTGATATAAATACGGTACGCGGTACTTGATACTAAACAATCATTTTTATACAAAAACATTTTCCGAAATCTTATCAAAAGAGCAACAATAAATAACGATTTTTTTATGTGGAAAATATGTGTACCATCATCTGGATTCAGTGAACAGGCCTCGACAGCCGGGAATGTGGAGGTTCGGTGGACGTTGAGCTCGCCATTCATCTAGGCCAAATAGGTACTGGCTGAGACGTTTCCACCCTTGCCGGTCCAGTTGGTGTGCACGAACTTACCTTCCTTGCCCAGCAGTTCGTAGGTGTGTGCACCGAAGTAGTCCCGCTGCGCCTGGAGCAGATTGGCTGGCAAACGTTCCGAGCGATATCCATCGAAGAATGCTAATGCGGCGGACATGGCTGGTACCGGCACTCCCCACAAAACAGCTTGGCTGACAACCTCACGCCACGATTGCTGGTTCTTGACGATGGCGTCCTTGAAAAAGTCGTCCAATAGCAGATTGGACAGCTGAGGATTGCGTACGAATGCATCTCGGATGTTACCGAGGAAGACGCTACGAATGATACAGCCTCCACGCCACATTAGAGCAATTCCTCCGTAGTTAAGGTTCCATTTGTACTCGTTGGCGGCCTCGCGGAGAAGCATGAAACCTTGGGCGTACGATACGATCTTGGCACAGTAAAGAGCATTCCGGATGTGAGTCAGGAAGACTTTGCGATCAGCAACAGTGGCCTTAACGTTCGGTCCAGCCAGCTGCTTGCTTGCCTTCGCACGTTCCGCTTTCAGGGCGGACAAGCAACGTGCAAAGACAGCCTCGCCGATCAGTGTCACCGGAACGCCATGATGTAAAGCGGCAATGGCCGTCCATTTTCCGGTTCCCTTTTGTCCAGCAGTGTCCCTGATACGGCCCAGCAGATAACCTTCCTCGTCCTGGTAGTTCATGATGTCACGAGTGATTTCGATCAGGAACGAGTCCAACACTCCCTTGTTCCATTCGTCGAACTCCTGGGCCATTTCCTTCTGGGTCATACCGAGAGCCAACATCAGATGGTAGGCTTCGCAAATCAGCTGCATATCACCATACTCGATACCGTTGTGAACCATCTTCACAAAGTGCCCGGCACCTCCTTCGCCGACCCACTCACAGCATGGATCACCATTAGATTTTGCGCAAATTGCCTAAAATGAAAAAAGCGATTAATCAACGGGTTTTTTCGGTGCTTGAACCAATTACCTGGAAGATATCCTTGATCAGTGGCCACGCGTCCGGATGACCACCGGGCATCAACGAGGGACCGTAGCGAGCTCCTTCCTCTCCGCCACTCACACCGGAGCCCACGTACAGAATACCCTTGGCCTTCAGTTCCTCGTACCGCCGGGCAGAGTCCTGATGCTCGGAGTTGCCGCCATCGATGATGACGTCGCCCTTCGCAATAAGCGGAAGCAGCTGGTTGATAAAATCATCGACCGCACTGCCGGCTGCAACGGAATGGGAAGCAAGCAATTAAATTATAGCAACAGAGTCAAGCATAATCATCACGTGATTGCATCCGTCTGAACTTTGCTGAGGTCTCTCCTTGCAAGCTTCAAGTTCATGCAGCAACGCGCACCGACATCGCCGCTACGATATGGTTGCCAACAGCAAAAAATAAAAGTGATTGTTCAATGCTCGGTGGCTTGAAGTGTTCTATGGCTTAGCACCTTCAATTGAGGCTCTCGACGGGCATTAGGGACACACGAGAGTGACTCACGAAGCAAAGTGAAATCTCAAGATCAATGTGAGCGCGTTTTGATTTGTAGGTAGGTACCGTAAGGTGGCGTGCGTTTGAGAACTCACTGAGAGATGCTCATTAGACTTTAAGTGGTCCTTCTTTACACAACATTTTGAGTACTGGTTGTTCATATGTCGGACGATCAAATCAAATCTAAGTAGATGAGGTGGTTATCGGAGAGCCAATTAGAATTGTCAAATATTCCAATCCAAATGAACCCAAAACTGCGGTACATGCTTCAACCAGCAGGGAAGGTCATCGCACGTATAACCTGTTATGCAACAGTCGATCGAGGCGCAGTCAAGCGGACACCGTGTACATAACTTTCGCTTGCCCCAGTTTCATTAACTGCTGCAGCAACGCCATACCGTGTTATGCCTGGTTGAACTCGCTGCCGCAGAGCAAAGAAGCCTACTGAGGTTTTCGGTTTGTACTACTATTCATGGATACGTCTGGTAACCCACTGTTACACAACTAGCTGGATGCTGTGTGACTGTCGATGCACTTGGAGAGGAGATAAATAACAGTGCGTGGAAACAGTCGGCGAAGCGCGCCGGTTGCTTGTGTTGTCCTACGTAGGCATGTTGTTGTTCTTATCTCCTTACGGCATTTATTTTTATTCTCCATTTAGCAAGCGGTCACTTGTAACCTCTAAATGACATTACAAGTCACAGGAGGGTACATTGCCTTGAAAGTAAGTCACGCTACTTCAACAGTGATGATTCATTGCAAAGTTCACACGTGCTACTACATGAATTGGGTACAACTAAACTCACCTTTCACTAGCAGCATAATCTTGCGGGGCGTCTTCAGCTTATTGACCATATCTTGCAGGGAAGTTGCTCCAATGATGTTCGTACCCTTGGCTTCATTGTCGAGGAAATGTTTCACCTGTGTGGGATTCGTAAATGAGAGGATTAAATCTAATCGTTCGGTGACGTTGTTGTGCTATTCGATGCGATCGATTGCACGGTTATCAGAGGTTTAAGGCGTAAGCAACTGGCTTTATGATGTCACGTTTTGCCTGTTTGATTGAATTTTTCATACTGAATCTAGATCTAGATTCGATGAATGTATACCTTGTCGACGGTTCTGTTATATGCGCAGACGACGAAGCCTTTGGAGTCCATGTTCAGGATCAGATTTTGGCCCATGACGGCCAGCCCAATCAGAGCGATATCGGCTTTGCTAAAAAAAATTAAATAATTAGATTAAAAAAAGTTATTGTAATATGAAAAAAAGATTATTCTTTTTAAATGAGCTGACAGGGCGAAACTGGTAATAAAATGTCGAAATTTGTCACGACCCGCTTGGATTTGGACTAAATTTCGCAAACAAATTCAGTATTACATAATACTAATTTTGACATAAGGGAATGTCCATTAATTACGTAACGCAAAAAAATAACTTTTTATAACCCCCCCCTTTTACATTTTTTTGTATGGATCGTCACGTTTTCCCAAACCCCCCTCCCCCTTTAGTGCGTGACATAATTAATGGACCTTCAAAGGGGTTATATTTTGGTTGGACTCAAGGAAAATAGTAACTCGGAAATCGCTTGTTTTAGAGAAAAAGTGTCTGAAAAAAAAATGGTAGGGAATCAAAATGTCCATGAAAAAATAAACACACTAAACACAAATTTTTACATGGAAAAATCATAATTAAAACTTCAAATTTCCAAAACACTTTATTTTTATTTTTATTTAAATTGATAAATAATTGATAATTTTTTTTATATTTGGACAAAAAAAAATTGGTTTAGAGGTAACAACAACAAGGACAAAAAATGGTTCAAAAAGTTTTCCTAATAGCAACTTTTGGAAGATTTTCATAAAATTAACTTATGTTTATCAAAAGTACTTTTCAATGCTAAAATATGAATTTTCATCAAATTTTTAAACGAAATGTTCATATTAATGATCTCTCTGAAGGTAACCGTTTTCGAGATATTTTGAATTAACTTTCTCATTACTCATTTCTAAAAACTTAAGAAACATGCCCTTTTCATAAGTTATTCGAGAAGGTCCATAACCAAAACTATGTTTATTTCAACGGTTTCGACAAACATGGATATTCCAACAACGAAAAGGTTATTGAGTGTCTACGACGGGAGATGAACCATCCCACCCAAGGAACATTGCTGGTTTTATTATGGTTTTATAGCATTCTTGAAGTCTAATTCATGCTCTTCGGAAACCTTATAAAATCAAAATTGTTTCTTGGGCAGAGCTCTGAAAATCTTGATAATAAAGTAATAAAATAAAACGAATTCGTCAAAACTCTTTTATTTTAAATCAATAGGGAATGTCCTTTCGAAACCTGATTTATCATATCTTTAACATAGCTGTAGATACATTTGCGCATGATTTAACTGCAGCTGCCTATCACTTTTGTTAAAGGGACCGCCAGGGCGTAAGTACGAGTCTATAATAAAAATTCTAGCACTAATAAGACCCCGGAACCATTCTTTATTGTTACTCTTGGTGGTAGGCGGAAGTGTCTGTTAGAATTATTTTCATCAACTCACTCCACAATTTCTTCAATTAATTTCTTTTTTCTTCTCTTCTCTCTCTTGTTTTTGTTGCGAGAGAGAGAGAGAATCTCAGTGTATATTGTAATATTAGACTTGTTTATAACAACAACTAAATGTATTATGATTTAAATTTTAAATTTCAATCTCAATTACAGTGAGCAAGATAAGGCGCTATAACCTTGGCAATTAAAGACTGGACTCGGAAAAAATGAGACACACAAAAATGATCACCAAAAATTCATTTTAAATCTGATACTTCTCAATTTTTCAAGGATTAAAAAACTATATAAACTATGTTTTGGCATAATTTATTTATTGAATTTCTTCCCCCAAGCTGAATTCTAGTACATTTCTCTTAACACTGCTCATGAGATCTTGAGCGAGGCTTTGTCCATCTTCCTTACACTATTTCTCCCAGTTTTTCTGCAAAGCTTCATCGGTTTTGAATGTTTTCCGCTTTTCTTCAACTTCTTCTTCATTATCGCCCAAAACATTCCGATCGGACGAAGTTCTGGTGTATTTGACGCCCTTCGCTTCGTACCAATCCATTACAGGCTTGGCGTAATGGCACGAAGTGAGATCCGGCCAGAACAGCGTGGGACCACGGTGAGAGCGGAGGAAGGGCAGCAAGCGCTTCTGCAAGCATTCCTCTCGATAAATCTGCCCGTTTATGGTGCCGGTTGTAACAAACGGCTTGCTGTACCGTCCGCACTCGCAGATCGCCAGCCACAACAGGTACGTCTTCGCGAATTTGTCCATCTTTCTCTTCCGGAACTTTTCCGGAACCTCCATGCGGGAGGTACCGACAAAAAACTCGAGGCCGGGGATTCGTTTGGTGTCCGCCTTGATATACGTCTCGTCGTTCATGACGAGACAGCCTGGCTTGACGAGCCACTCACGGTACAGCTTCCGCGGACGCAATTTGGCCACCGTGTTTTGCTTGTCAGTCGGTTCCGGCGCCTTCCTGACCTTAAAAATACGTAGCCAGCCCGCTTCACTTGGGCCTGCTGGACAAACCACTTCGACGAATTGACCTTTTTGGCCACGTATCGGGTGGAAAGGTTCGGGTTATTATTGACGTACTGCCTTATCTTCCGCGCCTTCTCTGGGTATTCCGTTTTCGGTTTTCGGCCGCTTCCAGCGCGCCGCTCGATGGTCTTCGTCTCCTGGAATATCTTCACAACGCGGGACCTTCTGCCGATCCATCTGTGCGACTGACCAGGATTATCGATCATCCCCCCCCCCCCCCAAGATTTGCTGGCGTAGCTCTTCTTGTTTCTAATGCATCTTGAAAACTACTTGACAGATCGCGATAAAATTTTGCACACATGAACATAACACTCTAAACTAGTATTACAAAATTTCATTAATTTTTACCCACGCGATAAAAAGTTACACCCAAAACCAAGTTTCGCATTTTTTCCGAGTCCAATCTTTATGTACCGGCTTTTGGTTCAAATGCCAAAAGTTCACCCACAGGCAAAAGCAGCATAAACTAATCTTTCTAGCATCTGTGCTCCCAACGATAAACTATACATTATAACACTGTTTAACTCTATGTGGAAGCGTTTGGTACGGGAGGTCCACGCTTTCTTCCTTCCCTTGATTCAGAGTAGTAGAGCGAATTTAGATTTTTCTGGAATCGCTCTTTTTTTTGGAATAATCTCTGCGGCACATACTACGCAGTTGGCCTGGCCGATGACAAAAAATTCAAGAAACCATAATTTTCCAGGATGCTTTCAAGAATTGGCTGCGTTAAAATGTTAAAAGGTTATCAGGACACGTCCTCTTTGGAGGGACAAGAAAAGGTTCGATCGTCCACATTCGGTACGGACGTCATGGCTTCAGACCTGAACATTTCCTACGGCTCACTTCACAATATTGTACGACGTGATCTTGGATTCAAGGCTTTTATAAAACGTAAGATTCATGGCGTTGCCAAACCATCCAAGCAGAAGAGGTGGGATAGAACAAAGGTGATACCAACAATGAATATGAAACTAGCGATTTGAAATTGGTTCACTGTTGTAGAAACCCTTGGTCGGAAAGACACTTTGCTATACATTTTTGCGCTTTTTGGTACTAGAAGCTTTGTTTTTGTTTTGATTTGCGGTGTTATTTTGACAGAATATTTGAGGGTGTGTTCGTGTGAGTTACGTAATTGAGTGCGAATCATTAAGCTTGGGACCGATGTGCTGGTTTCCTTAGCCAAAAACTATATCCATTTTCTTTATGACTATCCGCTGAACTATCGTGGCACGCTGGTCATGAGTTTATTTTTTTCTGATGAGAAACTGTTTGTCCTGGAGCAGCCTCACAATGCACAAAATTATCGGGTTTAGGCAGCAGCTAAGGAAAATATTCCTGCGCCCCAGATAAACGTACCTCGATTTTAAAGTACTGCTTCAGTGATAGTTGGGCCACAATTTACAAGTGAGGTGAACTACCGTTGGTTTTCATCGATAAAGGGGTAAAATTTAACGCCGTGTACTATAAAACGGAAGTTTAGAAAAAAACTGTTGCTCCCAATCTACGACAGCTCTATGGAAAATATCCTTATGTATTTCAGCAAAATGACGCGTCAGCTCCCATTGTTCAGGGATAATTTGACGGATTTCCAGGCGAAGAATGAATGGCTTTCCAGCTCTCCTGATATGAATCCATTGGATTTTTTTCCGTTTGGTCCTACATGCTAGTACTACAAAATCTTGAATTTGGACCAGTTCAATGTTGTTATCCAGAAAATTTGGGAGGATACGCCCATGGAATCAATACGTGACAGATATATAAAGAAACTCAAAATATTTTTGAGTCTGCATTATTTCAATGCGTTTTGAAGGTATATCCGAATTTATTGATCACGGTGTAGTCAGAAATATTATGTGGTTTACAATTTCCAGTTGTTTTTTTCAATGAAGCCCTTTTACTGAAATTAAACGAAATCAAGTGAGCACATGTAGATTTTGTCTATCACGTACAATGTGTCAATAAATTGCCTTTACAGCATTGACTCAAATGTTGCATCATTGAAAAAACAATAAAATTGACTGTTATGTTATATATTCTTCGTGCGAGGAGTAACGATTATGATGTAGAAGGAGATGTTCGCTCATCACCATGAGGCACCAAGAGTGTACAACAATGTTTTTGGCTAGAATGAAAGATATGAAGAGAAAGTTTTGATAGTTCCGCTAGTGTGCGGCAGGCTTGGATATATAGCAGATGTTTTAGGAAAATTTCGCTCAATTTTCCTAAAACATCTGCTATATTTCCAAGCCTGCCGCATACTAGCGGAACTATCAAAACTTTCTCTTCATATCTTTCATTCTAGCCATAAACATTGTTGTTCACTCTTGGTGCCTCATGGTGATGAGCGAACATCTCCTTCTACATAATAAAATTGAGTAAAGTGTGTTTGTTTCATGGGTCCTCCCTTAGTCCCCTCCAGTCGGTAAAGGCGCAGCTACAAAGCAACACCATGCCGGAGGTGGCTGGGTTCGATTCCCGGTCTGGCCTAGGAATTTTTCGTTAAGGAAAACTTCTCGACTCCCTGGGCATAGCGTATGATTGTACTTGCCCACACAATCATACTAATGCAAAAATGGTAACTGGCATCGAAAGCTCTCAATTAATAACTGTGGAAGTGCATTTAGAACACTAAGTTGTGAGCAAGCAATAAGCTAATTGTGAAAGCAATAAGCTTGAAATGCTAAAGAAGAAGGAGTGTTTGTTTCATTGGCTGTATTCGAGATGTATCCTTTTTGTTTGATTGTCATTCAAACCATGAAAACATATTTTTTAGATGACACCGTTGTATGCTTTAAAAAGTTGCAATTTTCTAGTTATGTAGAAGGAGATGTTCGCTCATCACCATGAGGCACCAAGAGTGGACAATAATGTTTGCTAGAATTAATACATGAAGAGAAAGTGTTGAAAGTTCCGTCAGTGTACGGTAGGTTGAAAATAGAATAGAAGTATCCTTCTACATCATAATCGTTACTCCGCGCACGGAGAATACAAAACATAACAATTAGAGTATGTAAAACCCATAAACGGTTGCCGTATCACAACGCCTTACGGTCTTTCTCTCCGAGGTCTCTATTTTAGAGATGACGGGGAAAAGATAAGTAATATCAGATGTTGTGTATAAAAACAAACCCAAAAGGAGAGGGTTCCTCTAACATGTACACATCAAAACAGAGTGTGTGTTACTTTTGCCTGTTGAGGTGGTGGATACGTCCGTGTCTTGACCTACCCCGCAGTGGGATGTTAGACAAAGGTAACGTCCTTACCCTCAATTTTCAATACTTCTATTCTATTTTCAACCTACCGTACACTGACGGAACTTTCAACACTTTCTCATCACATCTTTTATTCTCTTCACAATCTCTAAAATCACTCGCGGATGCAGTAAACCAAAAGTTACAACTCGTCACCATCGCATACTTCTGCGGAAAATCAAACAAAATCAGTTCTCAGTACACCAACATCCAGGATAACCCCAAAGAGCACGGAATGTTTTCCTCCGAGGTTTAAATGTTACCGAGGCTGCGTTGCATGAAAGAAGCCGTGCATGTTAGTTGAAAATATGAAAAATCGCCTGGAAACGCCCAAGGGTACGTGATCGAGCCAAAATGATTTTGGAAGAACGTTATATGGACGGTCGAGTGTACACACTTAGAAAATTTTACAGTATTCGATAATTTTTTACCGAACTTTCAACAGATGAACGTTCGGTAATCCGATTTACCGTATTTTTGTGAAATTTAACAGTATTCCGGTAAAAAATTACCGGAACTTGTCAATTTTTACCAAAATCCGTTAAATCGGATTACCGAACTGTTCAGCTGTTAAAAGTTCGGTAAAAAATTACCGAATACTGTAAAATTTTCTAAGTGTGTAAGTTTAATATGTTTGGGTCTGAGGCTCTAGATAAAGTGTTGCGCAAACCTAATACTAAATGTTCTTGTGACCAAGGGGTCCTACAAAAATGAACCAAAATGATTTCAAATAGCTAGTCACACATTGATTGTTGGTGTAATAAAATTGGATCACGAATCTAATTTCCATTTCGTTCAAGATAACGACCCAAATCATTCCTCAACGCTCCCACATCCTTCATAATCACCGGACCTCAACCCCATAGAGAATTTGTGGGATCATCTGGAACGGAAGATCCAGGAACATACGATTCAGAATAAGAATCAGCTAAAGGAGGTTCTCGTGGAAGAATCTCTCCCGCAACAACCCAAAAATTTGCCCCTTCGATTAAAAGGCGCCTACAGATTGTACTACCCAGGTAACCAACAAGCCTTAGCTTATGCAGTAAATCAACCCTAAATCTGCATTTCAGATGCCACAAGCATTAGCTTGTAGCCTGTAATAAGCACTTCGACTGCAAAATAGCATTAATGAAGCATTATCATAGCATTGCAGTAAAGCAGCCGTATATTGGGCCAAATACGGCATTCATGATGCATTTAAGGAGACTTAATTGCTTGATAGGCTGCCGTAAAGACGCTTTGGAACTGCTTATTGGTTACCTGTGTACTTTAAAAGCATGCCATTCCAAGTATTAATTTGGTATTTTGAATTTGTTTTGAGGAATTCCTTTTTCTATAGAATGCTGCAAAAAGGACACGCAATTTTACAACTTATGCATTTGGAAAAGAATTCTAGTTCTGCACTAATGACAACAATCGATATGCAACTAGCGATTTGAAATTGGTTCACTGTTGTAAACCCCCTTGGTTCGAAATACACCTTGAAGCCAGCACCTTGCTATACATATTTGCGCCTTTGTTTTGATTTTCTGTGTTATTTTGACAGAATATTTGAGAGTATGTTCGTGTTCATTATTAGGGGCGCATTACTAAGCTTGGGACCGATGTGCTAGTACTGACTGAGCCAAAAAAAATCGTATTTGTTCGGGACCCACTGGTCTTAGAGTTAGTCTATGCTAATGACATACAGAATCAAGTCCCTATCACTTACTATTAGAACTTCGGGTGTGAAATTATCAAGAATCGTTTGCTCCACTGGAGTATCCATTGGTTAGCAGTTTGAGCGTTGTTTGTTTTGTTTTGTTTATGTTGTTTAGTCTCAAAAATCGTGAAGTGATAATCAACTTAACCTATAAATCATATGAAAAAAGGACTCCCTCGAGTTTCACCTTAGGTAGAAACAACTGTTCAAAAGTATCACAGAAATACCCGTAATCCATTTACGAATGTATAGATTTATATCCCGCGGTACACCAAATATTTCTGTAACAATTTTTTTTTGTTAAAACTGCATTCTTCTTTATTATAACTGAATCAAGACATTATATTTTTCGAAATAAGCTTTGGACACACAAGCTTTTAAATTTAGGAGTTCAGCTGTCGAGAATTAGGTAAAAAATCTGAGATCAGAAATCGTTTCTAAGTGTGCATGAGAGATTTTATGAAACAGTAACATAGCCCGAATAAAAATTTACATCAGGCTGATGTCTGATTTCAATGTCTACATCAACATGAAATTCAAATGTACATCTTACGTTGAACATTAGAGATCAGATCGTTTTCACTGTATTTAGGCAAGGTAACATGATGTTAACATCAGACATTTTCAAACAAATTTTTTCTAATCCAATGTCCCTTTAACGTCATGATTTTGACATTCAAATATAATATTTTTCTGATGTTTTAAGATATCGAAGCATATTGATGTTTTCAAATGTATTTGAATAAAACAGCACAGTCAAAGGATTTTTGATGTTTTCAGATGTATTAAAGGTTATGAATAAACATCTTACATATGTTTTCAAGTGTCGATTTTATCCAATAAAAGAGATGATGTATGATGCATTCAGATATAGAAAAACGTGACGGTGTATCGTTTCCGGATGTTTTCAGTTGTAGATAATAACATTAAAACCAAATAATCTGAATGCATCAAAATCACATGTTAGGCTAAGGTAAATTTTTATTCGGGTGTTGAGTAAAGTACATAAAGTAAATATGCACCAATATCGCCAAAACATATACGATTCACACTTAATTCTAATCGTATCGGATATTTACCGATATTTTATGAGTACAAAATTTTACATCTATAAGAACATGGATTTCAACGCAACGTGTGATTGTTATGACACAAAATGTATTCTGGCTTATTATGAATACAACATTTTACTTCACAAAGACCTTTGATTCTATTGTAACGTGTCATTCTTATGTTGTAAGAAGTTTTCTAATGCTGTAGACCTGCAGTCTTTTACAGTAGAATGAAGTTTATTTCTATAGGTAACAGCCAATTATAATGTCATCAGATGTGTTTAGATGTCTTAGGTACACAACATTTCACACATACACATAACGTTTGATTGTCATGTAATTTTAGATTCTAGTTTTATAAGACGTGTTCTGATGTTAAATTTAACATCATCAATACGTTTGTTTTTAATGTGAAGTTTAAATATGTTGTATTTCTATGTACTAGGGCGTTACTTTGAACTCTGAATACATTTAGAATACGACAACCCACATTCAAATTTAATGTTTGGAAGATGTCTGCTAATATTTTTTACATCACCATTTCTATTCGGGAGTTCTTCCATTTTACAAAATTCGGCCCAATGGATTTCGGCCTAATGACGCATTCGGTTGGCGTTCAACCTAATGGCTCTACATCAAATAAGCAAAAATGGGCAGCCGAGAAATCAAGAGAGGATACTAAACTATATTCGTTGCTCCTCAATGACATCGAATAATAGCTGTATGTGAGTTCTAAGCATATACTGCACTAGACCGATTTTAACAATACAAATAAAAGGTCAAATGATTCCATTGAACAATGTTTTTAAGATTGGTTCACCGAATCGGTTTGTGTACAGGGTGGTTGACACCGATTAGCAATCAAGAACTAGATTACGCATGAACGCCACGTAGTGTTAGAATGATCAACTAATATCCGACAGCTAGTTAAGCTTATTGACGTTAGACGCACGCACACTATCGTGTCTTTCGTCGTGTAAGAAAATTTCTTTTTTTTAATCTTTGTTTTCCCACTAGACGTTTTCATTGAGGTCCGCGGTAGAAAAGAAATTTAAATATATTTCAGTATTTGTATCAGTATCCTCCATTTCCCAATGGTTATATATACCCCTAAATTACCCCATTTTCAATAAGGTTCGCCCCTGCGCCCTAACTTCGTGTATTTTATTCAACAATTTTCATAGCGTAAGTACTAAGTACTAGGGTAACTGTTCTATATTAATCTCATGCTTCTATATGCATTTTACGCAGAATGGAAATTAATAAATTGGTTTTTTATTACGTTTTGCGAGTAATGAGATTAAAATAGGAACATCTGTCCTTTAGATAGAACAATTTCTCAATTCAAAATATCTTTATAAAAAACATAATTAAAATTAAAAAACGCGTTGCTTGAAGTTTGGATACTTCTAGGTAAACACAAGGGACTGGAATACATCTACTGAGTTGACCATACTACCGGCAATAGTATATCGCGGTTTTTCTTTAGGAAGAAACGTGAAGGTCGCAATAAACAAGAAACAGGTTGGCTAGCAACATTCACGTGGTCTATAATGTTTACATTGTGCTTAGTAATCTCACTATGAGAATCAGTAGTTCTACCTCATTCATGGGAAATTATGAAACTGTTTGAAGGAATATGATGTTTTTAGTCGATGCAACATTGCAATGCTCTATGCATACGATAGCAGATAACCCTATCCTTTTCCACACATATTACATAGAACTACAACAGCAATGAATAATGAAAACTCGCCAATGCGTTCCTTTAAACATCATGCAAAGACGCTAACTCTAAACTGCACCAATGTTGGATTATTTCCAAACAATGCAAATCAATCCTTGCCTAGATTATTCCCGAAGCAGGCTCCAATCATCGTTTCAAACATTTACACGCCAAACGCCAATGTAAGCAACCAGTGGCACAGTATTTGAAATGATAGATGTAGCTATACACACAGCTGGAGAATGTTTAACCTTCACCGAGTGGTTTGCGGTGCCACTTTTTGCCCCAACCTATGACGCCAAACGACATTCAATATACAGACGATTCACCGATTGACGAAAGTAAACTTCATCAAGCAGAAAAAAATGCATACAAGGCACCACTGATAGTGCTAAAAACACTACTGGAATAACTTCGTAGCTACGCTCAGGGGGCCAGTTCAAGTACACTGCTGAGGTGACTGGCAGAAATTGGACCTATTCTTCCTGTTGTGGCCGCTCTATTATACGAGACAGCCCACTAATGATCGAATTAAAGCCCATCGGTACTCACGGTTCAGCCATTCTGATGTGGTTTCTGGTGATTAACTGCAGAAATCTGGAGAAAATTTTAAAGCTTAATAGCAACGAACACAGATTTTATGTAAGACACTAGTTTTTTTTTTATTTCTTGTGCAAGAAGGTGAAATCCCCGGCACTGTTGTAAGGAACGAATTTGATCGCGATAGCTAACTTGAACGACGCGAAAGACTTGTGGAATGGAGCACACTCGAACGATGACTGCGAGTGGATGTCGTATGATGTAGGTTTCGAACCTTCGTCGTCGTCGTCGTTGTTGGTTGCATGTAATGTGCGCCTGGTTTGATTGTGTTGTTTGTATTGAGCATAGAGAAGTTAAAGGAACGTTATAAAACGCACGTGGGTTAGTGCGAACGTATTATTTTTAATGCACAGCAATGAAAGAGTCGTGATGATTATGTGGTTTTACGATTAAGAAAGGAGTGTTCGTATCAGCGGCTAAGACGGAAATACGGATCCGTAGACAAATTCTTAATTTGTTGATTTTAAACCTTTTGTTCCAGGGAGTGCCAAAAACATCTTGCCCACACTTTCGCTCCCCGCTCATCATAATCATCCCACGGAATCGACTCAGAGAATGTCTGCCAGCACTGGTGATGCAACTTAAACATAAATGTATACATCGTTCGACTCCGGCATCAAGGAGATTTCGATTCATGTTTCGTGCTGGCAAAATGTTGCACGGCGTCAACATGTATGATGATTGTTAATAATCGAAATATTGTTTCATACTGACTCTTTGTACTTCCCTGATCTTTGCTTGCTCCTATGCCCTACAAAGATTTAAATCGACGATTTTGCGATCAAATTTGAATATTTCTAGACTAATCAATTTATAGACTTATTATACCTACTCTAAAATGTCTTTAGTAATGAAATGATAAGGAGCAATTTTTTCATATTAATTCTACCCAGGTAACCAATAAGCATTTGCATATGCAGTAAATCAACCCTAAATCTGCATTTCAGATGCAACAAGCTTTATATGAGCATTATATCAGTACCTTGAATGCTATCTGTTGTAAAGTTGAATTTCAAATGCTATTTAAATGCTTGTAGCCTGTAATAAACATTTCGAATGCAAAATAGCATTTATGAAGCATTATCATAGCACTGCAGTAAAGCAGCCGTATATTGGGCCAAAAGCGGCGTTTATGTTGCATTTAAGGCGACTTAAATGCTTGATATACTGCCGTAAAGACGCTTTGGAGCTGCTTATTGGTTACCTTGGTAAATATAAAGAAAACATAAAGAAACAAGTTATAGACTTGCTATCTTTAGCAAAGTTGCAAAAAATTCTAGTACAAATAACCTCGTAGCAGATATCTAAAATCCATTTATAAATGTTATCCGAGGGGCAAATCACTCATGCATTTTTGATTCAGCCTCACGTATTGAGAAGTGCATTGAGGCATTTTTCGAACATTTTTCAATGCATTGACGCACTTTAATACGCATTCATTGCACATTTTTGAGCGCATTTGATTTATTCGTGCATTTTTTAGCGCATTCAATGCGCTGGTGTACTTTTCAACACATTTTTCCCAAATTTCTACACATTTTCGATTCAGTTATGTATGTAATGATTTGCCCCTCGCTGTTATCGTTATATCAAGCCTTGTATATGAACGAACCCTTTTACCCAAAATAGGGTATTGCAGGGGTATGTGGATTATGTTTTTTTTTTCATGGAAAATATATTAATATAGGATATGTGTCCCTTAACTCAACCTAATATGCAACAATCGATTGCATTTTTTATTATAACTCTTGAGTCATTTGAGCAGGAAGCATAATTTAACTACCAATACACTTGCTAAGATATGTTTAATAAGCCATCTGGTAGTATGTATCACGAAAAGTTACACAACTCATTTTATAAAGTCAGAAACTTTCGTGAGATATGGATGCAATGTCAACAAACAACTTTACAGATCAAACTATACTTAAACAAAAAGAAGAAACACTTAAGTGTATTTTTCATATCATTTTTACATATTACATTATCAAAACATTTTAATAACTCTACACAGATTTGGTTCCTTAAGTTTGTGTAAAGATGAGCCATATGAAAAACATTCAGCCGGAACTCAGACATATGTATTGTAAATGTTATCAATAACAACATTTTTACTATGCTCTCCTTACAACAGGCCATGGTTGGGAACCTAGAAAAAATATGTTCCTAACATTATTGGGTCTATGGTTTTTATGTTAAATCATTGTTATTTTATCTATGTAACCTGTTAGTTTATAACGTCTGACTATTTTCTGTACATCTTTATCGCTATATTCGGTTTATAGGTTTAATTTCGGCCAATATAGATCATTCGAAGATAGTGTACATAATCTGTTCAGCTTAACCAGTAAATTCATGGTGTCTAAAAAGTTAAAGAAAACGAAAATTACTCGGAAGTGAAATACTATAAATTTATTAATAATGTCTCAATTGCTTTGAAATAAATCGGTCCTCCTGATAGTAACATCATTTTAAAACATAATCAAGGAGCTAGGCTAACATTACATCCCGTTACCCTACCCGCATTCCATTTATCTCCTTATTCTGGCAAGTGTAACTATTGAAAACAACTATTCTAGGAACTATTATTTATTAGTACGAGACACTGAAGAAGTCTTTCTTCTAATTTCTAGTTACAGGTATTCCACTAAACAGTTCAAACCCTCTAGGATTCAACTATTCTAGGGTTTGTTTTTCATCAGGGGGAATCTAACATTGAGAGACTCTCTTTGACTACTTTCTCTTGCATTCATATTCCAATCACCTTTACGTTTTGCATTCTACTATTTGTAGAGTATGCTAGCCACCACTGTTGTGTTTCAATCTGTACTAAAGAATGCCTCGAAAGTGTTATAATGTAATGAATGAAAGAGAGTGAGCACTTTTGGCAGTCATTAAAGTATTATGAAATAATAATGACTGCAAGACAACACCATACTATTTCACCATGAAACACGCTACAAAAAACAGACTACCTAAACTAACGAACCAACCATTGATTTCAAAGATCAAAAACGTCTAACCGCCCAAACACAATGATAACGGAAACGGAACGGCAAACGGTAAGTTTGACAGTTGTTTAAAATGACTTCGATATGTCCAATTGGAATCGGCTTGGATCTAGCCTGTTTTCTTTCCGACAAGCAGGCTTTCTCAGATCGGGGTCGGCCGTTTGCTATTGACGTTCAGCATCCGTTATCATTGTGTTTGGGCCATAAAGGTCGGTATCGCGTTCAAAAGAAATTTCTTGTTCTATCCCAAACACATGGTAAATTCCGTTAACTGAAACGGAAAAGTAAAAAATCGCAAAGATATTTCTGCAGCAGAATCCACCTGAAAAGAACGAACAATAAAAATGGAATTTGTAAGGTTCCCACGCAAACTGATGGGAGGTGTCTCTTTTACTTTCGGAAAAATATTCCGCTCGATTATTCCGTAAGTGAAAGTGACATTTCGTTTCATGCAGTTCAAGTGTTCTGAGAATTTTCCCCTCATACATTTTTGATTTTGTATGGCGTATAGCCTCTGACTAGCTCCTCTCTTCCCCTAAGAAGACTATGTGGTTTCTAATGGCCCCTATAGAAAATAGCATCATTTAAGTCTCTCTAATAAAGAAATCCTACACTGAAAATAAATCAATAATTTTTATTATTAAAATTGGCACTTAAATCGGTCAATTTTTGCTTAGAATTGAAATCATGTGAGCCATTATGATTTTCATTTGCCGCACATAATTTTTAACACCGGTCACTGCCCAAGTAACCACAAGTATTATATTATTGCACTTATTCAACCCAAAATCAACATCGGTAATGCGGGATCGCATCAATTCAACAGTTGTCAAGTAGTAAAGCGTTAGATAAGCTTGAAAATGTAGTTATGCATTACCAATGCAATAATGCTACTTTAGCAATGTCTTATGGCATTACAAAAGATATAGCATTAGTTCGATCTTAGTGGGGCCCTTTTCAGCTTTAATTCAACTTCAATGATGCACTAGACGTAATACATGTGCCCTATATATGCACGCTATTACAGCCTCGTGGTTTCTTGGGTTCGTTTCCAATGAGACTGATATGTCCGCACATAATTTTCAATGGAGCGAGAAATATTTCATATGTCATTCAAGTGTGTTTTCATTTTGCTCTATTCTATCCATCTTCGCACTTAAAACGAAATAAAAAACCGTGTGCGAAAAACAATTAGCTGCTTTATTGTTCTACTTTTTGGTTTAGTTGGTTTGCAAAGTGTGGTGGTTTAGTCGAGGCGCCCACTGATGTGGCGGAGGTGTCACATACCATGTCAAAATATCAAGTCAAAGTGTTGTGGCGTGTGGCGAACGTTGACAAGGTGTTTTGACATGCTAGCAGATGCCACACCTCCGCCACAACAGTGGGCGCCTGGCTTTAGGTACTTGGTTTGCCAGCGGAAGTCACTGAATTTTTTGAAGGTATTAAATTTCTATAGATGTTCGTCGTATTGGCCGTACCTAGTATTGCGGGTTGCCAAATGCAAAAAGCTATACCGACGAAGGAAGCGTTCTGGTACGTATATATTAAAATCCGCAAGAATAGCAGGTACATCGATATCTCCGGCAAAGACCTTGGCAACAAAAACCGCTTGCATGTCAGTCCTTCTTTTCTCCAGGGTTTCAATTCCTATTAGCACACAGCGATGTTCGTAAGCACAGTCCTCGATACACGTGATAACCTTGAAGATCTTCAACTCATCGACGTAGAAAACACGAGTTCCAGATGGTAAAATGAACGCAGCATCATTAATAAACAGCGAAAACAGCAGGGGGCCAGGTTACTCCCTTGTGGAACACCAGATGATGTAGTAAACACCTTTGATTTGAACCAACCTTCAAAAGCTCTGGATACTCCGACTTTTTCGAGTTTTCGAAGCAGAAGTTCACCGAAATCCGGTTAATTTTGTTACAGATATCTGTAAAATTTTACCGAAATCCGTAAAATCAGATTACCGAACGTTCAGCTGTTGAGAATTCGGTAAAACTTTACAGATTTCTGTAAAAAAAAACTAAGTGTGTATACCCTATATATGCATGCTATTATAGCCTCGTGGTTACTTGTGCAGGCCTGGCAGTGTGAAACTAATCATCTCCTTTACTCGTTTGGTTTAAAATAGAACTGCGAGTTTGACATCACAGGCACTGTTGCATAGGAGACAACTTCAGTATTCCAGGCCTGATTTTACTTGATATGGATCGTATTAGTGTGCGTTTAAACATAGCTGAAATTTTCATATACACTATTGAGGCCCCTTGAGATAGTCATTAGATTCATAGTCTGGCGGATACAACGATGGGAGCCATATTGAACTGTCAGATGGCGGAGCCAATTGAGCATTTCTAGAGTAATTTATGTTAAGCGCCTAAAAGCCATTTGTAAACAATGACTTTAAACGTTTATTTTTCACGAATTACGAAAATCCTACTATATCCTGCTACTCCATATGGTAGAACTAACATTCTTCTACCAAATGTTGCTTTCATTTCACGAGAGTGATTTAAGATTCAAGAGAAATCGATATTAAAAGTCATTGTTTACAAATGGGTTTTAGGCCCTTAACATGAATTACTTGAGACATGCTCGATTGACTCCGCCAAGTGACAGTTCAAATTGGCTCCCGTCGTTGTATCCGCCAGACTATGAATCTAGTGACTATACTTGAGATATTAGAGTCACCTTGGCCAGCTTTTCGTAAAGTGAGTTAACACTAGTATTATGTGGAATGTTCCATGTATTTTTACCAATTATTCTGAGTGGATTATTTCCCGTGTAGCCAACTGAATCAAAAGTTGCCAGTGGTTTATTTATGGCAGGGATCAGGTTTCCCTCTCCTTCCCATTAAATTTTAGAATTGCTAGCTTGAAATGCTTAGTTCACCGATACTGGTAGGACCTTTTCTATTGTTGCTCCCGAATTTTGCTTTTTCCTCAGCGCTCCTGTCGGTGAGCACTCGCGACTCATTTATAATTTGCCCCCAACATTATCAGGTGCCCATGGTGTCAGAGCTGCCAGATTCATATTCCCAATACCTTTCGCCCGTTGACGAAAGTCCACATTAAATGAAAATTTTTCGTTATTTGATTTCAATGTTCTGGCAGAATATGAGAATACACAAAAAAAAAAATCCTATAAGGTTGGGGCGACACTTAACAAAATAATTCGGGGGACTTTTTTTATTAGGACGAATCTAACATTGAGAGACACTCTTTGATTACCTGCTCAATTATTCATTTTCTAATCACCATTAGGTTTTCCATTCTTTTATTTGTAAAGTGTGCTAGCCAGCCCTGTTGTGTTTCGATCGATCTGTTTTAAAGAATCCTTCGAAAGTTTTATGATTTTGCTGTGATAAATGAAAGAGAGCGAGACGAAATAGAACCTCTCCTTGCTAAATTTTCCTTATTGAAAAAAGTTCCTAGAACTGTAAAGAGCCACTCAAAATATATCCTGATATAATGCGTAGCAGCACAGTTAGCTGATAATTTCCAATATCACACAATTTTAAAGATGCTTCAGAAATTTATTAGTTAATTTAATATATCTTTTCGACAGCTTTTCTACTTTTTCCTATGATTTTTATGCTGACGCTTTCTATCCTAAGCAAACTGTTATTAATCTGACTAAAATTAATATGGGATCAGCAATTCAAAATCACTTCTATATTCTCTCATATTCAAGTTTAATTAAAAGTATTTTAGTGGATTAAAACCGAATTGTCCATCCTCGTGAACTGGGCGCACTGACATGTTCTTGCGCACGCATGTGTCAAAGGGATTTGTTTTGGTTCGCTCTTCGTTTCTGGACTGAGCCGATGCCGGACAGCAGCTGAGTGTTGTGATAAGCGTGTTTGTGGTGTTTCAAGGAATTTCACTGTTCATTCAACTTATTTAGGCATCCATATGTCCAGTGCTGCCCAAAAGATGAAGGTCTTGTCGCTCTACAGACAGCTGCTACGCGAATCGCAAAAATTCAGCTCTTACAACTTCCGGTTAGTATTACAGATGTTTTGTTTTGTCCGTGTTTGTGCCTCATTTCTGCTTGAATTCTTTAGCAACTATGCTCTGCGGAGGATTCGCGATACATTTCGAGATAATAGAGCACTGACGGATTCGGTAAAGATTGAAAGTGAAATCGAATTCGCTAGGAAGAATCTGGACATCATCAAACGACAGGTAAAAACAAAAATACTATTTGCCTAGCTTGTGATGTAATCCATTAGCATTGCGTTGTATTGGGAAATACATAGCTGATGATAACATGAAACACTCGAACCGCCCAGCTAATCAACATTTTTCTCTTTGTTTTCAGGCACTTATCAGTCAGATGTTCCGAACGGATAAACTTGTCATTGAGAAATGAAGCGACAATAAGAGAATCGTCTTTCAGAACCAATAACATTTATCAACAAATGACAACAGAAGTGAAAATTAGCAACATTATTCTCAATTTGCCAGTGTAGAGTGCTTCATTTCTGTCAACGAATAAAAATGCCACAAATCAGACGTTCTTTTGTTGAATGCCTGTATTAGACAGTGTACTGCTTGGGCTTAGGTGGCTGTTTGTGTTTAGAATTTCAACATTAACTTGTAAATACCGTTAAAGCACCCTTTAGGTGCAATCTTGGATCAGAAATAAAGGACAGATTTCTGTAGTTCAGGTTTTTTTTTTAAATTGTTTTCAGACCACATCTTTTGAAACACGCAGGAGTTGCAAAAGCGAAGGGTCTATTAGGAAGAGGTGTGGAAGAGGCTTGATAATTGTAGTTTCCCTTTGAAACGGCGTCTTGAAGTAGAAACATGTTTCAGTTAGATGGAACTGAGTCACTTTTCAACGGATGACAATTCAAACTGTTCGTCATTTATTTTGTTAATTGGACTGTTATGCATTGATAGGTTGTATTATGCCATTACAAAAATGTGACTTGGTCTGATTGATATGTATAACATAGAGTCAATGTATCAAGATGCTATTTTTTTGTATATCTAGTTCGTTTATTTGGGAGGCTCAATTGCGTTAGCTTTACTAAGCCGATGTTTCATTGTTTTGTTTTGTGTTTTGTAACATGAGTAGGCCCGTTACCTCGCGTAAAGGTTCGAAGGGGTGTCATTTTTTGGGGATGGATTGGACAAAGGACCATGGAGGTGAAATTCTGTAGTCTCATCAAACTTATCAAACTGATCTAACCATCAACCTGATTGTATATTTTTTGAACGTTAATAACTAAGTCATTTCACAAACGGTTTCCAAAATGTTTGCACTAATCTTATAATTACATTTTGCAGAGTCAAATTTGGGGGTGTTAAAAAAAGTCACTTTTTGCGTAACGTAATTAATGGACGTTCCCTTTTGACAGTGGACGAAAATTACGTTTAAAACTGTTTAACTGGGCGTTCGCTAACAGCGCTATAGCCCAGTTGAAAAGTAAATAAACTTCAAAAACCAGCATATGACATTTTGTTGTCAAAATCAGCAAGGGCCACGTATAAGGCATGTGAGTTTCGTAGAGGATTGAAAAATGGTTAAACTGTACGAAATTGAGTCGTAATTTCATACAAACTAAGTTAAACATTTTCCACAATGGAGTGCACAATAAGCTACATCGCAAAAACGCATAAGACTTAAAAACAATATTCAATTTATGTATTGTGCAATGAAATATCCCACCCGAAATCTTATCGAAACCCCCCTCGAAGTTTATTTACATTTGAAATGTCAGCCCAGTTACCGAGCAGCATCCGCTAACTGGGCTGTGCACTTAGCCCAGTTAGCGAACCAAACCCGTGGGGCTAGGTACTACACCTCAAGCAAATCCCGGCCCTTCTGGTGAACCCCCCTGGATGCTGGAGTCAACCAGTAACGAACTTATGGCGATTTTCTTTAATATGACCGGAACGCTTCGCCAGTGCCGCAGCAAGCCCCAGCAGATCCCAATGCTCGGTCAATTCAGCATCCAGTATGGCGTTTGAAGCACTAACCGTTGTCACCTGGAATGCTTACTCTATCCGAGCAAAAAGCTTCGAGCTTGCTGATTTCGTCTACAAGCACAACATCGATGTTGGCCTTCTAACCGAGACCCATCTAAAGCCGATTTTGATCGCACCGACTCCAGGAGGGGGGGGGGGGGGTGTAGCGATTATCGTAAAGAAAGCATTAAAGTACAACATTCTACCCCACATCCGCACTTCCATCATCCAAGCCCTTAGTGTGGAGGTGTAATCGTCATCCCAACGCATCCGGCTCATCGCTGGCTACTGTCCTAGGCAGTGCACTACCAGCAACGGGATGGCAACAAAATTGATCAACGATCTCACCAACATCAAGCGGTCAATTTCCCGCTTCGTCGTCGGAGGCGATTTGAATGCCCGTCATGAAGATTGGAGGAGCTATCAGCAAAACCAAAACGGAACGCTGTTGTTCGACCACGCTCAGCATGAACTGTAAACTGTAACTGTATCCACTAACCGGACGTACCGACGTTCATCTCACCGGCCGGAAATCCCTCTACCCTGAGGTTGTTGAGAGCCGGAGGCTCAGCTCTGATCATCAACCGGTGGTGGCTAAAGTCGGTATGAACGTGGTCCCTACTCCTCGGTGCCTGAGAAAGGACTATTATCATGTGGGCTGGTTTCGGTTCAGCCAACTGGTGGACAGAAGCATCGATGAAAATCAGCCGCTGGACACCGTTGTAGACATCGATGGTGTACTGGGTGGACTCCAACGAGCTATAACCGTGTAAATTTCCACACCCAACTATTGATTCGGCTATGAAATGTTCGTCGTTTCAGAGGACGGGGGATCTGAATAGGGAGATCGCTTCCAGAATGGTAAAAATTCGAAAGGAAAGTTTCGAGAAGATCATTCGAAACTTGGATGACCGGTCTAGACCATTCTGGAAGGTTGCCAAAGTCCTGAAGACACAACCAAACCTGTTCCGCTTCTCAAGGTTGTCGATTCACTTCTCATAATCCCTCTCGAGAAAGCAAATGCGATCGGTGATCACGTTGCTTCATCGCATTTGTTAGACTTGAGGATCCAAAGTCCGCTCGAAGATCAGGTTGCGCGATGTGTCCACAATCTCAATGCCTTCCCTTGTGTCGTACATCCAGCACTGAAAGGCACTAAAACATGAACGCTCCAGGCCTCGACGGGATTTTCAACTTGATCCTAAAAAAAAACTCAACATTAAAGTGTACACACTATTGAGCGACGTCTTCAACAGATGCTTGGAACTGCACTACTTTCCAAGCATCTGTGAAGTAGCTAAAGTCATTTCAATTCGCAAACCCGGGAAGGATCCAACTTCTCCTTCAAACTATAGACCAATTAGTCTTGTTTCAGCGCTGAGCAAAATGTTCGAGAAATTAATCCTCAATCGTTTGCTGCAGTTTGTCGATGAGCAAAACATCCTCCTCCAGGAACAGTTTGGGTTCAGGAAAGGGCATTCCACTAATCATCATCTAATTTGGGTGATGAACACCATAAGGAATGACAAAGCTGTATCCAAGTCCACTGCCATGGCGTTGTTAGACGTTGAAAAGGCGTTTGACAATGTCTGGCGCGATGAGCTTGTATACAAGCTTTGTAACTTCAACTTTCCTCACCATCTGGTTAAAATCATCCGAAACTACCTTCAGTAAAGGTGGTTTAAAGTATCGTTGCATGAGTGTCTTTCGGACACGGTTTTAATCTCAGCAGAAGATCCGCAAGGTAGCCTTCGTGGCCCCGTTATTGTACAGCATCTACAGTTCCGATATCCCTCTTCTAGGAGACGATTGCGTGTTGTTCCCGTTCGCAGATGAAACCGCAAGAACCGTCAAAGGAAAGATGCCTTGCGGAATCACAAACAAAATCCAACGATGCCTTAACACCTTTGCTGACTATACCACCAAGTGGAAAATCAAAATCAACGCCTCCAAAACCCAAACAATCATGTTCCTCCATAGGCAGTCCACCAAACTAAAACCACCTTCATCTTGAACGGTTGTCATGAACGCGTTCGAAAAGCACAAAGGTCGAGTGGTCCACCGAGGCAACTTATTGAGGGTTGCTGTTTGACGAGAAACTTCTCTTCAGGTCGCATGTGGAGAGAACGTTAGTCAAGTGCTCCGTCTTAGTTAGGTCGCTGTATTTGCTGATTTGCCGAAGATCCCGCCTCTCAGGGGTGAACAATCTGGCCGTCTACAAACAGATCATAGCGCCTGCGGTATTCTACGCTGCTCCGGTGTGGGAATCATGCGCACAAACTCACAGGAACAAACTGCAAGTCGCGCAAAACCGAACACTCAGAATGATCCTAGATCACCTATTTGGAACAAGGATGGCTGACCTTCATCTAGACGCAACCGTTCCAAACATTAATTCAATGATCATTGACATCAGGAACAAATTTAAACAGATATGTAACGTATACTACTAAACAGATATGTAACGTATATACTAGGTTAGTTATAAATAGATAGTGATGATGATGGTTTGCTGCATTCACTCGAAGGTCTCGGAGCTGTGCAGAGAAATAATGGGCCAGTATTGCATTAGCAGCTGGCGGATGCAAGTACCCTGCAGGAGGGCATAGTTCTTTCAGTAAGTTTCATTTCTTGGCTATCAAAAAAATAAAAATGTTAAACCAATGCTTTCGGAGACCAATCAATACTACCAATTAAGAAACATTATTCAGAGTTAGAAAGTGTATCAACGGAAAATGTATATTTGAACTTTTCACAATATGGACCAAACCGATAAATGTTACCCAGTTTTACGTTATTTAAGTTTCGTGTTATTGAGAATATCTGTTAATCATATGTTACAGTTGGATTCAGTATTTTAAAATATGGTTTCCGTATCCAAGAGATTTTAATGAAGCACATGCTACGATATTATCCGAGACGACGAGACGACTCGTATCCGATTCTCAGACCAGTCATTTGATAAGCGTGACAGCAAGCTAATCAGAGCGAGAAGTTGCAGTTGTCTTATCGTGGAGGATCAACGTGCCATTGGTATCTTTGAACGAAAGGTGTAGCTTTCAATGTACGGTGGAGTACAGATGGAAGACAGAACTTGCTAACGTGGAGCATTTCAACAGTGCACGCTCAACACTCCTTCTCAATGTAGAACTGCTACGGTCTTCGAGTCTCAATACCTCACAATACCTCTTATGTTTCAGTGGACCCATGGGTTTTGTATACACGTCCGCCAGCATTTCTTCTGTCGGGAAATTCTGCACCGCTATCTCCTTTGTAATGCATAGCTCGTACACGAACCGTTGCTTTGCGTCGATATGCTTAGATCGACGACTTTGCTGCTCACTCTGCCCGAAGGTCAAACAGGACTGGTTATCTTCCATGATCGTTGTGGGTCTCACTTGCCATAGCAGGCCTCGCTGAGCGCCACGTATTCGACCTACATTCGAAACGCCACGTATTCGAAAGTGTAACGCTGGATTATCTTCTGCTGGCCCAAGAAATAACTCTGCCGGCGAACAGAAAGACGAGCTCCGAAGTCGACCTTCTTGTCCACAAATATCATGCCCAATTGAAATCGGAGTACCCAAGGTCAAGTCTTGCTTTCAATCTCCTCCTAACGGTACTGCATAGTCGTGAGTTCCCTTCAGATAGCGCTACAGTCGCCTCGTTGCGCTCCAGTCAGCTTCGGTGGGCGGACAGACCGTCCGCCCCACTAATGCTGTACTCGCTACGATGTGTGGTCGAGGCACAACACCCAAGTATAGAAGCGCTCCTACTAAGCTGCGATATCTTGTCAAACCATTAAAGATTTGCTGGTATCGTCCGCCCTCAGGTAGCTAACGTCCACCGGGGATCTCGTTGACTTCGCTTCCGCGATACAATACTTCAAGATTAGGTTGTTGCTGTAGGTTCCAAGACGCAACGTGTACCGACCACTGACGCGATCTATTTCCAGGCCGAGAAAATGACGCACTTGGCCTAAGCGAGTTATCTGGAACTCCTGCCGCATAGGAAAACCTTGTCAATCTTATCCTCGTCCGTCGATCCGATAAGCAAGTCATCAACATAGACCAACACGTAAACAGTAGTCGTTGTCGTTTACTTGATGTAGAGGCAGAAATCCGATTCCACAGCCTTGGATCCGTATTAGGTCAGGATCTCGTTTAGCTTTCGGTGCCAGCACCTTGCCGACTGCCCCAGGCCGTATATACTGCGTCTCAGCCTACACACCATCTCCTCCTTTCCCTTTGCTTCGTACCTAGGCTGTTTAATGTACACTTTCCAGCGAACTTTAGTGGTTTTGACATTGAAATGTTGGCCGCCACAGTCAGAAAAATACGCAGAGTGACATGGCACGAAACCGGCACAAACGTATGCTCAAAATCGATCCCAGGGCGTTGAGAAAACCGTGGGCCACGATTCTAGCCTTGTGCTTTACAGCCTCGCCATGCTTGTCCCTCTTCAGGGGATACACCCACTTTGAACTCACAATCTTCCTGCCAAGTGGAAGCTGGTCGAGATCCCAGGTAGTGCGGAACCTTGTGCTTCCTGGAAAGTTTACGGACCTACCATGCTGCAAGCAGCCCTCCCAGCATTGTAGTCCAGTACAAAATCATCAAAGCGTCGCGGACCCTTCCCACACGTTTCCCGACTGGATCGTCGGACGTCCTCAGCAGCGCTGTTCTCCTGATTCACAGACTTGAAAGAATCGTTGGCATTCGAATTTTCAGTCAGCAGACACTCCTCAACCTCCTCCTTCTCGAAAGGTACCTGCTGTTTCTTGCTACCCACTGCTTGTCGCTTGCTGGGATCCGATGCAACAATCGGTATATATATACGGAACATGAACCAATACCGAGCTCCAGGAACTTGGAATTCCGGCTAATGGTGATCAAGTCCGTTTCAGGGTCTAAGAAACGGTAGCCCTTGTGCATGAGCGAATACCCTACGCATTCTAGCTTTGTAGCTTTTCCATCCATCTTGCGGGCCTTAACATCCAGAACATGCACGTAGGCGTGAGAACCGAACACCTTCAGGGGACTTAAGTTCGGCTTGCGTCCCCACCAAAGCTCGTCTTGGGAACAGACCTGGAGGGTAATCGATTCTGCAGGTATGTCACTGTCAACACAGCTTCACCCCAATAACGCTTGTCCTGTCCGGTGTTCAGCAGCATGCACGTGGCCATATCAGTAATGGAACGATTCCTCCGTTCGGCCACTCCATTCTGCTGGGGCGAAAACGGTTTGCTAAATTGCGGGTTGATTCCATTCTCTTTCTAGAACTGGCGAAGTTCTCCGTTGTCGAATTCGCCGCCACCGTCTGAACGAAACACCTTCGTCATCGATCATCGATCACTCGGCACCTGGTATCATCGCACATCACCGTCAACTGTTTTTGCGTTAGTTTGCTGACGGATATCAGGCTGGTGGATACGTGCCGTATTTCACGTCCACCATGGCGATCTGGACCGTTTCGTTATTGGCGTCAACACCAATCAGCACTCCGCTCCCCTCACCATGAATTTGCACTTTCTTGCCATCGGCTACTATGATCCAGCCACCAGGAAATACCCGCAGCTCCTCAAAAAACGCCTTGTCACCGGTCATATGGGTACTTGCCTCGCTATCGATGATCCACGATGAACAGTTGCCCTGACAACGAAAGCTACGCTGTGACTGTCACTGTGGACGGCTTCGGCCCCTTTGTTTTTCGGCACAATCTTCCTTCACCTCCTGACTTGGAGGCAAGCAGCTTCCTGTAATTCCGGCGGAGATATCCGGGCTTCTTGCAGTGGTGATACACTCAAGTCTCCTCACTGTCCGTTGACCGCATCGCCTTCTTCAATTTTACCATGACATTCCCTCATTCGAGCCGACGATGGTATTCATCCATCAGCTTCGCTTTCACTACGTCCAGGGAGATGTCGTCATCCGACCGTGAGTCGAGCGCAGAGATCACGCTGTTGAACGACGGATGCAGACTGTGGAGCAGCATGCATATTTGCGTTTCCTTGTCCAGGTCCGTTCAGGCAGCGGTGAGGCGATCGAACGTTTCGTCAATTGACATCAAATGCTGCTCAAGGTCCCCGTTCTCCAGAAGATTGGTCGAACAAAGCTTTTTGAGCTAGCTTACAAGCACGGACCGGGTTGTTTTCTGGTGGTAGCTTCGGAGCGCGTTAAATATTCCCCTTGTAGTGGTTTTTAATTTCACTTGCGGCAGCTGGCTGTCCTCCAACAAGAGCACCAGCGTGGCTCTCGCCTTCCGATCGGTTGCCTTTCACTCGGCATATTCACTGTCATCCACTTCATCGTACTCTAGGGGGTCGTCCTCGATGACACGACACTTGGTTGACGCAACCACTTCGGCTGTCTGGGCCGGGACACTTTTCGCACTTTCTGTCCCTTTCCAAACCTTAGCCCATAACCTAATGGCGCATGCTAGGGCGCAGGTAAATAAATAGCAGCAGAGGAACAGCTTACGGGAATCGGGATAGGAAGCGAGAAATAATATCACGCGAGTAAACTACGGTTAACAACCTTTTAAAGAAATAGAAAAATAAAAGAGAAAAATTCAAGTTTGGAAGCGATGAAAACAAAGCTGTAGAATTATGAAAAATAACGTCGTTAGGGCCGGCCGATGTGCATTCGGCTTTCGGGTAGATGGATTCTATTCTTGCGCACACCAAGGGGCGTGCTGATATGGAGCAGTGTCAACAGTGCACGCTCAACAAGTAGAAGCCGACCTGCCGACCTTTCGTAGTACTGCCATGAGACCTTAGCTTGATTGATCTAATCTGATCTGATCATGAAAATAGTACGAATTGCTTATTTATGGAAAAGATATACGTTCGAAATCCACCGACCAACTCCCGAGACTAACGAATATAAATTGTGTTCTGAATTTCGGATTTTCCACTAAAAAACCAACCATGCAGTTTGCACAAATATATAATCACAGTCTTCTGCCATCTTCTAAACAAAACATTAAACTTGAGGTAGTACTTTGTATGGGTTCAATATTCCATTGGGGTCCATCATTTGCTTCAACTCACTCATGAGCCTCAAGGATTCCGGACGTTTCGAATATTTCAAATATTTGGTCTTGAGAAATCCGATGCCATGTTCAGCACTGACACTTCCGCGCACCTTAGAGGTATACTCGTACACAAATGGTTCCAGCAGTTTGTAGATTTCCGGTGTAAATTTCGAACAGGAAACGTTCAGATGGAGATTAGAATCTCCGATGTGGCCGTAGCCGGTTACCTTGGTGGCCAGCGGACCGACTCGTTCCCGGGTCGCTAGAACAATGTCATAGAAGTTGTCAAGTGGCAGTGAGATATCGTACTTGAAACAGTAGCCATCGTTGATTAGGCTGTCGGCGATGAGCTCACGTAGCTTCCAAATATTCTGATGAAGAAGTGAAATTTGAATGCATGGTTTTTGGGTTGTGAAAGAAGCAACTTACTCTCATCTTGGTAGGCTCATTGGTAACAGTTCCATCCAGGACAAGTCCGCTCTCCATAGAACTTTCCAAAAAGTTTGTAAGTTTTTCTTCGTCATGAACCATATTGCTTCCGGAAGTCTCTATCAACATGTAGAACGGATATTTTTCGATTGGTGACCTAGAAAAACACTCGTGTTAATTTTAACGGTCCTTCGAAATAAAAAGATAATTCATACTGAAGATTGAAATGGTGTTTACTGCTCTCGAGAGATCCCGAGTCGATCATTTCACAGGATGATAAAATTTCTCCCAATCCTCGTTTGGCTGCCAAGAACGTATTCTTAACGGCATCGTAACTTTCCAACCCCAGGAAAGCCACGTTCACGGATTTCGAAGCCGTTGGGCAGAAAATCGACAGTTTTGTTATGATTCCCAATGTTCCTTCAGATCCAATGAAAAGATGTTTCAGATGATAACCGGTATTGTCTTTCTTGAAGTTCGACATCAGATCCATTATGCGACCTTCTGCTGTCACCTGAAATAATCAACTGTTAAATATCGTGTGAAGAAATGAAAGAGCAAACTTACAGCTTCGACACCAAGTACCGATCCGTGAAGATTTCCATAGCGGACCAGTCGCAGTCCACCGGCATTCGTCGATACATTTCCTCCAATATGACAGGATCCCTTGGCACCCAAATCCAGTGGCATAACCAGTCCCTTTTCGTTAACCTTTTCTTCCAATGTCCCCAGGACGCATCCAGCTTGGCAAACCAGGATTCCGGAGTACTCATCAATTTGTTCGATTTTATCCATCAGCGAAAGTGACAGTACAACCTCATCGAAGACCGGAACTGATCCACCGACCAGTCCAGTGTTTCCTCCCTGCGGGCACACCGCCAATTTTCGCTCGTTGCAGTACTTCAAAATCTCCGACACTTCTTCGGTACTCTTCGGTTTCAGAACCACTCGACTGTAGCCTCGGACGCTGCCCAGATAATCTATGTTATAACCTTGAACGTCCTCGGCCTGCGTCAGCACTCGGCTGCTTCCGCCGAGGATAGATTCAAACCTAGCTACATCACTGTCACTCACGTCGGAAAATTGACCACGTTTTATCGGGTAGCGTTCTTTTGTCAGGGCAGGAATTTCGCGATGGCTGGTCGCAAGTTGACGGCAAAGGTTTTGGAAGACTGCACGTTGAGGTAGCTTGGCTGCACGAAGGAGGAACATTTTTGCCGACTATAGCCAATTCTGGAAGAGGGAGGAGAGAAAATACTTGTAATAAGGCATGTGACTGTTGCGTAACTTATAGTACAAGAGCAGGGATCAATGATGATTGGGCTGTTGCAAGCAGTGCACAGTGGTCCAGTAAGCTACTTTAGGCGGACATGAGGTTTTCAATGGAAATTTGTGGTATTAGAGCTTTAGTTACTTCTGAGAACTTGTTGCAAACTAATTGTATTACAATTTGTATGAAATTATTTTTTTCTTGCATTAAACGCAAGATTGGCGTGTACTCTATCTTTTTTATGAGCCAATATCGTGAGATGATATGTTCAGCAAAGTTGTATAAATTGTTATTATAAAAAACTTTGTAGAACATATTTTCTGTCTAGCTTCAAAGCCTACTGCGATAATTCCGAATTTTAGTAAATAATCGTTTTTCGACTAAAAGTCATTCATTTTTAACTTTTACCGGCTTGCTATGTTCTACAAAGTTGTTTGTTCAGACATTTGCTACAACTTTGCTGAATACACCATAGTTGTATTTCTTCTTGTTTTCATTTTATAGTAAGCTTTCAGTTGAATTTACGCCATACTATAGGCCTAACAACATGAAATGGAGCACCCGAAAAAAACATGGCATACCATAACTTGATTCAACACACCTTAGAGTACGTTTAAGCAGAATTTGGAAGAGATGATATTTTTCTATCTTTTTTAAAGCTACTTTCTGTAACATACAGTTTTCAATAAAAACATACATCAGGAGCTCAAATAGAATCAAAACACACAGAAATCATGGCTATCTCTGTTCAGTATATGACAATCACCACGTGTTTTCATAGAAAAGCGCTTAATAGGATATATTATTCAATATAGCTGGGGCACTACATGTTTGATCTTCAAAAGAGTCATTCAATCGCTTTACCGATCGCGAACAGATGTAACACTGTTGTGAATAAGTTCCTGTCACACTGTTCCTGTCCCTACAATGCAATAATCGCCCAAAAAACGGGGTGAAAGTTGGGGGAACAACCAAGGAGCCACTCCTACAAAACTCACCCGAAAGGCAGCCCTTCAAAGCAGTCGATTACGATGTCGTGACACGACTACAACTACTAAGCACTGTGCTCATCATAGCGTGCTGTGCGTGTGACTGTCATCTTTCGTTTGTTTAAATTCTTCGTTTTCAAAATCTCACGCATTGGAGAAGACGTGAGAGTTAAGGTTTTGAATACATAGGTATGTGAAAAGTATGTAACTATGCGACAATCGGCGAAGCGCTTTGGAATTCATCACGCGAGTGTAAAATCCATCATAACCGACAGGATGGAGCAGCAAACCCAGATTTTCCAACCCTAAGCTGGATCAGAAATAGTAGCTCAGATTCGGAAGAACAAATCAATGTCGATACGTGATTTTGCCAATAAAGCGGGAACCACCATCGGAATGATTCAACGTATCAAGCAGTTGACCAACCTGAAGAACTACAAGAAGCAGAAAGAATTTCATCCGGTCTTCACAATGTTCAAGTTCAATCCCGTATAATAAAGAATCATCAATTTGTTTAAATAAAACATATTGTTCCTTTTTTGTTTTTTAAATAATCATTTATTTGTACAGGCTCAAATATTGTAACATGATTTGAGATAAAAATACGTGGATAACTTATTTTCGATACAGTGCTTACTACGAAAGAGAATTGAATGCGATGCAAGAACCCACTCGTTTGGAGAGACTAGAACTAAATGCTCCATGCAAGAAGGTGAGAATTATAAGTCATTTCGGTTCAGAGCAGTTTTCCTCAACTTTGTCCTTCACTGAGGCAAAAGAACTTAAGAATTTCATGAGACATTACTTATGAAACAGGGTGATTTTTATTTTATAATTCATCAATATAAAATTTAATAATCATCAATTATGCATTTCATAAGCGCGACTTATGATTTCCAGAGCTTTGTTGAAGTCATCATTTACAGTCAAAAATCACAAAAACACAGTCAAAAAATGCAAAATGGTGGATCTTGTAAGCTTCATATTAAACGAACAGCAGCTAACCGCAGATTTGAAACCAGTTGCGTGCATCGTACTGTTTCCACAGACAAACCTAGGTTCAGTCACCTTACTAACGCTGAATAGAAGTTCTTTTTGTGCACTATTTTCTGGGGCTGGGTTGTGGATTAGCGGCAGAGAAATGTAAGTATTTTTCATCTAGTTTTTATTGCTTCCACCCTCAATATGATTTCCTTCAAAGCGCCTTCAAAATTGCTTGCTTTCTTTTCAAAAGACAGATTTCAGATTCCGCTGGGAGTGACCAGGCCCTGGGAGAAACATCAGGAATAATCGGAAATCCAGTCGATGTCGATGTCCAGTCGATTTTTTTCGATTTTTTCCCCTGTATAACCTAAAAAGTTCAATGTTTTATTTTAACAGGATCTCCACTCGTGTAAGCACGAAATTAAATCAGATCATCCTACCGTCGGAGATGCCAGTAACAGTTAAAAAAACAAACCAGTGAACGAAAAAAGGAAACCTATGCTGTAAATTCTGTAAATCCGATTTTCATTTGACTAATAAAAACAAATCAAGTGTACCAAATGGTTCAATATTTTAATCAATTTCTCTCATTTACTTGGTTCAAATTTAAGTAAACACACTATTTTTTTTATCTTATTTTTTATATTCTTTTTAAGTTTCACTTATGGAATACTGAAAAAAAAGGGATTTTACTTAAAGAAAAAAAAATCAATTTGTGTTGAAAAAAAACACAGTGACAAAATAAAGTGCCCACTTCATTAAGGCTACAGAAAACATAAATGAAAGTAAAATAAAAGCATTTCAATAATTGATGTGTCCTCCTTTGGCCTTCAGGACCTACTGCAGGCGCTTCGACATGCTCTCGGCCAGGTTCTTTAGGTGCTGTGGATCTAGCTCTTCCCAGGCGTGCTCCAGGGCTTCAAAATAGTTATTGTTATTGGTAACACCAGTTTTGTCAACCCTGGCATCAAGAATCGCCCACAAATTCTCGATGGGATTGAGGTCCGGGCTTTGGGGAGGTCATTCCAGCGGTTTGATCCGACAAGACCGGAAGATAGACTTGGTCTTCTTTTTATGGTACACCCTAAGTTGATGAGAAAAAATTGCTCTAAATCGGTAAATTTTTAAGGTACAAAAAAAATTTCTTATTAAAAATTCCATGAAAGTTTTTGCGCTACAATTTTGCCGAAGAATGTAAACGTCTATTTCTGCAAATAAAAAAGTAAGTTTTTGTATTTCCGTGAAAATGGGGACCACCCTAATTTGAATCAACATAAAAAAATGGGCCTTGATGATACAAACCATATTGTAGAACATTACTTTGCTGTAAAGTTTCAAGTTTAGGCGCTGGGAGCATGTTTCCTCGTAAATTCGTGATCTGGACCATAGTGCACTGTGTTTACTTTAATTTGAACCAAGTAAATGAGAGAAATTGAAAAAACGAAGAGGTGGGCACTTTATTTTGCCTATCAGTGTATGTACCGATTCTAGTTTTGTTGACGCCTAGTTAAAGTCACAAGATCTTTGAAAAACTTGTCAAAATTTCATAATAATTGAATAATTTCTCATGAAGATATGACCAAAACAATATCTGAGAGCACATTGATTGCCAGATGACAATATACACGTGCAGTAGAAAACCGGGCAAGACCACTCATAATAATCGATGCCACTTGAATTCATCTGGTGCGTTGTATGGCGCGGTAGATGCGACACTATAAAATCTTTAGAATTAGAGCAGGATCGATTGGCAGGATGGAAAATTACACTATGCCCCCATTTACTATAACTGCACAATTTTTAACGAACATATACTTATTTAGCATCTTGAACCTACATCGATAATCAAAATTGACGGTTAGGATGGTCTTACACTGGAAATTTATTTTCGTAAATTAGCTTTCACTCGTTTCGTAAACATGGATTTTGTACATAGAACCAATGTCTCGTAAATTGTATGAAACATTCATATTGCTTGTCATGTAACAAAATGCTACCATTACACCTTTTTTGTACAATGCACAACATGAATTTCATGAAGACCAACCAATCGCTGCTTCTCTTCGGTCATACTTATAAATGTTCGTGTTCCTGCTGGGATGATGGGAAGCATTAATTTATCCCAAAATAGAAATGAAAGCGCCATCGAGAGTTAGAAACTCATGCACAATAACCAAGTAACTTCTCACGAGTCAACATGGCCTAGTGAGACCAACCACGGACTCAATAACAGCTGTCCCTGAAAATGCAGGATCGAATCTCCCATGTCACGAGCCAACCTCTCATGGTTGCGTTTTTATTTTCAATTATATTTTAAGCCGATAAAGTAGATCTGTCAATCGTTCTCGCAACCACCATAGAGACATATCTTTTTTATTGGTAACAAATTACTCGTAGCTCTTTGTATTGTTTTCGTAGAATAAAAGAATGTTCTTTCTTTGTCAACAAATGCTTCATGCTTGTGACAGTTGCGCGTGTGGGATTAAATACGAAGGTAGCTTCTGAAAAAGTACAAATCAATTTCGTTGCAGAAAACAACGAATAGATTTGTTAGTCCTGCCGTCGATTTCGTAATATGAACGAAAATTAAATTTCAGTGTATAGTTTATTTTATGGACTGCATATATTTAATTTCTAATATTTTTGTAATTTGTTGCCAATATATTCATCCCGTCGATGAACAATACGTTAAGAGTCAAGAGGTGCCCAACTGGAATCGAGCGCAGCATATTTCAATTGATTTGCAGTCAATTCACTGCGAAAGTTTTCATATTATGTACTTTTGATCAATATTGCAACCAGTCTTGATAAAAGTCATGCTCGTTAGATTCAAACGCGTCGATTTTCAGGCAACATAACATTGACTACCTATTAGTTCCATCTGAAAAACAAATGATAACTCGTAACAACAAACCTAACCAGAAACATCAACGTTCGATTTTCAAAATGCTTCGATATTCATTTATGTAAACAGATTCATTTTCAAGATCAATTTCGAAATGTCAGAAATGAAATTCAATAAACCACAATGAATATCAATTACCCGTCGGGTTCGGAAAATATGCAAGGGCAGCCCAGGCAAGGGTTTGCTTGCTTACATTTCTTGCAACGTTCTTATGGAACCATGATGATGGCCCTGGTTGTTCCATATTCGTATTAGGATTTAAAATCACATACCTACAAAAAAAATCATCGCGAGCGATTTCGTCTAATGAAATTCTTGCTTACCGATTGATTATCAAAACTACAGTGACAGAAGATTTTTGACCCGTACTTAAAGCCGACTTCATTCAATGCAGCAAACAAAATTCAGTTGGCAAATAGGTGACAGCGGTAACCATGGAAACCGGAAAGTAAATATCATCGTTAGACTGGGATAAAATCATTTTCACTTCTCATTGATATTTTATGAAAATCCAAGGCACTGATTGCAACACATTTATTACTTCAATAACATCGATTTGACATTTGAGTTGAAGGAAAGCAAAGTTTTGTGTAGCTAAAGTTCAGCTGTCAAACTGATCCATTTAGATCAGCGAATTAAAAGGAATTCATCAAATCAATTTGATGGAATCTATGTGAGACACCCTCTATTCAGCATTGCCTAATAGTTCCTTATATAAACGAATTATGTAAAATATCAAATATTACTGGAACTTCCTGGAATTTCTGATGAAAATAAGTATCCAGTACCATATTGGCCGTATATGAGCTCGTTATCCTGGCGAAGTGTACGAAGGAGTCAGTCTCACCATCGGTGGATTAATTCGTGTTTTTTTAGGGACAGTTTAAAGTGACATCGTCTTCCAGCAGAAACCAATCTCTGCACACATTTTCGCCAACCCACCCACGCACGAGCAAATATTCGACGTATTCAGCAGAACAAAAAAAAAACAACGATAAATACCCCCTCCTTCTCTGGCACTTGTGATTTGCTGAAAGGAAAAAGTGGCAAACCACGTCAATCAACCCGCGTGAAAATTGGCCGCTCGCTCGGCATTCATTCGCTACATTCACACACCAATACGAGCGTCGTCACTCTGGTGGTTCGAATGAGCATTTGATTCGATGGCGCGTTCAAGGCAGTCATGCTCGCCGGGTAGCAGCACTGGCGAAAGCACTCGCTTATTTGGTCGCTCTAGATAGGAGATGGTCCCTCGTTCGGGCGCTAGTGTGGAATGGCGACCAATTGCAGCTCGGTTTGGGGAATGAGAGTGCTTTTATCGATCGGTGCTCGGCCACTCATTGGCTGCCAGTTCCGGTGAACCGATTGGAGATAAACGCACCACGGTCTGATAGCTAGGCGCAATGGGTTGGGGTGTTTAATGGTGCGTTGCCTCAGTCAACAAGATAATAGATATGATCAAGTGTTGTTTTTGAGATAAGACATGCGACAAGTTTAGGCAAGTGGTAAATAGCCTGGGTTCCTGCCGGTTCTTCTAGAGGTTTTATATTCACCTGGTGGATGTCCTGGTTGCTTCATCCTTTTAGTCGCAGTTCTCGAATAGAGTTTTCTTTAAAAAGCTAGTCTATTGACGAACCATGTTTTTCGAGATGATTGCAGGTTAGTTTCTGCCCTGCCATTCGGTTCAGAAAGGGGTATGGGCGCGTTCTGTCGAGTCGGTCGCGGCAGATTTCATGTGTGAATCGGCTGCCCCATCAACGTTCAAAAGTGCCTGAACCAAATGGACAGCTTGTAATGATCACTTGAAGATGCGATGGAGGATCATTGCCCTGTTATTCCCAAATGAAGCACGTTGTAAAACGTTTCTTGTATTCTATAACCAATTATGATGGAATTGAGTAAACGAGCGAAAACTCAACGGGAATGATCTCTCATATGTATCCGTCGAACCATTCTGAACGGCCGTTGTGAGAATATCACCATGAAAATCTCACATGCGCATAGCGTGTTACCAATCACTAATCCCTTTTCCTTTCTATTCTCTTCCCTATTCTATGAACACGAGCAATATCATATCGTCATCCTAAAGTCAACTCTTCAAATGCAGTAACATCGAGACAACATAGAGCAATAAAGAACGGTATAAACCCTAACCAATTTTACTTTCAGACAAATTTTCTAACACAAGGTAAGCAATCAACATTACACCATTACAAAATATACTGAATATCATCATATCGACATAATATATAACGGGAAAAGGAGGGACCATCAGGGCACCCAAGTGAAACGATTTGGATAGGAGCATGGGACTGCCTCCTCCCTATTGTTAACATTTCGTGGAACGAGGGCGGGCTCTTCGACCCCATCTATTGGGTTTATTCTGTCAATCGAGGGCTCGACTCTAATGCTGTATGTGTGAACTTGCTTTTGGAAGGAGATTCTCTTCCCTTTATTCGCGGGTTTCGCGTAAGTGTCTCTGCTTACGGGCCCGCCCAAACGTTTTTGGCCCTTCATACAGGAGCTTGAAGATCACAAACAACAGTAGAATCCTGATCAAATCGTTTTTCAGATTATTCCACTGCTATGGAAAGTTACCTTGCTACAATAGATGGTAGTATCTCATCATCATCATCATCATGATTGCAGGTTAGTTTCTGCGGACAACTTACAATTGCTCCGAGGAGACAAATATATTGAGGGTTGTGGCCATTTATTTTGATTTTGATATCTGTGGCTAGAGAACGTGTATTTGGTATCAATATTTAATACGAATATCATGCGGAATATACACTCCTACACCGTAGATATTAGCCTTAGAGCTCTGTACTGTTAAAGTTTTAGGATTAATCAAGCGCTTAAAGTATCAGGAAACAGTAATTAAAGTATAAGACGAAAATTTTAAAATGCTTCTAGAGAATTCAAATGAAATTCTAATTAACAGCGGTTTGTTGAATGTTGGGAGAAACCCCGAAAACTGCACAATAGTGGTATTATTTTCATTTTGTTTTTATTTTGCTGAAAATGTAGTTATTGAGTAGTTTTGGATATTTCTTCCTTCATACAACAAACCACTTTGAATAAGAATTTCATTTGAATTTCCTTGAGGCATTTTAAAATTTTCCTCCTATACTTTAACATGGGAGCTGTCAGATTTATCACCACTCGTTGTCTTCTTCTTGTTTCAACCTGGATTCTTCCATAATCTACACGGTAAGCTTCCTTTACCCATTAATGGGTAAGATTTATTATTATTGTTATTCCTCCTGTGGAAATTTTTACGCATTTTACCGTAAAACGACGTCTACCCATTTAAATGGACAGACGCTGTTTTTCAGTAAATGCGTAAAAAAGCCACAGGAGGAATAACAATAATAATAAATCGTACCCATTAATGGGTAAAGGAAGCTTACACTCAGCGAAATAAACTATCGATATTCATAAGATTACATTATGATTATTTGCTATAAGAAATCAATATGAATTTCATAAACTTATCTTATGAAATATAATGATGCTGAAAAAATAAAAATGTGGAGCAACCTGGATCCGAACCTTCAACGTGGAGATTATGGGTACAGTGACTTGCCGACTAGTATATATCAACACTTGTGAAAAGGAAAGCCTAAAGGCGTACAAGAGTAGCTTTTGAAAAGGTCGTAAGAGTTTTTGCAAAAGTTTTGTTCAACCAATTTTACCTCGAAAACTGTTGATTGTATGAAAAAACTATCTGAAAACAAATTGTAGGAGTTTATGGAGAGAATATAAGACTGGTCGAAAAAAAAGTTCCATGGTAAAACTGATGATAAACCTAAAATTAAAAAAAATCAAAATACATTTCCTTATATTTGGCCAAAAAACTAGACATATAAACGCGCATTTTCATAACTTCAGCTGGATGTAGAAGTTTAAAAGAAACGTTTCTGAAGAAGCCATTTTGGGTGCATTTTTGAAGCATTGATCATTTTCGTCAATCAATCAATCATTTTCGTTATGTGTTCGATGGCAATCATAATTTCATAATTAGTTCTGAGCCAATTTGAAACAAAAGAAGTGAATAGAATAAACTTCTTTAATAATACGGTTTTCAATATACCATAAATAACCAAAGTTTTTGAAACTTTGGGGGCTTCAGTTGAAACTAAATTTGGCCAATTTACTTTTATAGCTGCCTATTTGCTTTTCCAATGCACTGGCCAGCAAAAGAACTGGCTTAAGGGTGACCTTCAGAAACTTACACGTCATAGGTCTAAATTCTTCATTATTGGTGATTTTAATGCAAAACACCGTTCATGGAATAATGCTCAAAGCAATTCCAATGGTAATATACTATTTGATAATTGTTCTGCGGGTTATTATACTATACAATATCCAAACAGCCCAACTTGCTTTTCTTCTGCAAGAAACCCCTCAACTATTGATTTGGTCTTAACTGATTCATGTCAACTTTGTAGTCAATTGATTACCCATGCTGACTTTGGTTCTGATCACTTTCCAGTTACATTTGAAATATCTCAAGAAATCATTTCTAATTCCATCAGTTCTACTTTCAACTACCATAGAGCTGATTGGGATCAATATCAAACATTTATGGAATACGACTTTGATCATAATGTTCCATTGCAAACAAGAAATGAAATTAATAATGCTCTTGAATCTTTGGCTTTTTCAATAGTTAGAGCAAGAGCAGCTTCAGTACCTAAATGCGAGGTTAAATCCGATTCAGTTATAATTGATGACGATCTTCAGCTCTTGATTTGTCTGAAAAATGTACGTAGGCGTCAATATCAACGAACACGTGATCCCGTTATGAAAGTCATATGGCGAGATTTACAAAAGCAAATTAAAAAACGCTTCTCTGCCATGAGAAACAAAAACTTTGAAAATAATGTGTCAAAATTAGATTCGAGTTCCAAACCTTTCTGGAAACTCTCTAAAATCTTGAAAAAAACTCAAAAGCCTATACCAGCACTTAAGGAAGGTGATAAAATTTTGCTCACAAATGCGGAAAAAGCTCAAAAACTTGTTAAGCAGTTTGAGAGCTCCCATAATTTCAGTTTGGGACTTACTAGTCCTATTGAGGAATCGGTTTCCAGGGAGTATCTGAATATTTTCTCTCAAGAAAATATTTTGCTTGCTCCACTGGAGTTGCTCTTCTAGACATAGAAAAAGCATTCGACAGTGTTTGGCATGAAGGTTTGATTGCGAAACTGAAAAAGTTTAATTTTCCGCTTTATATCATGAAATTAGTTCAAAACTACTTAACTGATAGAACTTTGCAAGTAAATTATCAGAATTCTAAATCTGTTCAATTGCCCATTAGAGCTGATGTTCCTCAAGGTAGCATACTTGGGCCAATACTATATAACATTTTCACTTCAGATCTCCCTGATTTACCTCAGGGGTGTCAAAAATCTTGCTTTGCTGATGACACAGGCATTTCCGCTAAAGGAAAAAGTCTTCGTGTTATATCCAGGAGGCTACAAAAAAGCTTGGATATTTTTACAAATTATTTTCAAAAATGGAAGATTTCTCCTAATGCTTCCAAAACTCAACTTATAATATTCCCACACAAGCCTAGAGCTGCATTTTTGAAACCAAGTAATAGTCATATGGTCACTATGAACGGAGTTCCAATTTCTTGGTCAAGTCAAGTAAAATATCTTGGACTGATACTTGATCAAAAATCAACTTTTACAGATCACATTGAGGGCATTCAAGCCAAATATAATAAGTACATAAGATGTTTGTATCCTCTCATAAACAGAAAATCCAAACTTTGCTTAACGAACAAGCTTCTAATATTCAAACAAATTTTTAGACCGGCCATGGTTTATGCTGTGCCAATATGGTCTAGTTGTTGCGCAACTAGGAAAAAAGCATTTCAAAGGATTCAGAACAAAGTTCTGAAAATGATTTTGAAGCTGCCACCCTGGTTCAGTACTATTGAATTACATAGAATTTCAAACGTTGAGACTCTAGAAGAAATGTCCAACAAAATAATTCATAATTTTAGACAAAAATCATTGCCATGATCAATTCTCTCTATAGATAAGAACTAGTTTTAAGAAATCAACTGTAATTCTGACACGCAGGCAAAATAAACCCTGTTAAAAATTCTGAATAGACAAAGTAAAAATAATATTAACACAATTAGATATTAATGATAGCATATAAGGTTGAAATGTTAATTACTTAGCAGGATCACCTAGGATAATATATGAATGTAAAATAATGTAAAAAAAACATTGAGGCAACTTTTTACTAATATTTAGATGATCTGAAATCACTATTGATTCAACGTTTTTCCAGTTTATTGAAGTTTATCTATGTTTATGATTTTATTATTCATTATCTGACACTACCATATAGAATGCAAAAATATGTTTCGGAGCTGTCCAACAGTACCCAACGATAAATAATCCTTCGCTGTTGAGCGGTAAATATGGCACCACAGTTGCGTTTGAGTGTGCTCTTTTTTTCTCTCGTTTTTGTTAACCATGGCTATAGTACACCGGTATTGTAACGAGAAGCCTGCTGTCTCTTAAATTTCCTCGTTTTTAAACGAAGCATCATGCTTGTCGTCACAGTCGCTTTGCTAATATTGCCGTGAGAGTAAATGAAATAAGAAATACACATTGTCATAATAAAGATCAATGACAAACTGAAAGTTTGGTTGTGAAAATCTGTCCAATGTTTCGTCCAGCAATTGACCAGGCCCTACGTTGTGATTTCACTATATTTCGGAGAGACGACGATGACAAACGAAGAATATACCAGACTACTATGGTTGATGATAATTTATTACCACCGATAGGCAGCGTGCCAGCTCGGTGGGTACAAGACAACACGTTCCATCTACAAAACACCAGTCTAGTTTGTGATCATAACAATTGACATGTTTTGGTTGATTGTTTTCGAGTGCGGATGGGTAAAACGAAGGAGCGGGTTTAGGAAATTGACGTTAGCAGTATTTCATTTTGCCTTCTCACACATGCACGAACTCGCACTCATACAATATTGTTAATTTATATACAGATTGAGAAGCTAAAGAAAACATTTTCTTGATCGGAAAGCAAACTGCATGCTTTTAATAAGTCCCTGCAATTATCAAATGTCTCAGGTGACCCTACATCGATGTGCCCCTTTTATAGGGAACACGAAGTACGGATCAATAGTGTCGTGCGCACCGCATCATAACAATCGTACATAGATACGGCGCGCCGAGAGTGAAGTTCCACGCTGCCCACTTGAGCTACAATAAGGGAAGGTCCATTAATAATGTCACGCAGTAAGGGGGGAAGGGGGGGGGGGGTTGGTAAAACGTGACGATCCATACAAAAAAATTGAAGGTCCATACAAAACACGTGACAAGGGAGGGGGGGTTATAAAAAGTAACTTTTTGCGTGACGTAATTAGTGGACGTTTCCTAATAGCATCAGACTGTTTGCCTGCTAGCCGCTCTCAAATGGGTGGAAACAATACCCATATTATTGCACAGCATTATTGCATAGATATTCTCAACTATTAGTTTTGAGATTTATGATTTCCGATAGTACTGTTGGATATAGATACAAACAAGTGATGCCAAACGTTGTTAACACTTGGTATTTATTATTGAGTCAGATATGGCATTACAACATCTCATTCGCATTGGCGTAACTACCAGCCCCCCTCAGGATTCTGTAGGCCCCCCTCAGGATTTTTTCCTAATATATTTCTAATTTGAAATGAAACACTATTCATAATTTCTAAGGAATTGTAGGGTTTTTCTTGTTTTTGTACTTTGCTTTCTCCAGAAATTCCTTGAACGAGTAACTATTTCTGAAGGAGTAAAGTGCACATACCCTCTTCCCCACACTTTTCTTATATCCCACTGTACCTTATAGGATAAAAATTCGGTACATATATCAAGAAAACCATAGTTAACGACCATTCGATCCATGAGAATTCCGATATATCAACATTACATCCATTCGCTAGAACCAAAGATGTGAAGAGAAAGTATCGATAGGTCCTAAAGCGCTCGGCAGGTTATGTAATTGAATAGAATTATGTAGTTTGAAATTGAGCATAGGGCTTTTGTTAAGCAGTATTTCGAAACAAACGTGCTTGATCGTGCTCAAATACCGTCAAAGACACATTATGGTTCTTGCGAAGTGAAATCTCTGTTTTTACACTCCCTAAAGACCACATGTGATGGAAGCCAAATTCCAATTAGAGGTTTTTGAAAACACAACTTCTCATTTTTACCAGTAGTAATTTGTCTCGCCGTTGTTTACTTAACAACCCGGTAAGGTGTCGTATGCTGATCCTCTTAACAGCATGTTTTGGTGGAAACCCAATCATCGAATATATACACTACTATTTTTTTTTTAAATGCGTTTGCTTCGAAATACTGCTTAACAAAAGCCCAACGCCTGTGCCCTAAACAATTCTAAATTCTAATAATTCAATTCTATTAATATTAAAACCTCTAGACTCATAACTAAAATAATAGCGACAGTTAAATGCAGAGCCTGTTATGTTGAAACATAAGATTTGAAACACTTTTCTGTGTACGTATTTTAATTTTATTATTCAAAAAGGTTTTACAATAATGAGTTTTGCTTATAAGCGCATTTTAGAATTCACGGTATTATTTTCTCTTGTACGAACAATTTAGTGGAGTATAGACTCCCCACATTGATTAAAAGTTTCGAAGCTAACGAATGTCCATAAGCAAAATATGGAGATAGAAGTTTATTCATTAACGATAATATTTTCGAAAATGTAGCTCTCCCAAGTAACAATTCAAATGCAAATTGGTTTTATTCATGTTTTATGGTAGTTTTATCAAAGCATTATTGAGATCATCTGGTTTTATCAGGGCATTTTCCAAGTTAAGCTGGTTTTAATTGATTAACAGTTCTTAAGAGTGATTAAAGAACACTTGAAGAAACCTCCATAAAACTACATAATTTATAAGTGTAATTCACCTTATAATTTTATAAGATACTTGATTCCCCTCTCAAGACATCGTTTCGCAACTTTCATAAAACCTGATAAAAGTTTTTTTTTAAGTTTTATGACATTCTTTTTTAAGAAATGTATCTTGAAAATGCTGCCATAAAACGCTCTTAGAAACATTTGATTTCGAATACGAGCACATGCTCTTGAGAAAGAACATTTTGTGAACAGTAAACAAACTGGACAATGGACGCCCATAGGTGAAAGAAAATGTAAAATAGAGGATCGCTCTAGCGCAAATTCAATAAAAACCTATGCAATATATTGAATACTGCTTCATCTCAGCCACCAACGACAGTTTCTTTTACCATCGCTAGATTCTATTAGATTCGCAGCTTATTGAGACTAACTTATCAGAAGGGTCTATGCGTTATGCGTTCATTTTTTTTTTATAACGAATCAAATGAAATGGTGCAATGTGTCGCCAGTTGAAAACCGAGGATCATAACTCATGATTATTGATTTTATGCCAGTTGTGCAAGTTAAACCTAACGTCCCAGGTAGTGCGCTATCGTATGTCCACCACCGTTAAATCTAAAGTCGGAAGTGGTGCGCTGGAATTGCTCAGTGATCTATTACACAGCGCACTTCATCCGACGTTAGGTTTAGCGACTTCCGCTGGTGAATAAAAACAATAAATTATAAGCTGTAATTATGACTAAGAAAAACAATTATGCATAGGCACTTTTGATTTGCACGTTCACATTTTCTTTGTTTATGATGTGCCTTTTTCACACTGATTTTATGGCTATCTTACGAAAGAATTGTTTACCTTGAGCAATTCAAACAAGTTTTATTCAAGCGTTACTCATCTTTTTCAAGAATAGAACAAATAAAGATGAACTTATCGCGCTCCTCAAAAAATCTTGTTAGTCTTGTGCAAGCAATATAAGTTTTTTTTGCGTTTTATGATAGTTTTAGATAAAACCATTGAAAAAATGGCGAGCGTGGCTATTCTGGATTCCCTCGGAATGGTAGCCATTTTCATAAGTATGCAACAAAACTCTCATTTTTCCAATGGTACGAACAAACAATGCTGTTTAAAATACATTTTGAAACATAAAATGGATTGAAGACACAATTTATTCAAGATCTAACAATGTATCAGCCTTTTCACCTAATAGTTGAATTTTCTACTATTTGTTTTATTTTTTAAATAAGTCAATGTTCTAGCAATAATTCAGAGGCACATTAAAATTTTCGAACTTTTATGTTATGAAACACCAATAAACTGAATGTCACAGGCAAAAAACAGATGCATTTATGGTCACCTTGACAATTAATTTTCATACGTATCCACTTTGGAAGAGAAATATAGTAGCTTCCACTCAACTACAAACAAAACAAAAGTCCCCATTCAGCAGAACGAATCGAAAAATGGAATCTTCGAAGCATATTTGTGACAGACTGGAAGTGTTCTTAAAGAGGAAAATTATAAAACTATCAAAACTTGTGGTAGTTTTATCATAGTTTTAAGTATGTCTTGAATGTCATTACAAGTATGCACCGATAAAACTATCAAGTTTTAAGCGAACCTTGGGAAATAGTCTTGAGAACCTCCTGTAGTATGGGCCTTTTGGAACTTAAGAGGGTTTTATGGCTGTTTTATCGATGTTATGTAGAATATCTAGTTTTATGCGAGGTTTTATTAAATGAGTCTTGAAAACTTCTTCAAGTGCACTTTAAATTGAATTTGTTACTTGTCTTAGAAGTAAGGTAAACATGTAATCAGGTAAATTTCTGAAATCATAACATTTATTGAGGTTGACTTCAGTACCAGTAGTTGTCGATATAGATTGCATAATGGGTCTGTATGTCAGATTTTATCAAAATTCACTTCGCATTTATTATAACAGTTGTCTAATATTTATACTTAAGATTTCTTTAAAGGATTTGATTTTCAATCAAAAGGTTCTATTTTTGGCTGAAAAAGTTCCTAGTAAACAGTGGTGGCCAATATAATCAATACATCTGCAGTTTTTCATACAAAACAGTCATATTTGACACTCTCTATGTCTAGACAATAGAAGTAACCTGAATTTCAAACTGTGTTGAATTTATAAACTGTGCTTCAGTCTTTAGAATTACCACCATATTTGAAAACTTTATTTCCTCACCCATGTTTGAAAATTTTATAACCATTTATTATTTTTTTTTTCAAAATACTTTATTTCGTAAGCATGAAATATTTTGCCAAAGAACTCATTCTTGTTTAACTTTTCAATTTAAAATTATTTAAAAACTAATTTTTGGCCAAACCTTCTAACAAGACAAATCTGATGCCATTATGTAGACTGTACTTGAAAATTTAAAAATTCAAAAGGGTGCATTTGTTATTTTCCCTATACTGTAGTTGTTAAACTCTTTTGCTAAACCTTCATAAAATTTCAAAAAATTTCCATGGATTTTCGATGCCCTAGAATACTATCAATTCCCCATGGATATTTCTTTCGAACTGCCGTGAAGTTCTCAATAGGTTTTGATGAAATAAACCTCGGAAATCTCCTTCAAAATTTTTTAACTCTCCTTAGAAATTTAGCTCGATATAACTTATAAATTTTCATTGTATTGTTCATAGTATTCCACTTTAAAACAAACTTGGTTGATGATTTGCTCACAGATCTTTCAAAGAGTTATTCAATAAGAAACTTAAATTGAATTCCATTGAATGGCTTTAAAATATCCACATTGTAGAAACCGAAAAATAATCTCTGAATTTTTAAATTACTGTTTGTTTGTTTTTTTTTTAATTCCTTTATTATCAAGATTTTCAGCCCTGGGCTGGTTCATCCCCCGTCGTAGTCGCTCAAATTACTTTTGGGTATGTTTCGTAACTTTGTCCGGGGTGAGATTTGAACTCGTGACTTTGGCGTGAGAGGTATGGATGTTAACCACTGTTTTTTTTTAACTACTGTTACTGTTACCTGTTTTTTTATTCAGTGATATTTTGACTGAAGATAAACTCAGTTAGTATAATTCGAAGTAAAATTGCTATGTTTGAAAAAAAAATATGGTATTTATTTTATCTAACAATAATTATTGATTTACAGAGCTCCGTACAATCTGGACAAACGAACAAAACGAAATATGAAAAAATTAAGAGATAGGTAGGTATATCCTAATACTTCAGATATTTGGTTTTTTTTTTCAAGAAAACATAATCGTGGAACAGGTTCCAGGTTTTTCCATTTTTTTAGATAATTTTAATAGTTATTTTGTAAAAATATATTGGATTTCTAGACAACGGGTATTAAAGACATCATCATACCCTAGATATTTTCAGAGTTTTTTGTAAGGAGCAACTTTAAGCTAATCTTTTCCTGCAACCAAGTGTCAATATCTAGAGTTAGCTTTTAGAGGAAAATACCACAACCGTGCCAATGTGAATTTTGAGTCGGTTTGCCGGCTTAGGTTGTAAATTAATCAATGTAAGAAGACATTTCTTTTAATCTGTTCAATTTAACAGTATAAATTAAAAGCTCTTTATTCAATACCTTAGCTCAATTTAATGGTTGTAGTTTTATTTAATATTTGCTTGCTTTTTCATTATTGTGTTAGGACGCGAGTAAGGTTGGGAAGAATGTTACCATCACTTTAAATTTCAATTTACGAGGATTTAATAATGCAACAAGAGGTAGGTTGGGTTTTCGGAAAATGAACGGTTGGAAGTGCATTGACTTACTGTAGCTGCTTTTTACATAGTCAAGTAATTTAATTTTATAGTGAAAAATTTCATGTAAATTATTCAAGTTGAAATTTATATATATTACAATTGGGTCTTTCATGATGTCCTTCTATATGAGAAGGGTGAGACCTTGTAAAAACCAGCGCAGTATATGCAGTTAAGTTCTTGGTCCATTCATATTGGATCAGTTTATAAAAGCAAATGAGTCCTATACGAATAACATGCAGTGGAAGATGCGTTGGAAAGTAGTATTTCTTGATTTTATGATGCAACATAGAGACTGATATGCTTTTATGGTAAGTTATTTGAATTGAAATGTTTTTTTGTGAGATTTTTCCTCATTTTATTGCACACAACTATTTTATTAGGAACAGTAGGAATTTGCAATATCCCAGTATATTTACTAGTGCAAATAAAAACAAAAAAAAATGTTTTTTGTTATTGAATCTAAAGTTCCGTATAGTTGAATTGAATCTAAAGTTCCGTATAGTCGTTATTGAATCTAAAGTTCCGTATAGTCGTGAAATTTCCTTTTTGTCTTAACTTTGTTTTTATAAATCATTTATGCTAAAAATTTCCACTGTTCCTTTAACAACTATATAACGGGGATTCCCAAGGGGGGTAGCCTAAGGCAGTCGAAGGATTTGTTGACTGGACAAGGGTTCGTGGAGTCGCCAGTCCCTTGTCATGCGAAGACACGCGGCCTTCTGGCCGTAGTCTTCCGAAGGTCCTCACTGAGATCGGCGGACCCTGCTACAAGAAGCCATCACGTAGGCTATTCTCTCAGAACAACCTGCTGAGAATAGTCCTGCAGCCATAGGTAATCCTTGCACTGATGGTGGGTTCTTATCACACATCACATCACATCACAGGAGCAACTTTAAGCTAATAGCTGCATATCAAAACGCTCAATTTGAAAATATCACTTGTCATACAAAAACCAAAGGACCGATATTATATTGACAACATATTTACTTCTCCACTTTTCTTTCAGAACACCAAGAATTTAGATTCCAATCATCTAAAGTTGATAATTCCGGAACAATTGAAAGCAACGCACATACCACATACCAATATTTCAAAAAAGTACCTAAAGTGCGTACCTAGTACGTATAAAAAGGATTACATTACAAAGTCATGACATCAGTTTAACAGTGTCTTTCATAAGTAGCGTAAAGTGTAAAACGATTTGAAATGGAACTCGAAACAAAGCATTGTTGTAATCCTTTTCGTGAAATCGGGAGACGGTGTTCGCCTAAACGAAATTTAACTGACAAGTTAATTGAAAAACTTTTGTCCATGCAGTGTACGGTCCATTTGGACACGTCATTAAGAATTTGTGATTCATGTTGGTTATATTCGTATCGTCGTAATCCTGTCGAAAGAGTGGAGCACCAACCACATCACGGAACGATTTGGAGGAAATACCATCGGCAGCTTCAATTACCTCGGCATCTTCTCAGGACAGTGACCTACCGGATTATTCCAGGATACACAACATTGAGTTATTCAATAATGGAATTGAAGGAATAAATGTGTCTCCGGTATCCATTAGAGAATTTAAAAACGATAAATACCGTTGGCAAAAATTTGCCGAAATTGTAGCAGGTATTAGAAAATATCTATTCAGCTTACCACCACAAGAAGAAGTCGAAGAGTTAGCTACATTGAAAACACAGGTTGTGGAATAAAGGGCGATACGGTCAAAATTTGGTCAATATCAACTTGACGTATTTCTTTCAATTTTGCATTTAAAAAACCTGAACACCCCTCATTTTGAAGGTGTGTGTGTGTAGAATGTTGCTCCTATTTTGATTTTGGAATTCACTCTTCAGTTGTCAAAATGCCGTCCAAGCAAGAAGAGCAGCGTATCAAAATTTTGCTCGCGCATCGTGAAAATCCGAGCTACTCGCACGCAAAGTTGGCAAAATCGCTAAAAGTTGCCAAATCAACCGTTACAAATGTAATTAAAGTGTTTGGGGAACGTTTGTCGACAGCCAGGAAGTCTGGATCGGGGGGAAATCGAAAACCGGAAGCCGCTGAGACGACAAAGAGAGTTGCCGGTAGTTTCAAGCGAAACCCTAACCTATCTCTCCGAGATGCCGCAAATAAGCTGGGTGTATCGTCTACAACCGTGCATCGAGCCAAAAAACGAGCCGGACTATCGACTTACAAGAAGGTAGTGACTCCAAATCGCGATGATAAACAAAATACGACGGCCAAAGCGCGATCCCGGAGGCTGTACACGACGATGCTGGCGAAGTTTGACTGCGTGGTAATGGACGACGAAACCTACGTCAAAGCCGACTACAAGCAGCTTCCGGGACAGGAGTTTTATACGGCAAAAGGAAGGGGAAAGATAGCAGATATTTTCAAGCACACGAAACTGTCAAAGTTCGCAAAGAAATATCTGGTTTGGCAAACCATCTGTACCTGTGGCTTGAAAAGCAGCATTTTCATAGCTTCCGGGACTGTCAACCAGAAATTTACATGAAAGAGTGTTTGAATAAACGTCTGCTGCCTTTCCTGAAGAAACACGGTTGTTCCGTACTGTTTTGGCCGGATTTGGCATCTTGCCATTACGGTAAAAAGGCCATGGAGTGGTACGCCACCAACAACGTGCAGGTGGTTCCCAAGGACAAGAACCCTCCCAACACGCCAGAGCTCCACCCAATTGAGAAATACTGGGCTATTGTCAAGCGGATCCTAAAGAAGACCAAAAAAACTGCTAAAGACGAGCAGCAGTTCAAGGCAAACTGGCATTCTGCGGCGAAGAAGGTGGACAAGGTGGCTGTACAAAATCTGATGGCAGGGGTCAAGCGTAAGGCCCGGCAATTCGGATTTGGAAAAGCGGAAGCCTAACTGAATATTTTTCCTGAATTTTATACTAATTGAACTTGAAAAAGAAATTTAATTTGATTTTTTAAATAAACGATTTCACCGATTTACACGCGTTTTCCCTTGACCAAATTTTGACCGTATCACCCTTTATGATGAAATTATTTCCAAATTGCAAGAAAAATTCATAGAATCAGATTGTTCGAGAATAGATAAAATACGTATATTAACAGTTTTGCCTAATTCGTGGACGATTCAGCAGATAAAGAGCAAGTTTTAAACAAACAAATACCTTGCACTACAAGCAAAAGAATTGGCAGCCGAAAATGGAGTATTGGCTACCCCCAACGACAGATCGGGGAATCGTTTGAATCCGGATATAAAGAATCAAGTGATACAATTTTTTGACGAGGACAACATCAGCAAAGCCATGCCGGGACAAAGAGATTATGTCTCTGTAAACACTAATGGTAAGCGTCAACAAATTCAAAAACGGTTATTACTTTCATCACTTAGAAAAACTTTCACTCTATTTAGAGAAGTCAGTGAACATAAAATTGGATTTAGTACTTTTGCAGCATTATGACCAACACATTGTAAATTGCTAAATGCTTCAGGTTCTCACAACCTTTTGTGTTTGCGCAATTCACGAAAATATTGATTTAATGCTTCACAGTTTAAAAAAATATTCATTCAACACTGATTGTAATCAACATTTTGAGAAGTTATTGTGTAGTTCATCATCAAGATCAAAATATTGTTACCTCCGTGAATGCGAAAATTGTCCCACGCTGTCAGAACTTGAGATAAGATTTTTAAAAGAACTTGAGAAACATAACTTGTCTGAGATATCGTTCGAACAATGGATTACAACTGATATATGTTATTTAGAAACGCTATTAAAACCTGTCGATGAATTTGTTGAATATTTTAGCGAGATATTAGAAAAACTATGAACTCATGATTATATAAAAATAAAGCAATCTAAATTTTTAAAAGATACAAAGTCTTCAGTAGCTATTATTTGCGATTTTGCAGAGAATTATTCATTTGTACTTCAGGATGCTGTTCAAAGTCATCATTGGAACAATGATCAGACTACAATTCATCCGTTTGTTTTTATTATATGGAGTCAGGAATGCTTAAAAATCTAAGTTTTGTTGTAATATCAGAAGTTCTAAGACATGATACAATTGCGGTACAAGTATTTATTTCTTAATTACTAACGTATTTAAATCAACTAATGAATATAAAAAAGGCCATTTTTATGTCTGATGGGGCTGCTTCCCAATACAAACATAGAAAAAATTTTGCACGCCTCTGCAAGTTTAAAGAGAAATACAACATTGATTCTGAGTGACATTTTTCGCAACTTCACATGGTAAGGCATCACCATGTGATGCAATCGGCGGCACATCAAAACGAATGGCAACAAGAGCAAGCTTGGCCAAACAACATGAACATCCAATAACAAGTGCGAAAACTTTGTATGGTCAAAATTTTTATTTGGTAAATAAGATTCGTTAATTTCGTTAATTAAGAAGATGTTCAATCTTCTTGGTGTCAAAAGAATAGTTGTTGAAAATTTTATGTACAATTTGAAAAAAATACTTTTGAAGACGGACAATCACGGATTGTTCATATCACTTCTGAAAAAGGATATCACTTTTGAAAAAGGGATATTTTCATGGAAAAAGCCATTTTTTCGACATTACTTTCAAATTATCTCGAAAACGGATACATTTGGAATGTTGCTCACCAAGAGCATTTTTGTTTAAAATTACTAGAAGAATCGTATTATATTATTAAAATATGGTAATTTATGCAAAAACAACAAATAAGAAAAAAAATGAATTTTTCTTACTTCTAAGAACTTTTTTATTTTAAGTTGCTCCATCGTAGAATAACTTTTATTCTTCTTTTAATGACTCAAAGCCTTTTTGAATTTTTTTTTTATAAAAATCGTACGTTGGACAGATTTGCTAATTGATTTTTAAGTTTAATTTTTGATTTTTTTTGAAAAAAAAAAAATTTTTTACAGTGTACATATTTTTTTCATAAAGTCAAATTAATTAACTACAACTTCTTCTCAGATGCAATTTTATTACAACCAACGGTTTTCAAGTTATGATTTTTTGAAAAATACGCATGACAAAACACATACGCCCTTTTGAAAAAAATGTCTTGAGTCAAAAAATTCCCTTAACCCGCGGAAAATCCATCATCACCAATTCCGAAGACATGTGCAAAGTTTCATCCAAATCGGAGAGGGTCGTGCAAGATTTTGACTTTTTCCTGCTGATTTCATCTGGAAACGCTCCTCTCGAACTGTGTCTCACGGCCGGCTTACTACTGGGCAATCTAAAGGAGCTTCGCGATCAAACGTGCGGAATACTGTCACCTGATTAAGTTAGGGAAGAAACGTAAGGCTGTTCGCATTAGAATTGATTTATTGAAAGAAACTATTGCTGGTGGGTTGGCTCTTCAGTAATTCTGATATTCTGAATGTTAATGAAAAGTGGGTGGTTTATTGAACTCTATTGATATTGTGGCGAATGATGATCAGGAACAGTTTCGCTAAAAATTGTATTGTTTACACCCGCTAAATTGTGCAGAGAGATTCCAGTCGTGATCAGCGAGAAAAAAATCAGCGAAAGGATTTTGTTCACCCAATTGAAAAATCGTGGGATGTCGCATCTCACTTTGGGAAAACTAATTAATATTCGTCATTCCACCGTCTAAAGAGTCCTACAAAGATTTTTACTGATGATAGTGAATCAGACGCCAGGAGATGGCCAAAACCGGCCGCCAGCGCGCCAAAAAACTGAGTGAGCACTGATTGCTCATTTCAAGCGGAATGCAAATATTTCGACGCGGGGCTTGGCTGTGGCCAAAGGCATGGTGCAAAAATTGTTGTTTCAGCCCAATGTGGCTTCATGCCACTACTCCAAAACACTGCAAGAGTGGCATTCAAGTAGTTAAGTGGATTTTGTACTGAAATGCAAGAACTTATCAAACTGTTTGGAACTCCGTCCAACCGAAACCTATTGGGCGATGATGAAGCGTGAACTTCTGAAGGACGAAAAGCAAATTATGAGGAAGTTAAAAAAAAAACTTACAAAAATGGACCGGAATGGAGGGTGTCAAATGAAAATACCTCAAATATTGTGTCAAAATAACATAGCGAATCAAAACAACAACCTAGTACAATACTAGTACCGGAAGGTAGTTGATAGCATCACCATAATCAGTAAGTTAAAATCAAGTTATTAAAAAGTGAAAACAAATGCAGAAATGCATAAGCATCACAATTCAATTCAACAAGTGTCAAACAAGCAGATGTATACACAGATTGAATTTGACAGCAAGGCTTGTTACGAGAATGATAAATTTGTTTATGAATGCTCATTATTTTTCATTTATTTTTCAAATCAATTCAAAAGCTGGCCCAGCCAATTTGTCAAATATCTTCTTAAGCAAAAGACTATAATTGGCCTAACTACATGAAAAAAATCAAACATATTTTTCGGAAGTCTACAAAAAAAAAATGCAGTCAGAAGCACCATAAGCAGTTGATTCAGTGTGACAGTCCACAAAACGCATCATTTTTGAAAAAAATTCTAGAACTAAATAACATTTCACTAAGAAGATGACTGATATGGTAAGTATGATGTGATAACTAACTCAAATAATTTGCAATCGACAATCATGAGTATCTCATTAGACTGCTCTCAATAAGTATTATGGACTCAGTTGCATCTTCTCGCCATAACTATGGACTAAATTACAGTGCCGGTTGAAACTATGATTATAATTATCACCAAAAATTTCGAAAGCTGCCTCTTTTTTTGTCGATGATTGAGATGATAAATTTTGAGTTAAAAAGAAAATTGCTCGATAATCTAGACAATGTCTGCCGGATTTTTGTCTATTTAGAATGGCGCACAAATTGTGCAAGAGTAAAACCAAAAGTTGCACCATAAAAGATGCCTCGCATATGAAATTTTGCTAATTGTTCTGAGCATTAACCATGGTCAGAATTCAGATTTTTACTAGACAATCGATTTGGCGAAAAATGATAAACTTCTGTTCGTTTGACATTCCTGAAACTAGCATGAGATATTCATGTGTTTCTGCAATTGTTTTTTCTTTGAAATTACTTGATCAAAACCTATTGGTTATTATGATGCTAGAAACTGCATAAAGCCTGATTCAATGTAAATTTGGACGCATTCAAGTGATCATAACTCAAGAATTAACAACATACGCGATTGATCAAAACGTCAAACAAAGGGTTATTGAAGGTCAGCTTTCAAACGATAAATAACAAGTTATTACATTTTACCGTTTTGAACGAACTGTCGCACTTTACTTGTGATCGATGCCATCATGATCTGCATAGTCGCTGGTGACACGGCTTATTCCTCTTTAAACGCATGTGTTGTGCGTTTGTCACTTCTTTACCGCATCCTCGAAGTTTTCGCTTGACAATTGCCCAATATTTTTCGATCGGCCTGAACTCAGGTCAATTCGGAGGATTAATCTGTTTGGCGACGAAATTAACATTGTTTGCACCATACCATTCTAGTACCTCCTTAGAGTAGTGGCAGCTGTATAGATCCAGCCAAAACATAACATTGGTCTCGTGTTGCTGGATGAAGGTTAAAATCCGCCTTTTCAGACACTCTTTAATGTAAACCTTCGACGTCATTGTGTGAGATGTGATGAAAACCTTGATTTTAAGGCCACAACTGCAGATTCCCAAATCATAAGTTTCCGAGCAAACTTATCAGCTAAAACAAATTTACACCTGGAAGGGACATCCACGGGACCAGTTGCAGGTAGAATTTTCCTCCAGGGGTTTGTTAATAATCCATTTTGACATATATTTCGTCATCCATCAAAATACAGCCATCAAATTTCGTCAAAACTCGATCGTATAGTAATCGTGCTCGCTTTTTGACTTTCAGGGAGCGATTCGGATGTTTATTGGCACAAAAAGTTGTATATCCTTCTCTTGGAAGAATTTTACGCAGGATGAAAAAGTTAAAATCGTATTTCTTTGCCAAATCACGTATAGAGACACCTGGGTTGCCTTTCACGTACCTCAACACCTTTCTCCTCAGCTCTTTGTCCTTAGTGCCACTTTTATGATAGATGCGCTGTGCTCTATCCACACTCAGAGTATCCTTCGAACGTTTGTTTACAAGACACATCGTTGATTTTGAGAATTTTAACACTCTTGCTATTGTTGAGGCAGACCACGAAGGATTCTCTAGGTGTTTGTGCGCAATTAATTTTCTTTTCTCAAGTTTCATGATCCGTAATTTCCAGACGCGTCGATCAATCGAGAAAAACTTTTCCCCAATTTCCTCGTCAATGAAACATCAACTAATGCCTGTCGAACGTTGTTTGATAAGACATCATCATGTTGAAAGAATGTTATTTAATGTATCCTGAGAACGTACTTGGTCATACGTTTTAGTCATAAAGGCTGACTAAAACTGTTGGTACGCACTAAGAGACATGTAATTCATGATTAAATGAGTTCAAAAAGTCCATTAAATTACTTTAGAGTATTTTTTTTATTAAAACTTCAAAGTTACAGTATTAGATGGTTACATTTCTCCAGTTCAAACGAAATCCCAAACCTTCCTCTTGATGGAGCCCATCAGCGCCCGCACAATGGAAATGGACACAAAATCAGAGCATTTCTCCCATTTTCCCGCATTTTCTGGATGTCCGATGATCCGGTTCATCGAGTTCGTGCTTTGAAATTTGCTATCATTTTTCGATTGGTCGAAATTCCAGACAGTTCGGATGTCAAAATCGATTTTGTTTGCAGCATACCACTCCAGAATCACCTTGGAGTAGTGGTAGCTGGCCAATGCTTGCGGATTTTTCAAAGTAAACTTGGGATGCCATCGTCGAGGATGTGACGAATGATACCGTTTTCATGCCACAACTTCTTTGTACGACTTGTAGCCTTCTATTACAAGGATGTTCCGCACCGTTTGAAAGTTGGCGTTATACCTTCTGGCTACCTTCTTTTCAACACCTTGCTGCGCAGCTGACGATCCCTAGTTCCAGTTTTTTCGTAGGTCCGTTGATTCCTTTTCACACTCAGGGTTTCATTGTAGGTTTTGAGCACTCGACAAAATGTTGTTTTCGGCATCTTCAGCAGTTTAGCCAGCTTGGAACCGGACCACTTCTAATTTTCCAGCTGTTTATGCACAATATTTTTTCTTCTTTCAAGTTACATTTTTCGTTATTTCTGAACGCGATCGACTACTTTGATCAAACTTGCACTAGTTGTTCTCTATAGAAGTGTAAACAAACCACTGTCGAAGATTTTTGATTCCCAATACTAGAGGCGTGCTAGCTAGCCAGCCTTCATAAGGCCAGTTTTTTAAAGTAAGTAAGTAAGCTTAAATAACTACCTTCCATGGGAAATTTATCAAAAGCAATTTTCTGTTTAGCTTGTTTTATTACCATCCGAAAAAAGTCCATTTTTTTAATGCAAACGTTAGCATTTTAATAACTTCCATTCGTCAATAACATCATAGTTGACCTGATTCGGAAGTAAATTGGTGATTTACACAACATACTTGGAGCTTTCACTGGATGCAACGGCTGGTGGGTTTTTAAACGAGTTCTGCAAACCAGATTTTTGACGTAGGACTACGTCTTTGTTTTCTATACTGGGGTACAATTCAAAACTAAAAATCGCATTGCGACCGTCACGAAAAGTGGTCAGGTTTTGAGCGATAATATCTCAGTCATTTCTCAAAAGATTTTCAAAATGTTTACCCCAATCGATCGCATTTCTACGCATCAATTTCAATACAGAACATTGTTAATTTCGGGCCGAATAGTATTGAAAAATTCATGAATGCTAGACCTTACCTAAAAATTACATTGAGTCCTTCAGGCCCAAGGGGTCATATATAACTCAAAAAATTAAATGGCTGTATGAAATCTGAATAAAAGTGTACATTGTCTTTGGCAAATTTATTCTACATCGCTTCTTCTATCTGGGGAATATAAAAAAGGCCTGTTAAGGCCTAATTGATGACCTAGAACATCATGCATTTGAAGAAATTCAGGAAGAAAAAATAAATGCTTTATTAATAGTATAAAGCGTTGTTCTAGAATATTGTTCATAAGCATACGTATTATTAAATTCTCGCTGAAAATCGTTTAATATTTTTGCATCTTTCTGGGAGGTTCTAGGTCATCCAAAATGTACTTGAGTTGTAACAGTAGCTTTTAGGGCAATATAAGTTCACGATATGTATTCAAACTTATTGAATGAACTTTTTGGAAAGTAAACAGTCATTATTTTATAACTTTATGATGTTCTAGTTCATCCAAACTGTCCTTGAGTCCAAACTTAAGATCTACAGTAGTAACTATAGCTCTAGAGCTATACACAGTTATGCTACGTATTCAACCATATTCAGTGAATATTTACGAACGTAAAAAAACATTATGACATAAACGGGGGTCATCCAAACAGTCCCTAAGATATGAAGTTTTTAGTTTTAGCTTAAAATCTACAGCTTTTTGGACTGAACAAAGTAACAATATGTATTTGACCAAATTAAGAGAGCCTTTGGAAGGTGAACCTATGTAAAAGATATCTTGGGATGTTCTAGGTCATCCAAACTGTCATTGAGTTAAGAATTTAGGATCTTTAGTCGTAAAGTTAGGAAATTCATTGAATATGTTTGAATACATATCATAACATGGCATAACGAATAAAGCTACTGTTTCAACTGTAGATCTTAAGTTCTAAACTCTTGGGCAGTTTAGACGACCCAGTACATCTCAAAAAACACTTCCTTTTTTTTCAATCATTTCTATGAGCACCAAGTCAATCAGAATTCACCAAATTGCTTGTATAAATTAGGACTAAAAGAGTTGATTCAAAGAACATGGCATTCTTCTTCTTCGTTTTTAGCATTTCATGCTTCTTGCTTTCACAATTCGCTTATTGCTTGCTCACAACTTAGTGTTCTAAATGCACTTCCACAGTTATTAATTGAGAGATTTTTTTTGTCAGGTACCTTTTTTGCATTAGTATGATTGTGTGGCAAGTACAATCATACCCTAAAGGGCGATACGGTCAAAATTTGGTCAATATCAACTTGACGTATTTCTTTCAATTTTGCATTTAAAAAACCTGAACACCCCTCATTTTGAAGGTGTGTGTGTGTGTAGAATGTTGCTCTTATTTTGATTTTGGAATTCACTCTTCAGTTGTCAAAATGCCGTCCAAGCAAGAAGAGCAGCGCATCAAAATTTTGCTCGCGCATCGCGAAAATCCGAGCTACTCGCACGCCAAAGTTGGCAAAATCGCTAAAAGTTGCCAAATCAACCGTTACAAATGTAATTAAAGTGTTTGGGGAACGTTTGTCGACAGCCAGGAAGTCTGGATCGGGGGGATATCGAAAACCGGAAGCCTCTGAGACGACAAAGAGAGTTGCCGGTAGTTTCAAGCGAAACCCTAACCTATCTCTCCGAGATGCCGCAAATAAGCTGGGTGTATCGTCTACAACCGTGCATCGAGCCAAAAAACGAGCCGGACTATCGACTTACAAGAAGGTAGTGACTCCAAATCGCGATGATAAACAAAATACGACGGCCAAAGCGCGATCCCGGAGGCTGTACACGACGATGCTGACGAAGTTTGACTGCGTGGTAATGGACGACGAAACCTACGTCAAAGCCGACTACAAGCAGCTTCCGGGACAGGAGTTTTATACGGCAAAAGGAAGGGGAAAGGTAGCAGATATTTTCAAGCACACGAAACTGTCAAAGTTCGCAAAGAAATATCTGGTTTGGCAAGCCATCTGTACCTGTGGCTTGAAAAGCAGCATTTTCATAGCTTCCGGGACTGTCAACCAAGAAATTTACGTGAAAGAGTGTTTGAATAAACGTCTGCTGCCTTTCCTGAAGAAACACGGTTGTTCCGTACTGTTTTGGCCGGATTTGGCATCTTGCCATTACGGTAAAAAGGCCATGGAGTGGTACGCCGCCAACACCGTGCAGGTGGTTCCCAAGGACAAGAACCCTCCCAACACGCCAGAGCTCCGCCCAATTGAGAAATACTGGGCTATTGTCAAGCGGAACCTAAAGAGGACCAAAAAAACTGCTAAGGACGAGCAGCAGTTCAAGGCAAACTGGCTTTCTGCGGCGAAGAAGGTGGACAAGGTGGCTGTACAAAATCTGATGGCAGGGGTCAAGCGTAAGGCCCGGCAATTCGGATTTGGAAAAGCGGAAGCCTAACTGAATATTTTTCCTGAATTTTATACTAATTGAACTTGAAAAAGAAATTTAATTTGATTTTTTAAATAAACGATTTCACCGATTTACACGCGTTTTCCCTTGACCAAATTTTGACCGTATCACCCTTTATGCCCAAGGAGTCGAGAAGTTTTCCCCAACGAAAAATTCCTAGACCAGACCGGGAATCGAACCCAGTGACCTCCAGCATGGCTTTGCTTTGTAGATGAGCCTTTACCAACTGAGCTAAGGGAGGGCTCTGCGTTTTTAAATATTTTTTAACTTTTACTAAATTTCGCAGAACTGTTATAATTTGAACTTGCCTTTTATCAAATACCTCGATCTAGTGAGTGAGAAAACAATAAGACTAATTATTTTCAATATTGGGTCCACTACATGCTAAACAAAATCTTCACTTTTTGATTATCTGTATCCTGGAGAGTGTGAGCTGTTTGGTGGAATACCTGTAACTAGAAAATGAAGAGAAAGATTAGTAGCTTCCATTTAATTCTAACTACCTTTATTGCTTATCTTGACAGACATGCGTATTTCGTCTACACAATGCAGACTTCTTCAGACTGTCGAGTCGAGTATTAGTACACGTCAGTATTTGTCAAGATAAGCAATAAAGGTAGTTGGAATTAATTGGAAATTACTAATCTTTCTTTTCATTTTCTTGATTATCTGATAAATTCCATTTCTATGAAATTTTCCAGCAGTAACAATACATTTGATTTGTGTTGAAAAAATGGCTCCGTCGTTTCCTTAATTCGTATAAAGTCTTAGAGAGTTTTAAAAAAGTGTTGCAAGTTTATTGATACTTTTGTAAATTTTCATTGATTTTATTCTACGTTTCAAGCGTTTTCTTCATTTGTAAAACCTTTTCAGAATTTTTTTCTCTAAACGTCAAACAAAACCTGAGGATTTGCAATAAATTTTATTTGCGATGTAGCTTAATATTGAAAACACCAATGACAGCTTGAATTCCGTACAATTTTTCAATAATGCTTAAATTTTGTTTTTTTTTTCTATAATTTAGTTGAAATTCATTTATATCATTTTCATTACGTACGTACGAAGAAGTTTCTATAATTACAACTTTAAAGTTCATTAAGTACTTTAGCGTATAATTTAAATAAAACGACAAAAGACTTGTTACTCAAAGTTCAATGATTTGCTGGATGTTCATGAAGTTCATAAATCTTCAGTATTTTTTAAAGATATTCTGTTTTGTTTTTTGAAACAATGTGTATAAAAAATCAACTGTTTTGAAACTTTGAGATGTCCACTTTCAGTACGAATTCGAACTATTTAACAATTTTCAAAGGCTCTAGCAGTTTCTAGCAATTCAACGAAGGATCCTTCACGTAGTTTCTAGTGCTTTCAAGTTAAAAATCTTAATATTTGAATGAGGTCTTTAGTAACATCTAGCATGTAAATATCAGCAGAATCATTCTCTCTGAACCGGCATTTTAGTTTTATTCCAGCCGTATAGCACTCCTTCCGGCTTTGTTGATAAAACTTCATTCAAAACTGTTCAGATCAAAAACACCTCCTCTATGCTTCTTTAAAGCCGAAATGTGTACAAAGCGGCCCGTACTATAGACGGTTGTGAAAGCGAATTAATAAAAGCTTTACAAAACCATAACGATTTTGAAAATGTTCTAGTGAAAGATGTTATGACCACTTGAGAACTTTCATCAAACCTATTGGCTGCCACCAAAACCAGCATAGGGCCAAATGGCCACAGCTGTCAAACTTCACGGTGATACCGTGGTTGGTTTTTGTTGTTCTGTTTTGATCGATTCTCTGCTCTTCTGATTCAATAAACAGTAAATAATATCTAAGAAGAAGTTCTAGTGTTGCGGGAAATTTTGTTTGATAGCAAAATATCCTAAACAAATTGATTTTTTTTTATTGCTTATCATGCTCCAAATCATATGCGCATTTAATTTTATGGTTAATATTGGCACGACAAGAGCCGAAAATAAATGCGCCTCGGAGCTTATGCGAGTTTATGTACATCAACAGAAATAAAATTGAACATGAATTTCCTGAAAATATATGGAATTCAATAAGGTTATCTAAAAGAATGCCAAAATTGATCTCTGATCTGTAGTTTATTTGTATTACATTTAAAATTTGGTGTGATTATGTTTCCACATTTCAAATATTTCAAATATTCTAATATGGCGATTGGAAGAACCCACAGTTTTGCCAAAAAGGCAATTTATCTTCGCAACGGCTACTATAAAACTATTTCGTCATTTTGTGACTTTCCTTAATGCCAATTTGCTGTTTAATGCATTTACTGGAAGCAAAATGGTTTTAAATGCTTTTTCAACTGACCATAATAAGATAATTTGAATGAGTCCTAAAACGGCATTTCAAAACAGCATTTTACGAGTTCATAAAGTCAAAATAAAACTTTTGATAGGATTAAAAGGAACTTTAGAAGACAAGGTTTTAAGACCGTTGTGAAAAAGCTGTGTAGGTTCACAAAAATTAGACTAAAATTTGAAACCTATTGGCACCTCATACTGCCATAATAAAACCAAATTGATTTCTAGTGGCTTTCATAAAACTTTATTAAAACTTAATAAAGCTGGATGGTTTTGTCAATGTTACTTGGGATGTAGTTCACTTCAACTGAGTTTTACAAACAATATTTTCTGAGTAACTGAATAACTCTCGAGTCATTAGTCTACTATCAATAGAAGATGAGGCGAAACTCAAAACAATTTTAGTTAATTTTCAAAAAAATATGATTCAACTTAAGGCCTGTTTGGCTATTCAAGGAGCTTGAAACAAGGTCCTGAAATATCTGAGACGTTAAATAGTTTTCTGATGTACTTTTCATAAATAAAGAATGCTCAACAAACAAAACATTACAACTTTACATGGAAAATAGAATCGATTTAGAATCTTTTTTATCTTATTCTGTAAGATTCTGAAACTTCATTGCAATATCTGTGTAATGTCTGTTTTCTCTATATTGCCTCCCATCGTCTATGGAATTCAATGGAGAAGTTGCTGCCAATCCTCAAGATATATGCCACCTGTTTTCCGACATGTTTTCCAGTGTATGCACAGATGAGCTATTGAGTGACAACGATGTTATCCTGGCAGCTATGAATGTTCCTGTAATCGGTCAAACGCTCGGTGCAATTGATGTCAACGTGGCAATGAAATCCAAGGCCGCGACTTCACTCAAGTCGTCCTCCAACCCTGGACCTGATGGTGTTCCATTCGCGTTTTTGAAGACGTATAACAGTAGTTTATTAGTTCCACTTCATCGTCTATTCTGCATGTCCCTCTCCAGCCCAGCGGCATATTTCCATCCTGCTGGAAGTTTGCGCATACGTTTCCTGTCCATAAAAAGGGAAGCAAACGAGCCGTGGATAACTATCGAGGTATTACATCGTTAAGTGCTGTATCGAAGCTTTTCGAGATAGTTTTGCTTTCTCCGTTGCTTTCTCATTGCATGCAGTATTTGAGTGCTGATCAACATGGGTATACTTCTGATCGCTCTACAAGCACTAATCTGTTGTGCCTGACTTCGTATATATTCGGCTAAGCAAAACCAGAAATTTTCATCGAGAGAGATTGCTGAATCACTAATCACTGTTGATCAACGTACTGTTCGTCGAGGGCTCAACGACAGGGGATTAAAGAGCTGTTTGACGTTCAACGACGTTTCATGAGCAAGCGAAACCAGAAGAAGCGGCTGGAGTTTGCCCAACAATACGCTTGTAGACTTCGGTAGACTTCTGGCAACGGATGTTATGCACGGACGAGAGTATGTTTTGAGCTATTCGGACAAAAACGGCGCCCAAGAGTTTGAAGAGGTTCTGGTGAAGCACTCAAGGACCCAGAAAAAGACAATGAAGCATGGAGAATAGGTATATCATGGTCTGGGGAGCATTCGCATGGCCTGGAGTAGGAAGTTTGACTGAGAATTAAATTTCGTTTATATTACGAAATCGAAGGTAGCACTAACGAATTTATTCGTTGTTTTCTGCAGCGAAACTGATTTTTTGTTTTTATGAAGATTCTTTCGTAATTAATGGCAAACGTGCAACTGTCAAGAGCACGAATCATTGGTCAATACAGAAAGAACATTCGTTCATTGTACGAACATAATACAGATAGTTACGAATAATGTGTTAACAATAAACAAAAACGCCTCTCTGGTGTTTGCACGAGCAACTGACAGATCTACTTTACCGACTCACAATATAATTGAAAGAAAAAAACAAGCGTAAGTTATTGTCCACAAGGAGTTGTTCAGCGTTTTATTTTTCAATGTATCTGACATAGGGTTTGATCCTATATTTTTAGGAAGAGCTGTTATTGAGTCCATGGTTGATCACACAAAACCATGTTGACTCGTGAGAAGTTACTTTTTTTAACTCTTTATTTGTTCCAAATTTATCAATATTTACTTTTCATGTTAATCTAGGTACTCCAACTACTACCGTTACGTATCAACCTTATTTGTTAATATATGTACACCTAATTTTGTTTACATTGATCATGCCTTAGCAGTTCAGTATTTTAAACAGGGTTTCATTCCTGCGTGTCAGTATAATAGTAATAATATTGAAACTAAAAACAAACAAAAATTAATTTTAACTAAGCATAAAAGGAATTAATCATTGCAAAACAAGATTTTTGTCTGAAATTATGAATTATTTTGTTGGACATCAGTTCTAAAGTCTCAACATTCGAAATTCTATGTACTTCATTAGTACTGTACCAAGAAGGTTGCTTCAAAATCATCTTCAGAACTTTGTTCTGAATCCTTTGAAGTGTTTTTTTTTGTAGCACAACAACAAGACAATATTAGAACAGCATGAAGCATGGCCGGTCAAAAAAATTGTTTAAATAATTTTGAATTAATTTCGTAATGTAGAACGGAATATTAAAGTTTTCCAATTTAGCAATCAAACCTTCATGCCAAACACTGTCGAATGCTTTTTCTATGTCTAGGAGAGCAACTCCAGTCGAGCAGCCTTCAGATTTGTTTGAACATTCGTAAATTAGTAACTCTTAAAAGTTGATGAGTAGTTGAATGACCATGGCGAAATCCAAATTGCTCATCTGCAATAATTGAGTTTGTATTAATGTGAAGCATCATTCTATTCAAAATTAACTTTTCAAAAAGTTTACGTATTGAAGGAAGTAAACTTATTGGTCTGTAGCTAGAAGCCTCAGATGGATCTTTCTCGGGCTTCAATATTGGAACAACTTTGGCAATTTTCCATTTGTCTGAAAAATATGCCAAATGAAAACATTTATTAAATAATTTTGCCATGAAAGACAAGGTACTGGGAGTTTTTTTTTATGAGAATATAGAAAATTCCATCATGAGAAGTTACTTGAAAATTGTGCATGAGGTTCTAACGATCGACAGCGCTTGATGTCTTCATAAATAAACAAAGAAAATGCCCATAAAGGGCCATAATCTCTTGAACAGTCTACCAAATGTAATAGAAGATGAACATTATAAGTCATTTTGTTAATACCATAAACGAACTTTCGCAAATCAATATCACATTGCGTATACGGCATTATCATAAACTACTGTAATGGATAAGCCAATGAAACCATCTGTTGGCTTTCCATGTTGCTCTGTCACTCATTTACTTACGAGATGCTTCGTGAAAATAATTATCGTGAAAATAATATCCTAGTTTACTTAAAGTTCCTTTAACCACGGTGTGTTTTTGTTGCATTATCTTTGCTTTGCAATGAAAAGCTTTTAATAAAAACAAATGTCAACATTCAAGGTGTGTTTTTACATACTTGGATTGGGAGCAAAAATAACGGGAAAAGTATTATTCATTATTGTATCATGATTGCAGCAGTTATCATCATTATTGAAATTCTCATATAATATTACTATATTGTAACGATATTTATTATCTTTTTATATCGTATTTATTATTAAATTATGTTATAGTATATCGTAATGGTTGAAACAAATATTTTATAATATAACCATAATTGAACAATACCACCTAAAGTAAAACTGCAGAAAAAAATATTATACACTTATTATTTACTGTATAATACACCGGAAATTTTGTTCGAGAAAAAGTCCTTTTTTGTCTGGTAACGATACTTAACAACCTATTAGTGTTATGGTAAGATCTTGATTTACCATAACATATATCATCGATATGATACACTTTATCTTCAGTTTATAGTTGTTGGAAGATAACTTGAATAATTATGAAACGTTAAATGGTATAATACCTTTAAAATACTTGTTTATTCGGGAACAACAACAACAACAACAACAACAACAACAACAACAACAACAAAAAACAACAACAACAACAACAACAGAAACAACAGAACAGAACAGAACAGCTTGAACTTCTTGCAAGGACAACATTTTCTGCAGTTTGGGCGACTCGCATAAAGATACCCAGCGGCAGCATCTAAAATGATTTTTCAGGAGCATTAGGAGTGAATTCGCAAAATTGAATGTAGTACTTACAAATCTGCATTCTTGGGAAAACAGTTAAAAGATTTTCCCCGGGTAATACCTTGCCTATTTGCACACCAACAGAATTCACACTTACGGCCCATGTGGTTTCCGATAAACAATGTTTTGCTAATGAATTTTTTTGACATTTGGGCTACTAAGATGCGCGATGATCGGTGACGTGAATAGATGGCGATGGCAGCGCCATCACAGTGTTGCCAGTTACAATGATTATGTAATGGCAGTTAAATTTCTTACACACTTTTTGAATTTGACTTGGAAGTCTGTTCTCTGTGGTATTATTAATGTTTCGTACAACTTACGAGACATTTGTTCTATGTACGAAGTCCATGTTAACGAAACGAGTGAAAGCTTATTTACGAAAATAAATTTTCATTGTTGGCACATATCAAAAGGTTCAATGGCTGCGAATATATACATATATCGCCTGTAAACCCACATACATCATTCATCAGGACAACGATCCAAAGCACATCACGAAAAAAACAACTGCGTTCTTCAATTAAAACCGAATCAAAATGCTATTTGGGCTGTTGAAGCGTGACCCCCACTTATTTGAAGAATACAGTCAAAGCCGTAACCATTTATCTAAAAAAAATCTGTTGTATGATTTATTATGTTCATTTTGAAATACCGCCTCAGCAATACATTATTTAATATTGAGCAAGTCATGCACATTGCTACATTTTCCATGCCGGCTTAGTTGTAAAAATGCTTTCTATGCCCATAAGAAACTACCCTTGAACTTTCAAAACAGCTGAGATATCGAAGGAATCAAAATTTATATGGTGTAGAATTTATTTTGCCCATCACAGTATTTGGGAACGAATTTTTTCCCGTGCACCTCGTGAAATTAGAAGCACAAATTTCAACAAAAAAACAACCAACAACGATCTCTTATTTTGTGATTTAATAACCTAAGTAATATTTATTCAAAAACGCGAGTTGGGTGGCTCATTTCCTTCAAAGTTGTGGTCATTATTGACCCCTGAACCGTTTTACTTTTAATTGAGATGATTAATTCACGATGAATGCATCATGGCTGAAATGGTGGTGACTAATGTTCCGACATATTTCACCAACGCATTCCGCATACCGATCAACAGCATGCCGTCAAGCCAGCAGCAGTTTCCTCAGCCAAAAACGGCAACGCTGCCTTGTACTCAAAATACTCATTTCAACCGTCTCCCACCGATGCGGACGTTTAGAACCAACAGCTTCGAACCGACTTCATTTTCAATGCGCAATCTCAATTCCGTATTCCACTCGCATTCGACTACCATTCGTCGTCAACTCGCGCATATCAATTGCCTTTGTTTACCCACCACTCACTTCATCCGATCCGAGTGTGATGGTGCGGAAGGTGAAACGAACTTACTTGTATAATCAGCTTCAATGCCGTCGGTCGGAACGGAATTCAGCGTTCGCTCGATCGGCCACAAATACATAACACCTCCCCACCACCCAGCAAACGAACGAACGAACGAACGAGCGAAGCAAACGACGCAGAAGCCGGCTGGAAACCCAGGGAGGAAACAAAGGCCACGCCCTCAACGCCTCTGGCTCGAAACCCGTTCCCCTCCCAATCGCAATCGCAGATTAAGGCCGAGCAAAACAAGGAAGGGAATACTGCCGATGGCAGGGGTGTTCAGCCCGAGAGTGGGAGGTGTAGAAAGGGCCACGCATCTGCGGGAAAAACATGTCCAACAGCGGCAACGTTTCTGTAGCTGCAATCTAGTAACCCGTCGGTCCCCGTACGAAAGTGACTGTGTGCGCGCGGTGTTCGACTTCGTTGTGTGTTCTTTCAACACGGTGCGATTCGCGACGAAGGAGTGTGAAGAGGGAAGAAAACAAGACCAAGTTGTTAGCACTGTGGAAGGGAATAAAGGAAAGGAAAAAAAAAACGGTCTGCGCTTGGTCGACAGCGCGTGTGTGGCAAGTTGTAAACGTCAAATTTGTTTGCTGGTGTGATGTAAAAGAATGGAATAATGGAATTTATGGATTCGAATGGTGAGCTTTGTTAGTGACTTTATTGATCGGTGGTTCATATTGGATAATTTGGCAAAGTTTTAACGGTAAGTCGATCACTGTTTCATTTATGGTTAATTAGGTGTAGTTCAACGAAAGTGCAGTGATATTTTTCTTGAAATTTCTTCTGAATACGGGATGAATGTGTAAGTACAATTCTCCACGTAGTAGTGTTTGTGTGTTATTATCGTTGCGTGTTAGACGAGAACATGGTTGTACCAATACTTGCGTAATAGTTTGACAACCATTATTGTTTTTCTTTTTATTTGTTGATTTAAAGCATCGAAATAGCAGTAATTTATTAATATTTTTATTGCAATGCATATTGATGACCTAGCTTTGTTAGCAGATTTACTGGGGCATCTTACCTTGCAGGGAACTTTTATACAGCGCTTGATCGTTTTAGTTCGAACGCAATACGAAGCATCGATGTTTGAATCCGACCAGATAAAAAAGTTGATTTTTATTTCAAGCAAATTAAAGAGCGAATTTGTTCTCCAAAATGATTTGTTGATAGTCTTTTCAACTATTTTTGCACCACTTTTCTCACTCCTTATGCGTGCTTCCACTTTCCCGGTGAACGTTACTTGTACTAAATACAGTCATAAACCTTCGGGTTCTGTGAGTGAGCAAAACCGCGGTACCATCTACTCATTGGTGATAGGTTCATTTCCCATCTTGTTAGAGGAAGTGAGTTTTATTGTTGCATGTCGAACAAATTACCAAAAAAAGTCCCAGTCGAGATCAATCAAAACGCTCGCTAGAAATCTACTTTCAAGATAATTGCAATCACCTTGCTGAATTATTTCGATTGACGTCAACATTTCACTTCTATTATTGATAATTTGAGTTGTTTATGGTTTCAGCATTCAAATCCGGAGTGTAATGCTTCGAACTCGGCTCTCTTGATGGATTGATTTGTTGTATGTATTCGTGACGCCACAGTCTGAACAGGTGTTGGTGGGTTTGTAAATCAAAAATGATTTGTTACCAATACCGGGGTGGTACAGTCGAGGCTGAATAGAGAGGGCCCTCGGGTGTTAAGTTATTTATGTTTTGTTTTCATGGAGAATTTAATTTGAGGGCGTCTTCTTCTTGATTTCTCTATTGAACGTTGGCTTTGTTAGGCAAGTGAGTGTCCAACACTGACGGATTTCGATTGCCATCCAATGGTGATAACCGAACAGCAAGAAGGAAATTAGATGCAGAGTATATTCGGATTCCGCGGTTTAAAGACTACATGGGATTATTTCAATTTACTAATGTTGAATAAATAATGATCATAGGGAAATTGTTACGGACAATGCTGAAGAATTCCTTCAAGCTTCAACATCGCAAATTGCTAAAATCATTTTATAAAGCTGGTTGTAGGAATCGAAGATTCTTTTTAAGAATCAATGCTCGAATAGGTAACCGAATGCAGTATTCGAAATCTCGGATTCTTCCGGAGTGATTTTTCTGAAGTTTTTTCCCCGAAGAACTAGACAAGCCCAACGACTTCCCAAGGGTTTTTAGATTCAAATTTGCATTGATTTTGCAAATAAGTGCATGAAATTCTCAACATTAAATGATTTTTTCGCACACGGAAAAACTTCTTGACTACCACAGAAAGTTGCCATCTACCAAAAAGAAGGGCAACTCGTGACAACATCATCAAGCTACATTAGTCTCAAGTGAGTTGTGATCCAGGTTTGAAAGTAATGTTGCTTTTGATGTTTGCAAAAGACAACCTTCGAGATCCCAAGTCGCATATGACTTCTGAGAGGACAACAATCCGCTTCTGTTTTCAAGAATATGAAATCATGAAACGTACTCTTACCTTATTTCATAAATTCATGACACTTATTCATGGTTTAATGATTGATATGCAGAAGCGTTGGTATGCTTTTAATTTGAAGATGTGCAACCAACCTTATTAATCAATAGCCTAAAGGGCGAACACGAAATTATTGCGACACATTCAACAGGGCATAACTTTTTTACCATTGGGTAAAAATCAACCAAATTTTGCACACTTTCTCATTGATGAGTATTGTATACATTAGGCTAGTGCAAAATTCGAAATATTTGCTCCCCTAAACTTAATCAACGCCAATTTGGGTTCTGATAGTCCCCAAAAAATTTTAACACATTTGGTTTTAATTTGGCTTTGCACACGCTATTCAAAGTTTGTATGGGAATTAGTATGAAGAATCTCAAACTTACATTTCCAGATCCCTAACATCTTGATATTATGTCCTTAAGCCAAATCTTATATACATTCATATAGTGTAAGTTGTCAACTATCAAAATGCCGAAGATACTTGACATGTAAATTTTATACAAAAATAGTTATTCAACAAATATAATAATAAGAAGTAAAAATATGTAATGTATATAAAAAATAAAAATATAAAATATATAAAATATATATAATAATATAAATAAAATAAAATACATAAAATATATGAATATAAAATATAAAAACATATAAATAATAAGAAAACAAAAATAAGAATAAAACATCATACCTATAGTGTGTATTTTATGTTTTATTGAATAACTATTTTTGTATAAAATTTACATGTCAGGTATCTTCGGCATTTTGATAGTTGACAACTTACACTATATGAATGTATATGAGATTTGGTTTAAGGACATAATATCAAGATGTTAGGGATCTGGAAATGTAAGTTTGAGATTCTTCATACTAATTCCCATACAAACTTTGAATAGCGTGTGCAAAGCCAAATTAAAACCAAATGTGTTAAAATTTTTTGGGGACTATCAAGACCCAAATTGGCGTCGATTAAGCTTAGGGGAGCAAATATTTCAAATTTTGCATCAGCCTAGTATACATGCTGTCAAACACGAAGTCGTGTTTTTTTGATTCAACGAAAATGGAGGTGAAGCAACGCGAGTCGAGAGAACAAATTCTTTCCAAACACCTGGAATTTCCTGACTTATCGCACCGGCAGTTGGGAAAAATGTTGAACATTCACCATTCAACCGTCTCCAGAGTGTTGAAGCGGTTCCAGGAGCGGTTGACGTTGGACCACGGCAAAGGAGCTGGAAGAAAACCGAGACCGGAGAACAAAAAGACGGAGGGAAAGGTGAAGCGGATGATTAAAGCAAATCCCAACGTCTCAAGCCGTGATTTGGCTAAAAAGATCGGCATGTCGCAGAGCTACGTCCAGAATCCAAAGAAGAGAGCTGGACTACATACATACAAGGTACAGAACTTCCCAAACCGCGATGAGCGGCAACAATCGATGGCTAAAACTCGGGCACGGAAGCTCTACGAGAACATGCTGACAAAATATGGCTGCTGTGTGATGGACGACGAAACGTATATAAAAGCCGATTTTAAGCAAATTCCGGGGTTGGAGTTTTTCACCGGCAAGAGCAAGTTCTATGTGGACAAATTCAAGAAGAAGAAAATGTCAAAGTTCGAATCCAAATATCTCATTTGGCAGGCCATCTGCTCTTGCGGACTGAGGAGTGAGTCTTTCGTGACAAAGGGCACAGTAAATGGCGAGATCTACAAATCTGAGTGCCTCGAGAAGCGCCTTTTGCCGTTCTTGCAGCAGCACGACGAAGCTCCGCTATTTTGGCCAGATTTGGCATCATGCCACTATTCTAAAAGTGTCCTGGAGTGGTATGAGGCCAATTCTGTCCATTTTGTTCCAAAGGACATGAATCCGCCAAACTATCCGGAGCTGCGCCCGGTGGAGCAGTACTGGGCAATGATGAAGCGGGAACTTCGGAAGAGCAAGAAGACAGTCAAAGACGAGAAGGACATGTTAAGAAAATGAAAAAAAAACTGAGAAACTGGTACCGGATGACACTGAAAAGACTTTGATGGAGGGCATCAAGCGAAAATGCGTTCAATTTTACACTCAAGGCTCCATCGATTAACTTTTCTCAGTCATGGGAATTGCATTTCCCGGCGTAACGGTTTTTCTCGTTATCTCAGATGGATGAGCGCCCGATTGACCAGCCGCAGAGCGAGGCTGATGATTGTGGCTAAAATGAGTGGTTTCTATCAGACTCTGGACATTCGTAGAAACAAAGGAATTCTCGCCGGGTAGAGGTTGCTGGAAGACCCTCTCACCGCATTCGACCACAGGACCAGGACGACTATGTAGAACGACGGGGTGGAATTTAGCATTTGGATTTTCGAGATTAACGATGGAGTCACCAAGGCATCAATTGCTAACGTCGTCTGTTCGGGAAACTTTTGCAGGTCCCCAAAACTCCCGTTCAGATTGATGGTTTTCAAATTCTCGGAAAAAGTTTCCTTTCGGCCATATGTAAGGATCCTACGCAATATCCCTAAGATCTTTAACAACTCCAACTTTGAAAAAGATTTACGCAAACTGTTTCAAATCGGCATCATCTTTACGCACCAGCTTTCGCACGTCAATGTCGGTTTTGGTTTATAAGCAAGTTTTCACCAACTCGCATATATCATCCTGGGTCCCGTGACGAGCAATCCTAGACTGATATACCTAGGTACTTCAGGAATGAATCTGAAGACTTTAAGAATGTTAAATCTGCTAAACAAATCTGAAGACTTCAGATGTTCTTTGAAGAGGTCAGATTAATCAGAAATTATTTTCAAGACCTACAAATTTTCAGAAATTCATTGAGGTCTATTAGATCTTCTTCAGAGTTATCAAGTAAAAGAGGGATTGGAGATCTTCAAGTATTCTGAAAATGAAACAAGGCCCTTTAAACATTTTCTAAATAGGACAAGTATATCAAGGTATGAAAACTCTCATATGTTCCAAAATCTGAAGACATTTACCCAAAGATAAAATATGAATCGTCCTGAATTTGAGTATCCGGAAATATCATTAAGGTTCTTTGGATATGTTTCAATCCGATTAACCGAATTCGATCTGAAATTTACCCAGAGATAAATTAAGAACCAAGAACTTCGAATAACCAAAAATATCATTAATGTTTTATTAATATTTCTCAATCAGATTAACCGAATCGATCTGATTAATACGGAATAAATTTTGAAAACATTAAAATGCTCATGAATTTCAATGAGGTGCTTCAGACATTTTAAAGCAACTTTCGAGAGTGAAAAAGAAAATACTAAGATGGGCTAGTTTTGCTGGTTCTGTGTTGCTTTCGATGTTCTAAATCAAGTAGAGAAAAGGCTTGTAAGATGGAACGGCGCCACTTTTGACATTCACAGCGACAACACTAAGGCTTGCTTCATTTAGAATTGGAACAAACTTTTGCTCATATTGTGGCGCTCCTGGTGGACATATTTGGAAGTTCTTGGCGCCCACGTGTCGGGAATTTTGTCAGCTTCACGTACGTATTTTTGATATTCCGCAAATCGACTGTACTTTGTAAACAATCAACATAGAAGCCGAAAGAAGGGAAAAAATTGTGCACAGTTATTTGGAAAATCCATTGTGGTCTGCATCTAGGCTAGCTAAACAGCTGAAATTGCCCAGAAATACCGTATGGCGCGTTATCAAACGGTATAAGGAAACACTGACGACGATTCGGAAGCCACAAGCCAATCGTCGGAGTGGAACTGTCGACCGGAAATTGCATGGTAAGATTTTGAAGACGATTAAGAGAGAACCCAATCTGTCGGACCGTGATTTGGCCACAAAATTCGGTGCTGCCCATAGTACCGTGAGGAGAACTTGACTCCGGGAAGGAATCAAGTCGTATCGAGCTAGCAAACAGCCAAATCGGACCATAAAACAGAATAGTGTGGCCAAAATCCGTGCTCGGAAGCTATACGACCAGGTGCTGACCAAGTTCGACGGGTGTCTTCTGATGGACGATGAAACCTATGTCAAGGCTGACTTCGGGCAAATCCCAGGTCAAAAATTTTACTTGGCAACGGCTCGGGGGGATGTTCCAGCCAAATTTAAATTTGTTTTTGCCGACAAATTTGCACGAAAATTCATGATTTGGCAGAGTTTTTGCAGCTGTGGCAAAAAAAAGAAAATTTTCGTTACAAATAAGACAATGACGTCGGAACTATACCAAAAAGAGTGTCTCCAAAAACGAATTTTGCCGTTCATTCGATCCCGCGACCATCCCGTAATGTTTTGGCCAGATTTGGCAAGCTGTCATTACAGCAAAGTCGTTCAAGAATGGTATGCCGAGAAAGTGGTCCAGGTTGTTCCGAAAAACCTTAACCCACCCAACTGCCCCCAGTTCCGCCCTATTGAGAAATACTGGGCAATCATGAATAGGAGACTCAAGGCAAAGGGAAAGGTTGTCAAGAACATCAATCAGATGAAGACCTGGTGGAATAAGATAGCTGAAACGATGGACGAAGAAGGTGTGCGCCGCCTAATTAGCCGTGTTACAGGAAAAATTCGAGAATTCCTTCGAAACCGTGACGAATAATTTTATCCGTATTTTTTCTTAAAAGTATGAAGAAAGCGCTACATTTGTATAAAAAAAGATTTTGAATTCAATAATAAATAACTGAAATACAGGCAATTGTTTTTGTTCCAATTCTATCTGAAGCAAGCTTTAATACATGACTATTAGATTTTGCCGATCAAATGGTGTATGAATGGAGTAATTCGGATCAGTCGCACGAGAGTTATTTAAAACCTATCACGTTAGCGTAACGCTCCAATTTTTCAATTTATTTTGAAATGCACGTTATAGAATAGAGAAACGTAGTTCTACGTTAAAGTACATAGCTGGTGGAGAATACAAAGTTGGGCTATTTTTTCTGGTTATACTTTGCTATCGCTTTTCTAAATCAAGTATTAAACTGATCTAAACTAGACTACCGCTGAAGATGCCTTAAGAAGGATTCTCTTGGTTTTATGTAGACATTAGATTCTTGAAATAGTCAAGTTGAACAATTTTGATGAAAGGTGAAATTCGTTACTCGTATAATTCACACAATGGCATCAAAAGTTTCCAGTTAGCTCCAACCACTAGCAGAGCACATTTAGATTTGAGTTCAAGCTTAAGTTAGGCATAAAATCAAGACCACATGACAGCTTTTCACCTTTTATAATTTAAACAAACACCTATAAATTTTGTGCTGCACCGAGCAAAAAAAAAAAGTATTGCTCATCGTAAACACCGGTAGCAGCTGATTTTGACAGGTTACTCATCACCCTTCTCTTCTAGTTCTCTTCTTCTGCTTCGACGATTACATGTGCATCACTTTTTTTCACACGTTCACCCCTTTCGATCCGATACGCACGCATTAAATGTCTACAGGTCTGCCAGCGAATTCAAAGCCGAGCCAATCAACCGGTTATCCGAACTTTCCGAAGTATAGCGAACATTCTGCGTCTGTCTGCCTCTGTGTCGAATGGTCAGCGCGCAATTGCCTTCGAGTGGTGCCCATCGTCGGAGAACGAATGAGTGGACGATAATAGAGACGAAAAATAATAATAATATGCCATCATTAATCATGGATGCTACTGCATCAGCCTCGGCACAACGTACGGTCGGTCGATCGTTTGAGCTTTTTTTTTTTGGGTGGAAAAAAATGTGTTGCCTTGAAGATATTTATGCCTCCTTTTGGGAGTTGGAGCAAACGAAAGGGACAATTTAAATGCAAAAAGGATGTTTATTATTATGTTTTTTTGATTGAGTTTGTATTTCATTATTTTCGTTTGAAGGAGAGCACTTTGTTTAAGCTGTTCAAGTGTTAATGAACTGTTTATTTAACCGTTTTCTTATCGCTTTAAACAGTCATTAATAGAGTTTCAAGGTTGAATTCCATTTTCTACGGGACACTTCGGATGCCCGTTAAAACAACCCTGAGTTAAATTCGGGAGTTCTGAAGTGATCAAGTTAAACAATATTTGCTGAAGAATGCTTCCTTGAAGAAAATCATCTCTAAGACGCAACAATTGGTCAGATCTACATGAAAAGTTGAAAAAAACTGAACTGTTTTTCAATCAAAGTTTCGTAAAACATATGCAATGCTGATTTTTGTTTTTGTACATCTAGAAAAACATTTCCAGTTGAGCAGCGTTCAGATTGCAAAACTTAACAAGCTTAACAAGCAAAAACTTAATTAAAGCTTCAGATTGCAAAACAAAACTTAATGCATCGCTGTATTAAAAACATTTTTCAAATATTTTTTTATTTTCTTTGATACGCGGGAAACTGCCCAACTAGCAAACCGATTTTTTGAATGGTAAGCTTAATGCTAAAATAGATAAAGCATGCCTTACATCCAATTGCATCACGGAAAAAAAGCTGTAGAAAATTACCCATTGGGGATTTTTTCTTGAAAATGTAGGTAGAAGTAGTTTAGAGTGTTTTTTGTTGCTGTATTTTTATAGCTGTCAGCCGTCAGGCGTCACCCGAAAAGCAACGTCGCGAATTGATTTTGCGCAAGAACCTGGAAAATCCTCAACTCACTTATCGGGACTTCGGAAAACAACTCGGAATCGTTCAGTCAGATCCTAGTGATTAAACGTTACTACGAAACTCAGAGCATCGAACGGAAGGAGAAGCACGGTCAGAATGGATGCTCTTTCGTGCGGATAGTTTCTATAGCCACACACGTTTATCGTGTAACTTGTAAACCGGGTGTAAAACTTCATTTCTCCTTGCAATATGTTTTAAATGGATTTGTTTAGGAATAAAATTCAAACCTGAAATATTGATTTTTCTGAATACTTTCTGCATTTTAATAATCAGTTGCACGCTCGATTACCTGGAAAATCCTTTTGGGCATACTTCCAACCAATTTCTTCGAAATTTCCATTTCAAAAACCTCCCGCGCTTCCGAAACTGCAACTTTAAGCTCAGCAATACTGTTGTATTGCATTTGTTGGCATAGATCCGTCGAACAGTGATTCCCCAGATGTTTTCCACTGGATTTAGATCCGGACTACGGACAGGCTACCATAGGAGATCAATTTTTCGGTTGTTAAACCAGGATTTTGTAGCCGAACAGGTGTGATTGCTGGCCTTATCTTGTTGAATTACGATTTTTTGCAACGATACCTTGCTTCAGACGGAACTAAGCAGCTGTTAAGAACCTCTAAATAGTCCGTCGAGTTCATCTTACAAGATGTGAATGGCAAATTAAACTTTCCTGTAGCACAAAATCCAAGCCAAACCATTAGAGATCCTGCACTCAAATTACGTCTGGAGAAGTATTCTGGTTCCTTCCAGAGATTTCGCCAATAGCCATTAAATCCATCGGGACCATCTAGATTGAATTTCTTTTCATCGGAAAAGATCACCTAGGGTTGAAAAACGAACATTTAAATAAAAAAAATGATCAGTTGGGTTCATCAGTTAGAAAAAACATAAAATTTACAAAGATTTTACGGTGTCCCACTTGAGTCTGTGCGCATTGTCTTCGATTGTCTTACCGAATAATGTCGAACTGGTCTGTAAAGCTTCCGAATGCTTCTGTTACAGACTGCAAACTGAGGTAGACTTGATTTTGAGAGTGCCTATGGTGAAATTAGCCATTTCACAATAGTTTCGTTTATCCCTAGGTGACGGCTTCGATTTTTTCGGCTTTTGATTGGTCGTAGCTCATTTGTCTGGATTCTTCAAATTATTTCGTATGACTTTATCCGATCGGCTGAGGCTACGTCCATTTTTTCGAATTGAAACACCTTCCTGCTTATAGGCTTCAATCATTCCCTTCTCTTTTTCACTCAAAACACTTGGCATTTTTAGGCAATTTTAGCCGGATTTACTTTATAAAATTCTGCAAACCAAAGCCATACCTTATGCGCGGCTATAGGAAATGGACGCTTAAATGAATGAAAACACGTTTATTTGACAACTGTAGCACAAACATTATAAAAACACAGTATGCAAAATATACGTTTCACTACTACAAACAGACACACATCGTTGCATCTAATGAATGCACCACGAACATCGCAAGGTGTCTAAAATTGGAGGTGCGGCTATAGAAACTAGTGTATTAAAAATCAGGGTTGTATTAATAATCAGGACCACAAGCGTGTCGTGAAAGCGTTAAAACAAAATCCCAATGCTTCGGTCAGGGATGTGGCCAAAAAGTTGAATCCGTTAAAGCCTTTTGTCAAGAGCCAAGGACCGGGAGGAACTGCATACGTACAAAGTGCAGAAGGCTCCAAACCGGTGGTCCGAAAATTCGAAGGGAAAGTCACGGACCTGGAAACTGCACACCCAGATGCTTATAAAGCCCCCCCCCCCCCCCAACGCACCGTAACTAAGGCCCATCGAAAAATACTGGGCTATTATGAAGCAGGCACTACGGAAGCATCAAAAGAAGGTCAAATCCGAGGAAGAAATGAAGAAAAAGTGGGTCTTCGTACATAAGGTAATGAATGGAGTTAGGCGTAAAGTGCGAGCGTACGGTTCTGGTATTCAATTTGAATGAAATAAATATGCCGAAAGCTTACTAATGGGTTATATATTATTGCCTGATAGTTTGAAAAGGATCGGTCAACAACGTAATTTGCTAGAGAGTTTTTTTTTTCCATGATGCAATTTGATGTGGGACACCCTTTATTTACACTAAGTGTCAAAAAAACCGTGCAAAAGTTTGCTTCCAAAAAACGGCCCGTTCAACCTTCTGTTACTTTGTCAATTATCATGATTTATGGCCCAAAATTTGACAATATATTGACCTTATGTGACAAAAATATTATGTTGATGAAAATTATAAACTTGAACTTATGTGAAAAAAGTCATTTTTGGACATACCAATTTCAAAAATCCGTATTTTGGTGAAAATTTTTGGTAACATGGTCAGGATTTAGCCCTGATTTGAACCCCATCGAAACCTTGTGGGCACTAATGCTAATGCAGAACTAATCGTTAAAAATAAGCCAAAAACCATTCCGGAGGTAACCATTTTTAAAGTTTGGCATAAAGAGATTGATATACTTTACGTGAGTATGCCTCGTAGAGTAAAGGCTTTATTAAGTTTTATTAAGGTTTTATGAAAGCCACAAGAAATCAATTTGGTTGAATTATGGCACCAAGAGCTGCCAATAAGTTTCATATTTTAGTTAGGTTTATCGGAACCTACACAACTTGCTTACAACGATCTAAAAAAAAAACTTGTTTTCTCAAATTTCTTTTACCCATATCAAAGGTTTTATTTCGACTTTCTGAACTCGTAAAATGTTGTTTTGAAATGCCGTTTTAGGACTCATTCAAATTATCTTATTATGGTCAGTTCAAAAAGCATTTAAAAACCATTTTGCATCCAGTGGATGCATTAAACGGCGAATTGGCATTGAGGGAAGTCAAATAACTTTATAGCTGTAATTGCGAAGATAAATTGACTTTTTGGCAAGATTGTGATTCTTTCACCAAATTGAACTATAAGAAATAATTGAAATGTGGAAAAATAAATGCTGTAGATCGGAGACTAATTACGGAATTCTTTTAGATAGCTATACTGAATTACATCAATTTTCAGAAAATTCATAACTAATTTATCGAATACATTTGTTTCAATTTTGATTTAGTTGTTGTAAATTCGCATAATTTTCGAGGCGCATTAATTTTTGGCTCTTATCGTGCCAATATTCACCATAAAATTAAATGCGCATATGATTTGGAGCATGATGTGCTGTAAAACACTCAATTTGTTTTGGATATTTTGCTATGAAACAAAATTTTACGCAACACTAGAACTTTTTACGTAGATCTTATTTACTGCTAAATGAATCAGAAGAGCAGAGAATCGAACAAAGCAGAGCAACAAAAACCAATAACGATATCACCGTGAAGTTTGACAGCTGTGGCCATTTCACCGTATGTTGATTTTCATGGTAGCCAATAGGTTTTATGAAGGTTCTCAAGTGGTCATAACATCTTTCACTAGAACATTTTCAAAATATGTATGGTCGTGCAAAGGTTTTATCGCAGACAGACATTTTAGCTCGAACAAAACAATTCAAATGTTGTGTAAAATTTCAAATCTAATTACGTTGGAATCGACTTGAACAATAGCGATGGCTAGTAAACTTATTGCTACATTAAATCTGACAGTTTGACTGGCAACCCATTTTTTTCCTCACAAATAAAAACAAATTTGTGGCGCCATCTGTTTTTTATTGCTATTTAATATCTTGAGGGAAGCCATGTTTTTACACAGGTAAATGAGATGAAGTCGAACGTTTGCCTGCGGTTTTATTAACTTGATGTCACAACCGTGTATAGAGTAGCCCACTTTGTAGAAATGTTGGTTTAAAGAAACATAGAGAAGGCGTTGGTAGACAAAACAGTTTTGAATGTAGTTTTATCAACAAAGCCGGGAGCAGTGGAATAAAACTAAAATTGTTACAAACTAAACTTAACGTAGTTAAAATTATTAAATCGGATAGTTAATGTAAGGTAAGGCTTTGTGCACAAATTACGTAACGCAGAAAAACGGGATTTTGGACCCCCTCCCCCCTATGTAACAATAAGTAACGCGAGACCAGACTCCCCCTTTAATTACGTAACGCTCACGAACACCCCCTACCCTATTTCTCAGTTGCTATAAAATCATCACAAAAACTGTTATTTTTGTTGTTTTTATGTTTAATTCTAATTTACTTGAAATAAGTAAAGATTGCAAACATCATTCAATTAATTTCATTTAAGTAACTTAAAGCTAATATAAAGATTACGAAAAACATTGCACTCATTGTACTGTATTCAAACTGTTACAAATATTAGTTCAACCAGTTTATTCAAATGTCTTTAAATTATTTAAAGTATCAGAAAAAGAGCTTAAGTCATATCACTTAAATCAACAGTATTTTATGCAATGCATAATATTTACCTATTGCAATTATTGAATTGTTATAAAAAAATATTATTAATTATATTTTTTTATATAGGTACTATTCAGAGTTTTCCTTTTAATCCGGGCAGTGCATGAAAAAGGGCGCGCTATGTGCGACTAAATCATGACGGCAGAAACATAGAACAACAGACACAGTGACAAGTTCATTTGATGTAGGCTGAACGCAATGAGTAGAATCAACATTTCTTGTGTATTTAATCAAACCACACATTGTTTTAGTTAAATGCAACCATATATTTTAAACAACAATTCTTTTGTTCGAATCCAATATTGTAAGTAAATTAACATTTCTAACAGAAATCTTTATTGAGTCAACAAAATTATTTTGTAGAATCAACAATCAACAAAACATTTACCTTAATTTCTTATTATTTCAATGGTTCTAATTTATAAAAAACATTTTTTTTCAATCCAACCGCTTTGGTCTAATCAATGCAAAGGTGCATTGATTCCAAAAAGCTTATTTTTTTATTCAACAATAAATGATGTTTGTTTTCAATAGAAGCCTCCTTTGCAGCGTTTTAAGAAACAAAACAAAATTGTTGTTGGTTCAAAAATTAAATCGATATTGTTTGAATAAATAAATATTATGGGTCAGCCGTGAGTCAACAACAAAATTTGTTGAATCTATACAGAACAATATATTCTCAGCGTGTAGATGTACAATTTATGGAAAATTGTGCCAATTGGTGACGCAAATCGTCATAAGATACCTTTCGGTTAGTAGATCACATTTCAATAGTACACTGAAAATTAATTTTCGTTCATATTACGGTCGAAAGTAGGACTAACAAATCTATTCGTTGTTTTCTGCAACGAAACTGATTTTTACTTTCTACGAAGCTTCCTTCGTGTAAAAAGCCACACGCGCAGCTGTCAAAAGCACAAAGCATTTTTTGACACAATAAGAACATTCGTTCATTCTACAAAAAAAAAAAGAGCTACGAGTCCTTTGTTACCAATAAAAACAAACTTTACCAGCTCAAAATATAATTTTAAAAAAAGGGCAACCACGAGGAATTGTTCTGCTCTTCACTGCAATATGAATGTTTCATATAATTTAAGAGATTGTTCTATGTGCATAATCCATGTTTACGAAACGAGTGAAAGCTAATTAACGAAAATAAATTTTCAGTGTACATCTTCATTTATCGATGCTTTAGAATTTGGTCGGAAATCAAAAGATAGACTTAATCCATTTATCTTAAAACTTCAGATTCACCACTTAGCCATAAATTTATTTCTATTATAGCCGTAAGAAACACATGCGATTGGCCATGAAAGGATCTAAAATTTAAAACTATGGCGATAATTGGTGCAGTGTACCAGTTATGGCAAACGTCATTAATAATACAAAGACAAAGTTTTGGCTCATTTTCGAAAAAAATCTTCAAAATATAGATTAAAACCTTTCATTGAAAGTGAGGTTTTCCCAGAATTTTTAAACATAGTTCTCAACTAGTATGAACTAAGTCTTTTCTACTTGATGTAGAAGAAGATGTACGCTTCTCATCCTGAAGCACCAAGAATAGACAGTAATGTTTGCTAGAATGAAAGATATGAAAAGAAAGTGTTGAAAGTTTCGTCAGTGTACGGTAGGTTGGAAATAGAATAGAAGAATTGAAAATTGAGCGAAAGTGCGTGGGTAAAGTAGTACTCGAACCAAGGACGTTACTATTGCCTAATCTACCTCTGTGGGGTAGGTCAAGGCACGGATGAATCCGCTTTTCTACTTACTACTTGCTACTTTGCTTGGCTCACAGGAAATTTAATTGATGCCAAATGGTTATTCACTTTTGTTTTTTTTTTTCAAATTGGTTATTTTGTTACGTAACGATTTTAAAACCCCCCCTCCCCCATATGTCACAATAAGTAACGGTTGCTCAACCCCCCTCCCCCCCTTCATGCGTTACGTAATTTGTGCACAAAGCCTAATGTAATATTGAACTGATTTGCATTTTGTAGCAGAGCTCTACGAGCTACTGAAGCTAATCACGTAATCAAATGAATATAGTAAGCCAAACAGGATTAATTATTTTCAAAATTATTTCGTTTTGAGGCAGGTGTCTAGTTTGATAATCGATTCCCGTCCCCTATAATCAATTTTATTTGATTCTGCATTTGCACGATTTCCTTCCTTTGGTGCTACTGAACGCTGAATCAAAATTGCGCTAAGAAGGTGTTATGGAACCTTGAACTGGAATATGACGGAATGCGGGTACGATTTTCAATTAAATCCGGCCAGTCCATCTACTTCGCTGGCAACGTGGACATTGTCGGCAGAACGTTCCAGATGGTAGTTGATCAGTTCACTAAGCTGAAACGTGAAGCGGAGAAGGTTGGATTGAAGGCGAATGCGCCAAAGACTCAGTATCTGTTGGCTGGAGGAACCGAGGGTAATAGAGCTCGCATAGGTAGAACTGTGACAATCGACGGAGATGAGTTAGAGGTGGTGGAAAAGCTTGTGTACGGAGATGCATTATTACCGAAAGTCTTGCCTACTATGGACTCCACAAGACCTTGAGGTCTGGTAAACTATACCCACATACAAAGTGTACCACATAGAAAACACTGATAAGACTGGTAGTTCTCTACGGGCATGAGACGTAGACAATGCTCTAAGAAGACCTGCAAGCACTTGGAGTTTTCGAACGACGCGTGCTGGATGAACAATGAGCTGGCGCAGCTCTATGGTGAACACAGTATCCAGAAAGTCGCCAAAGCTGGAAGAGTACAATGGGCGAGACAATTTCAGACAACAACCCCGCAAAAATGGTGTTTGGCTCGTACAAGACCGGTTCAAGACACAGAGGAGCGCAGCGAGCTAGGTGGTTAAACCAAGTGGAGCTAGACCTTGGAAATGGGGGACATTCGAGGAACTGGAGACAAGCAGCCCTCAACCGATTTGTATTCAGAAATATATTGTTATTCTGCTGCCCAAGAAAACCGGAATGAGATATATTTTTTTAACGTGTACTTATGCGTTTCCGGAAGACCAATTTTGTTTTTAACTATTTGCGGTAATATGTTTTTGACATTGTTCACTATTCGGACACACGCACGGAGAAAAACTCGGACACTACGGTTCAAACAAAACTCGCGGGATTAGAAATGGAACAACTTTTTATTAAAACTGCACTTTATACGGACGAAAATTAATTTATTGCTCGATATTTTTCACCAGATGTATTCGACACAAACCCGTGCATTATTCAATAACTAACTACTGCCCCGGTATCGACAGTGATACCAAGGGTCATGGTGATGTCTACGATCTCGTTCATATCACTGGATCGGCTATCGGTGATAGGATGGGATGTAAACAAACGAGATGACTACTGATAGCATGTGGAACCTATCTGTGCTGCCAAACAGGCGAAATTCTTACACCTGAACAGACTTGTTTTTGTGCCATTCAGTGGAGAGAAGTAAATTGTATGTTTTCAAGAAAATTTCACATAAATTCAACTCGCTAAGCCGCTGATCCTGGGGAAAGAATATGCATACGACTCCTGAATGCAACAAATGGTTGAAGACAGTCTACCTCAACCCTGCGGTCGTGTCTTGTCTACAACCCCAGTGATGTGTTCTGAATTAACAATCCAGAATATGTTGTTGAAATGTTCGGGTCGGTCATGAAAACGACAGTCAAATACACTCTTGAGTTTTAAAATTAAAATGACCATCCTAAAAAGAACGGTGGGTAAGGTACGCCTTAGAAATTAATATAGCTTGTCCGTTTTCTTGGGCAGCAGGACACCATCATTTGCTGTTGTCACTCTGGATAGTAGTTTATTCAACTCCTGATGACCGATTGCAAGATACTGATGATTCTGGTAGTCTAGTTATCACGCACAGCGTTGCATGGCCTTGAGGATTCTAGTGAAAAGACATTTCATCACATTAGCTAGATTGGTTCAAGCAAGCAATGGTTTTTCGGCCTTGCTTTGTTTTCTGTGCCACAACGGGGCAGGCTATGACGACTAAGGGAAGGCAAAGTCAGTCAAACCATTAGCTAAAAGCTGATAGCACTGCAATCATATTCTAGCGTTGGGTAGCATAGGCTGCAAATAAGAGGGTTACGCAGTAGGAACCAGAATTCATTAAAAGGGACAGGCTCGGTTATAAAATCAACCCTTATAGCAGTTATTGAATTTATAGCAATATTGAATTTTGTCACCCATTTTTGAAGACCCTGATAGGGATAACCAGCCTATTTATGTTCGCAATAGTATGAGAGCAAGAGTAGGTAAATTTAACGATGCGGCTTCCTGCTTTCAGGTTTCTCTTGATCTCGGCTTCCTGACGTTCTTCGAACACTTTTATAACATTCTTCAAGTTTCATTTGGAAATATGTAGTGATTTGGCGTGGGAATAAATTAGATTTTGCCTATGCGCGTGCAAAATATTGATACGTTGCTCTTGTTGTTTGATACCTGATTAGAAAATATCAAAAACAAAATAGAGTGAACATTCCGTATGCACACACCTATAAAATGAGAAGTATTCAAGTTTCGTATATGCACGATTAAAAAAACTACGTCAAATTTGAGTCGACCAAGTTTTGACAGTTCCATCCTTTAATTGAACTTCTCATTATAAAATCTCGTTAGTCTAATTTGAATGTAAAATATTTGTCCAATCGAGTGGTGTATGAATGAAGTAATTCTGTTCAGTCGAATTATTAGCGTTCAAAAACGTAACACTTTGATTTTTTTTAAATGAGAAAACGTAGTTTTACCTTGGGAGCGTAATTTTTTTTATTGTTTTAAATCTTAGTTTGAAAAACAATTATGTTAACTTCAGTCAAGCTGTTATTCAAATTCTTCCAATCCTCTCAATATAATTAATGACATAATTAGAAAACTTCAACCATCACCATACCTTATTCAGAAAGGCCCCTATCGTTCTTTAATTCAAAACGCAGTCGCATGTCGTTCAATATTTTCCATCTAGAATCCTAGAACTAGATGGAAAACGGTGGTTCCTCTTTAATATGCGCACTCCCACACCGACACATCGACACAAGCCAGCAAGCGCCATCGCCCTCCCCTCCCAACAAACCCAGCGGCGCTCTCTGCCTAGATGGCTGTCGTTTATCTCCCACGAGGCACGTCATCTCACCAACAGGAACCAACGACGACGACGAACACGACGACGACGAGGACAACAGTTCGTTCCGTCCATGTGGTGCACTCCATCCTGCGCTCTGAAGGACGAGAATCAGGTGCCGGCCAAAAGGGTCGGACTCGAAGGGAAAACGAGGGAGAAACAGTAGGAAACTGTTATAAATTTTATAAACACATTTTCGAGCTGAAATCAAGTGAAATGTGATTTCTCCCGGTTGCGATGTTCATGTTTGACATGGGGTAGCTACGTTAGGCATGGCCATGGTTTCCCTCTGGGAAAAAAAAGACTCTAGGGCATACATGGACGTGTATAGTTATTCATTGAAGTTGGAAAACATTTTCTCCAGAACATTTCTCGGCACTGCTTTAGAGCGTTCTATACAGAAGGATGAAAATGGTAATGGTTCAATTATTTGGACACACCCTATTCACTGTGTTCTCCCCAACCACGATGAGGCCACTTTGACTGCCAGCACACCGTACGATCTCCAAATTGTTGCTGCTGTTTGCGAAAGTCTCCCCATTTGCCAAGGATGCACCGCACGTTGTTTATGTACTGTTGCGGAATGCGAGATCCCATGCCCACCATTGCCATGAGCTCGGCATCTGTCGTGGACAGCAGGGATAGCGCCGAGGAATTACACAATCTGATGATTATTATGACTGGCTCGTTTACACCATTCCCTCCGACATGATAGCACTTTCGGAAGATTCTCTCTGCCACATTTCGGGAGGGGCGGGCATCCATGCGTCTAACGACAACGTCTGGCGTGTCGCATAAAGTTTAGCCTTGGACCGTGACGGGTAACGACCTTGATTGCCGCCGCCAGCAGGACCTCAAACCACACTGGTGAGGCGAAATTTCTGCTCTTCAGTCTTATCCAACGACAAATTTTTATGTTCGTCGTTTTTTTTCTTTCTTTTGCTTAGTTTGTTGGTCGTCTGCTGCAATTCTCGAAAATGTGCTCTAGTTCAAATGTGACACCCGGGAGTGAGAATAAAAAGACGGATCAAATTACGCAGATGGTGGGTTCTTTTTCTGATCCGGAGTGGGGCCTAGGTGGATTGGAGGGGGGTTTGTCTCTTCAGGTTGAATGCTTGGTCAAGTTGAATTCGAGGGAATTCAAGTTATTAACTTCTTACCGGATCGTGTATTTCTTGTTAGCCACCGGAAACTAAGTTTTGATACAGCATTTTTACGTTGAGTGTTCCTAGCGGTGCAAAATTTGTTGACCTCGTAAACACAATCAGCTTTAGCCTTGATGAAAGCAGTTTCTGGCTGCGGAAATGCCAAGTTGCCAAGTGGAGATGCAAATTTTGAAATTTTCGCTCCGCAGTGCTTGAGCGATTGCAAATTACAACCTGATCGCCCTCCTAAAATTTGAAATAATTTCTTTAAAAACTGACACTGCACACACCATTTGATGTTTACAAGGAAATAAGTATAGCCAGAGAAAACTTTTCGATCTAAAGAAAAACGCCAAATGAAATAGTCCCTAATTAATTTAGAGATTTACTAGGGGTCAGACAGCTCTACTCTAAGTGTTTTGATGCACCGAGTAACTCGCGAGTAACTCAATATAGCTTGAAATTGAATATATCTTCATGGGTTCTTTTCGGTTGCCAGGGTTTCGAAAAGTTTGACTTCCAACTAGACTTCCAATTTGTTTGAAAACATTGTGGTCATTCAGGTACTGGCAACAGAAAATGACACAATGGTGAGCCCTACTGAAGTGCAATGATGAGGCATGATAGTGATATGTATAGATTCGTAATTTACTAAACATCGATTCTAAGAAGCTTGAAGCTTGGGTCGGAGTGCAGCGGGCTGAGCTCGTTAGTCTCTTCCCCTGCTCTTATCCCAAAGCACCAGTTCATAGTCTGGCCGCCTGGTGGAATGATGCTGCATAAAAAAATTGCAGGTCAAGCCAAAACTGATGGGTTTATACAAAGTTTGACTTAATTTGGGCATAACAATAACTTCGTCTCGAAAAAGGCCTTCCACAAATAGAAGTAAGTATGACATAAAATTGTACGAGCGTATCAGATATGTAGTTTAAGTGAATGTAGCTTGTTTTCAAAAACAGAGTTAAATAGAGAAAATTAAAAACATTGAAAATTGCTAGTTTCCAATTGTGCACACTCAATGGCTAATGTACTAGCGTAGGTTTGTTTGACAGCTGCTGTGCAAAAACCGAGAGCAAAAAAATGGCAGTGCTCCCTTGCTGAGCAACGAGAGTTACTCGAGGTACCTCAAAACCAACTCTAAAATTACTCGCGATGAAGAGCTGTCTTGCCCCTTGGAGAATGATAATATTTGTCATTATCAAGCAGCTGTTCCGAAGGACAAAGTATCAATGATTTTGATGCTTTATTCCACCTGCCAGAGATCCTAATGTTGCCTACAGGGCAGTTGATTGAGCTTTATTTTAATCCAAGTAACACAAATTTTTTAGAAGTATGCAGTGTTGCCGTAATGTGACCAATAATTATGTTACCATTCCAGAAATTGAAATCCTTTAAGCATACTACTTTAGAATTGAAATAGCGCAGATGGTTGAATGAATGAAACATAATTCAATTTTGACAATGGTCGTGAACAAAAAAAATTTTAGGATTTGAAGAGATTTGAATCAGGAGCTTCAACCTTAATAGATTGGTCTTCTTACTACTCCTCAGTGGTCGTCGATTTCAACGTTTTCAACTGATTGCTCTCTAAATAGAGGAGCTAAAGCGATGGCGTCTTTGGCAAAGTTGATGGATATGACAAGTTTCGTATTTTGACGGCATGACTTTTGTGAACAATCTCGCTAATATTGAGATCAAAATTCAACTTTTTTATGATTTTGAAATAGAGAGTTGATGTCTTCAGTAAAGTTGTAAAGAATGTCAATACACATAACTTTGCTCAAGACATCTAATTCGTATGTTTCACTCAATTCGAGATAGAGATCATTATATATATATATATATATATATATATATATATATACATATATATATATATATATATATATATATATATATATATATATATATATATATATATATATATATATATATATATATATATATATATATATATATATATATCTATATATATATAAGAACTAACCTCAAAGTTATTTTCAATATTAAAATACAAACCTTTTTTAGAAAATAGGGTAACGGGATGTAATGTTAGCCTAGCTCCTTCATTCGGTCTATGCACCAAATATGTCATTTATTCAGCTATAATCAACGAAATCATGTTGCTATCATGCTGACCAATGAATTTCATAGTAATTGAGATATTATTAACCAATTTATAGTTGTACAATTCTGCGTAATTTTCGATTTCCTCAACTTTTTAGACATATCGACTTCACTGATTAAGCTGAACCGATTATCACCACGGTCTTCGGATAATCTAACTTTGGCCAAATTGAACCGATAAACCGAGTTATCAGCCTAGATTTACAGACAATTGTCCTACGTTATAGACTTTTTTTTCATAGATAAAATAACAATGATTTAACAAGAAAACCGTAGACCCAATGTAAGGGACATATTTTTTTCCATGTTCCCAAAATTTAAAATGCAAATTTCTAACATTCAAATTGATATTTTCAAATGTGTCATATTAACACAAAGCGCAGGAACATAATCTGGTGAGAGTGAATAAAAAAGTTTTCATTATTGAATGGCTGATAAATTATTCATGAAAATAATTTGAGTGTTTTAAAGCAATTTTATTTAAGTTTGTTTAGAATTTTTTTATTTTGGGTAGAGTGAAAATAGCTGGCATTGCCTTTAATCAGAAAATCAAGAAAACAAATTGCACGATCATTGCATTTCATAAAAAACTTTCGAAATGGGACGAGGTTGCATCCACGAATAGACTCAATTTGGTGCTTATAGACCAATATTACATCCATATTCCTCGGAAGTTTTCGTTTTAATGGAATTACTTGTTGAATTTGTCGTGGTTTAAAATAACAAGCTTCTTATTAAGCATATATTTGCAAGCAAATAACTTGTTAAATGATTTTTGTAGCTCGATTTCTTCATGAGTAACAATGAAAAATGTAACCGATCGCTGCATATTAGGCTAAGGTATGGGACATATACCCTACTATACCTGCATTATTTCAGTAGGATGAGTTATTAAACTTTTTTTTCTGTTTATTCGTCGTATTTTTGACGGCTGTACCATACTTATGAGCAAGTAGGAGCAGATAGAATTGGTTTCATCCAAAATTACATCAAAAGAGCTTTCAAGTGATGGTTGGTTAATCCGTTCTCGACCGTCTGTTATGGAGTTATGCTCAAAACACCGATTGTTTTAGTATCGATTTTTACCGATTATTATTATTCGACTATTTTTCGGTGAGATGTGGTTCGCCGGGTGTAGAGGGCTGGTGGTTGGGATCATAATTAGTTGTGATCCATATTATCCGTTTGCCATACTCGCCGGCCACTTATATACATGTAGACCACTTTCCCATTCTGTGAGTGGCTTTAATAGCATCCGTACTGTTGGTATAAACCAATCTAATTGGCTTTTAAGCTATAATATAAACTACATTGTTTTCCTAATGAAAAACCACCATCACACTTTGTGAGTGGCCCCAATAGCATCTTTAATGTTGGTATAATTCTGTTCAAATTGGAAATCGGTATCAATATTAGAATATTTCACTAGACAGCTTATCGTTTACCACAACGGATCCTGCTGCTACCCAACAATTTTATTCAACATCCCAGTGATTTCAAGTGGAGTAAGGTATTCTCGGCATCCAATAAAGCGGTTATCACGTCCACATATTCTTATCCTTTCCTTATTTCACCTGCAATCGGGAGAGGCCTGTGTCGGTATTGCCTAGGTTTGGGATTACCAGTTGTTACCAGTTAGTATGTTAGTCCTAAGCATCGTCTGTTGGTTCTCAGTGTAATAACAGCTGATCTGGCAACACCGGAGTAGCAACCTCGGGCGGTCAATCATGCTCGTGCTCTTCATTCTCATACTTTTGTACAACATAATATGCAAACAAGATGTCAGACATATACAAACATGCCCTAATTTAAGAACATCAAACATAAGTGGCGAACCACCCAAGTAACCATTAAGCACTAAACGAGGCATTATATCTGCATATAAAGCAGCACTTAAATGCCTTGAAGCTCTTTATTCAGATATAATGCTAATATAATGCTAAGAAAGGCGAAATAACGTGCTTATATAATGCAGAAGCTACAGTTCGTAAATAGTATTAATAATGCTATATTAATGCATCTGAACATAACTGTCAGTTTTTGTAGCCCGTTTGTGGCGCTGCTAATGCTATTATTCTGCATTTATCTGCTGTCTGTTTCCGATTTATTTTAAGAACTATTCCTTCTTTTGCTTCTTCTTATTGATAGAACTAGCAAAAAAGTAGGAAAAATGCATGCAATGTTGAGCAAATCGCTTAATGTAAATTGATATTTTTAGTATTGGGTGTAATAGTATGAGTAAAGTAATCTTTTGTAAATTTAATACATTGCGAAAATTTACTGTAGAGCGTCTTAAATCAAGGTATAATCATGCATGGTTGGCCCGCTGCCTTTGCTGCCTGCTCCTGGTTAATATATGTTCCAGAATTGTTAGAACTTTCATGTTCGGATTCTACGAACGAATTTGAAGGCGTAGAACTAACTGGCTGATGCAGATCTGGAACCAAATTTTAAATATGATCAGGTTTGTTAAGTTAAGAAGTATCGTAGTTTCGATACAATTTCACTTTACGTCAATAATCTCCACTGTTTAAAGTTTTTTTTTCCACTTATTCTTGGCCATACTGGTTTTTGTTGAACCCAAATTACTTTTCAATGCTTTTGTAAACAATTTCTAAGCATTATATGATAGCTTTATTTTAGCACTAAATACAGATATAAAGCATGTATGCTGTGAACATGAAAATTACTTTTATGCATTATAACAGTTTATATGCGCATATAATGCTAGCGATAATGCTAAATTTTGGCTCGAGCTTGAGTGCATTTATGATGCTAATATGAAGCTTGCATGCATAACATGTGCTAATAGAGAACTTTTAAGCACCATTAATGCTGATATAGTGCTATTATAGATCTATAGCTTAATGCTTATGGTTACTTGGGCAGCCCAGGTGGCTGAAAGCCACTCTAATAAAGAAATAAAATATAAAAAAAAAACATCAAACACATTAAACATATGACAAATCAATTAGTCAGATCAATGAATCTAGATCTGAATTGTAATACCTGCATAACTATACTAGTTAAATTGCACTTTTATAGAACTACAGTATTACACATAGAAAATATTACTTCTAAATTGATGTTTTCGTTGCTGCTTGGGAAGACAATCCAATAGATCACAACTTTTGTTCCTTACGTTTGTTCGAAAAGCGATGTTCAGCAAAGATGTGGCTTAAAAAATCTTTTTTTTTCTATTTATATAGGAGAATATTTTTAAGATAGTTTGATAGGTTGGTAAATAAGTAGAACGGTTAAAATACAAACTTGTAGTTTCCCATACTAATGCCATCTTCGCTTTTACCATCTTGCCATGAGTTACTAGGTGGTAGCCCACCGATTGCCTGTCGATCTGCCAAATTTGGAACACGTCTGCGTTGAGTTATAATTATCCACCCACTGTATCACAAAACTTTGCTATTGGTTTAACGGATTGGAGATTATGAAATCATTGGGGATAGATCAAGACTCCCCCTGTTGGTACAAAACAGATGAACTTGAAAATCAATAGAAGCATTCCCAAGTAACAATTTTTGTTTTATTCCAGCCGTATAGCACTCCTCTTGGCTTTGTTGTTAAAACTACATTCAAAATTGTGTTGTCCAACAAAACCTCCTCTATGCACTTTTAAAGCCGAAATGTGTACAATGTGGCCAACTCTATAGGCGGTTGTGAAAACAAATTAATAAAACCTTGAAAGATGTTATGACTACTTGAGAACCTTCATAAAACTTATTGACTGCCATAAAATCCAACACAGGGCCGAAAGGCCACAGCTGTCAAACTTCACGGTGATATCGTGGTTGGTTTTTGTTGTTCTGCTTTGTTCGATTCTCTGCTCTTTTGATTCATTTAACAGTAAATTATATTTATTAAAAAGCTCCAGCGTTGCGGGAAATTTGGTTTGATAACAAAATATCCGAAACAAATTGATTTTTTTATAGGGTATCATGCTTCATATCATTGGCAGACCTTGGCACGATAAGAGTCGAAAATTAATGCGCCTCGGAGATTATGCGAGTGTAAATGTAAATCAACAGAAACAAAATTAAAACGATTGTTTTGCATGAATTTGTATTTATGGAATTTAATAAGGTTATCTAAAAGAATGCCAAAATTGGATCTACAGTTCATTTGCCTCACATTTAAAATTTGGTGTATTTATTTTTCCACATTTCAATTATTTCATATATTTCAAAATGGCGATTAGAAGATATCACAATATAGTCAAAAAGCCAATTTTTTCTTCGCAATGGCTACTATTAAACTATTTGGTCATTTGGTGACTTTCCTCAATGCCAATTTGCCATTGAATGCATTTACTGAAAGCAAAATGGTTTTAAAGTGCTTTTGCCAACTGACCGTAATAAGATAATTTGAATGAGTCCTGAAACTGCATTTCAAAACGGCATTTCACGAGTCCATAAAGTCTAAATAAAACCTTTGATAGGAGGAAAAGAAACTTTAGAAGACAAGGTTTTAAGATCGTTAAGCTGTGTAGGTTCTCATAAACCTGATTAAAATTTTAAATCTATTGGCACCTCTGGCTACCATAATAAAACCAAATTGATTTCTATTGGCTTTCATAAAACTTTAATAAAACTTACTAAAGCTCGATGGTTTTTTGCAATGTTACTTGGGATTATGTTGCCAGAAGACACAAAATGCTTCTAGAGACTCTAATTTCCTTCCATATCGTTCATTCCAAATTACATATTTTAGTTGGATAGCAATTGATTGCTTATTAGGACATTCAACTTGCTTGACGTAGATTTAAGTTCCAGTAGTAAAATAGTTTGCAGAATGTATTTGTACCAGGGTCTGGATAGTCAAGAAGAAAATGGATATAGTTTTTGGTACCAGTAAATGATTCGCCCGGAATAACGTAACTTACACGAACACACCCTCAAATATTCTGTTTTTTTTTTATGTCAGTATTTACCTTGATAAGTGGTGTGGTCATATTTATGAACAATCCACTCTAATCCATCCAAAACTACAATTTTGAGACCTGATAAAAATAAGAGTCCGTAGATGCATTTCGCGCCTTCTTACAACTTTATGCTCTTATTGATGTCCAAGCTCACCGATTTGCACCGACCTGGGAAGAATTTAATTAACGCCAATTCGCTTCAATCGCAATGTTTTGTGATATAGGGTATGTGTCCCTTGACGCAGCCTATTATGCAACCATCGATTACATTTTTGATTATAACTCTTAGAGTTTTCAAGCTGAAGGCGAGATTCAACTAGTTCTCCACTTGCTAAGATAAGTTTGATAAGACATTTGGTAGTTTGTATCACGAAAAGTTACACAACTCTTTTTATATAGTCAGACACATTCGAGGGATATGGATTTAATGTCGGTCTATAGGCACCAAATTGGGTCTATTCATGGACGTAACTTCGTCCCATTCGATAGATTTATTACAAAATGCAGTCTTTGCACGGTTTTTTTTCTAATTTTATGAATTAAGGCATGACTAGCTGTATACGATTTACTTAATACAACATTTCACAAAACAAACTAAAGTAAAACAGCCTCGAAACACTTAAGTGATGTTTATGTATGATTCATCAGCCATTCAATAATGAAAACATTATAATTCACTATACAATGATTAATATTGTCTCAATTGCTTTGGAATACATCGGTCATCCTAATAGCAACATGATTTTGTTGATTATCGCTAAATTAATGACACATTTGGTACATGGGCCGAATTAAGGTGCTAGGCTAACATTACATCCCCTTACCCTAGTAGTTGGATTATTACAATTTGAAATAACTCAATGCAGTCGTTTTCCAAATTTGGCAGATCGACAGGCAATTGGCGGAGACAGTGGATCACATAGCAAGATGCTTAGAGGCGGACCGGAAGCTACCTCCTCCAATTGCTATCAACAGCATCCTTACTATACCAAAAGTAATAGGTTCAAATCAGCATTCGCATTACAATCAAAACAAGCGTTACATAAAACTTACCTTGTTTTTTCTATGAAAATGCAATATCACGCATTAAGAGTTGCTTCTATAACACCCTAACTGCTGATTCAAATCGGTTCAAATCAGCGTTACTGAAAATTAATCTTGTGTTTGCAATGAAACCATACTCTGTGAGTGGCCTTAATAGCATCATCACTGTTGCTTTAAATCGCTACATGTATTTGAATATCTCTGTTGTTCATCTTCGTACAATGTTTTAAATGCAAAATAGTATAAAAATACGGATAAACAGTCCCGCTCACAATAGTCTCATCAACCTACAAAAACCTAAAAGAAAACCTCCCATTTATATTTTTTTTTTCATGAGATACTCGTGGGAGTGCAGTAGTATACGGCAATTAGCAGCAACGAGTATCGAACTAACATTCCTTCCCTTCTCTAATTGATCTGCAAGGAGGTGGCCGGTGCAAAATCAGTTTCGTTCCAAAAACAATGAATATGTAGATTGTTGTAACTAAGTATTATTTTCAGTGAAACATACTAATACGCTTGTGCTCATGCTTTTTCTAATTCCTATCTTGTTCTTACTGGATTTACCATTCCTTCCAACGAACTTTCTCCTGCTTTCAACTTCCACAGTTAATTATTGAGAAGAATGTTAGTAAAGCTAGAACAGTTCCCTACCCTAGAAGCACACTTGTTGCCATTTGGTTAAGATAACATAAATACGACTTGCTAAGTCATAATCAAGTTACTACAACTAATTATCATCGTAGTGTGCTACCTGGGTAGTAGCACACTTGTTGCCATTCAGTTGAGAAAACATAAATATGACTTGCAAAGCCATAATCAAGTTACTACAACTAACTATGATCATAGTGTGCTATTTGGGTTGGAATAGTTTCTTCTAGTTTATATACGACTCAACGTGACAGATTGATACGTTTCTTTTCACATTGAATTCTATGCATTCCCGCATAAACAAAAACCATAAGAAAGTGCCTAACCACCAATTCGGGGTATCATCCCAACTATAAGTGGTATGTTCACACCATCTATAATATCGTTACTGAATGGTACGTGTTTATAAGGGTTATGATCAAAAAGTGCACAGCTCGAAAACGTGTTGTGAATTTTTGTTCAATATCATGCACATAAATGGAGCGTCACAAAACATACCAATTTAAGATATAAGTCGTGTAAAGTTCTAGGACATTCCACACATTGTGAAAATGTTGTATGCAAAAGCACATCTTTGTTAGAACTATTTCATGCTGCTTCCTGTGGAATGTAATACAATTTAACATGTTCTAACTTTTACATAACAGTGGAGATTCATTTTTTGTTTGCTGTGTGCCGATAATTTGTAATTTTAATGACTCCGGTCATGTGTTTTTTACCCTTTAATTGGTACATCTTTAACTGACATCTCTCAGAAATGCGCGATCGAAGCATTAGGGTTCGTTTGGCATCTGTTTACATTAGACATTGTTTTGTATTAGGCTTTCATATTTATCTAATAACGCACAAGAATGATATTCACATAAATGCATGTATAAAATAAATCGACGTAGGTCCATGTGCATGACCGATTGAGTTATTTGATGGATTTACGAGGTTACGACAGTTTGTATTGCATTTTGCTGCCCCTTGAAAATCTTATAAGAACAGATTAATTATCAGATAAATTCACATCTTACGAGCTATTTCATAATTTCCATTGTTTCTTTAAAAAATCAACCATTCCCTCAATTGTGTGTAACAATGTTCAACGATTATAATTAAAAGTGTTTGCTAATGAGTCACATTCTTTTTTGTTTTTTTTTTTTTCAGAAAAACATTTTGCGAGTTCGAGTTTCTGATCAAGCGATAGGTAAGTATATTTAAAATTTAGGCATTATATATAAGATTTTGAGGATAAGTATCTTAGTGATTTTTAAATGAAGTTTTTGCACCAATTTATCGTAAATATAAATGGTTTTCCTCAGAGGAGAACTTCATATACTTTTCGATAAGCTAAAATTTAAAACCAACAAGAAACAAACAACAAAAATAACATTTAGACCAAGGCCGGTGTGGACTCTGCTGTACACAGAAGTTGTCTCCATTGTAATCGGTCCATGGCTGTACCTCACCAGCCTCGCTGTCTGCGGAGTATCCGCAGGTCGCCTTCTACTTGATCGATCCACCTTGCTCGTTGCGCGCCTCTTCTTCTTGTACCCGTCGGTTTGTTTTCGAGATCCATTTTCACAGGGCTGTCGTCCGACATTCTTACGACATGCCCAGCCCATCGTAGTCGACCGATTGTAGCGATGTGTACGATGAGAGGTTCTCTCAGCAACTGATGTAATTCGCGGTTCATTCGCCTCCTTTATGTTCCGTCTTCCATTAGCACTCCACCGTACATCCTACGCAGCACCTTCCGTTTAAAGACACCAAGACGCAATGTCCATGTTTCGTGGTCGTAGAGAACTACCGGTCTGATTAATGTCTTGTAGATGGACAACTTTGTAGTTCTGCGAACTTTGTTCGATCTTAGCGTCCTTCGGAGTCCAAAGTAGGCACGATTTCCAGCCATAATGCGTCTTTGTATCTCTCTGCTGGTGTCATTATCGGCGGTCACCAATGAGCTTAGATACACAAACTCGGCTACTGACTCGATTTCATCACCGTCGTTAACACATAAGCTCCGTCAAATATTTTCAATTCAGTTTTGAAAATGTTCAGATTAGAATATATCTAACAAAATGGCATCACCTGTTAGAGCTGATTTCCTCGTCGTTTATATTTGACCACATGTACTGATACTGACACACATAACTAGCGATAATAGGCAGTGCTGATAAGTGTACTGTATTTTACATTTTTTTCGGTGACATTTTCCATTATGACCATACTGAAGACACACAAAAAAGAACTGGCAATAAGTAAAATGTCATAACATTTTTGTTAATTTATTTAACAAACAATAACATATTAGGCCAGTCTTGCTGAATTTTTTGCTCGTTAGGCTTGAATGCGTGATTCTTCAGACTACAGTCGAAGAGCTATTCGAGTTTAATGAACCATCTGGGCGTTTCACGAATCGGATAAGAACGGCATTGAACTAGTTTTTAAGAGAAACGTGTTTTTACTAGTTTATTAGTTAAATTTTATTCATTAAGACTACCCATTGTCAGATGAATTATTTTAAATACAAATACAAATACAAATACAAATACATAACATTGACCACCTATAAGTTCCAAGCGAAAAACGAATCTTCTAAGAGGTAAGTTTATGAACAGGCTAAACAAAGGCAGCAGAAAATGTTCCACATGCCAAACTGTCTTAGCCGATGTTGAGGACTTCAAAGCCAGGGCTGGCTCGCTGATCCCTGATTTCCCCAGCCAATTCTTTGGACGCCTTCCAGTTGACAACCGGGTCATCTATAGAGCACTGAGCTATCTGGTTAATTCCGTTAATAAGATCGTTCGACCGAGTAGGTGACAACAACACTACTCAAATTAGTTGAAAAAATGTGTGAGTATGGTTCCTTTCATATGACAAAAATTCAAAAATTGGATTTTAAAATTCCCGGTTTTTTCCCGATGGTTTTTGGATTCCCGCATTTTTTCCGCATTTCCCGAATTTCCTGACTCTGCGGCCACCCTGTAATAAGGAACTAATTCTGGCGAAACTTGTTAGTTAGGGTTAGGGTTAGATGTTAAGGTTATCTTGTATTTAGTATGTGTATTTAGAAAAAGGATAAGGTAGAAATTTTGCCTGATCTTCTTCCATGATACCACATGCTTTCAGTAAGACACCAGCTAGACCTCTGAAAACGTGAAAAACTCTTGAAATTAGCCAGTTCATAAAATTAGTTTTAGAACTATGCGGATTTTTCAAAATAAATCTGAAAGCATCGTCGGAAATTGATTAATTTACGAAACCAGAAATTACAGCTTTGGGATTTTTTTCAAATTATTTCTGATGTACCTATCTTCTAAAAGTGGTTTATAAAATACATATAAAATAACTTAAGTACCTTAGGAAACGCTTATTTTAATTCTGATATTTTGAGTAGTTTTAAAGTAACTAAAAAATGATAAATATTGTAAGTATTGAAAGAAAAATTTCGAAAAATCAAAGTAATGGTAAGAATAGACGCTGAAAGGAAGAGACACTGAAAGAGACGCCTCACACTTGAGGCCGTATTATCATTTAAACCTTTCTGAAGAGTGTACTATAGAATTTTCTACAGCTGATGTGACGATCTATTAGGACCACACCAACACTATTTTGATCAGACTTCGCCTTACGGCAAGGGTAGGGGTCAAATGAAAATGTGGAAATAACTGAAACATAAACATTTCTAGATAGATTTTCGAGATTTTAGCTTCAATCAATTTGATTTTTTTAAATGAATCGTTTCTGTAAAAGTTTAATGTTTAATGTTTAACGACAATGTTTCAACGTAATTATCAACTGGACATACTGTTGTGCTAATAGTCGAATTATGAAGAAAGTGTGTGGAGTTAACGTCACCCGTGTAGTCTTCAGCTGGTGTTTATGGATATTTTGGGATCGGCTACGGGATTAAGTGGGGTTCAGCTTTTTATATTTATATTTTTGATACCAGAATAGTTTAAGCTCCCGTAACGGATGTTGTGTAGTTGGGGAGATTTCTTTAATCGCACATACATTTGTTGACCGTTTGGTTCCATTAAAACTCTTTACAAACCATGAATATGTGTGTATGTGTGCGAGAAAGATAGATATTGTGTCTGTATATATGTGTGAGCGTATGATTCTGTGTCGCCGCGTCCTTCTTCTCTTTTCAGGAAGCGGATAATGGCGCTATAACCATAAGCCATAAAAGGCTAGGAGAAGAGTTAGTACTCATGCCCCAACCGGCAGACAAGCTCTTATGCAAGAAGCGTCATAAACTTCAGGTGTTTATGAAGGTAGAATGAATTCTCGGCATCTTCCTAAGTAGATATCTAATCAACACATCCATCCCATCCCTGCTGATCATAAAGACCTAGCCAGGTGTTGTACAAAGAGAAAGATGGATGAAGAGCCTGCCATACCCAAGGCAGCTCTTCGGGTGCTTCCATCGTCTCTACAATAGCCATTCCAGGATAGTGTACAATCAGAAACTGCTATGCTATACTGTAGCTTCAATCAGTTGGAACTGTCAAGTTAATGTTCAAAAATATCATTAATAGTTGACCTTGAATTCCCAGACTTTCAACAATCTATGACGCAATAAGGCTCATGGCCTCCAGTTAGTCGATCATATCAACACAATCACCACTGTCAGTACAGCCGTTGCATTTTCATCATACCAATATTTAAACCCATTCTAGGGCCGCCAAACGATTTCTAAAGAGCAAATCATAGAATTTTCTAACATATTTTCTTATTTATGCCGATCCAACGTCCCATTAGAACAGAACCAGGCTGTTGAACCGGAGAATCAACCGATCGTGTGTTATACACAACCCCATTGATTTTTGGCAAGGCATGATCAAATCGATCAATGTCGCCTCTATTCTACACTCAGACAGACACACTAATAATAATGTTATTAGATATTGCTACGTAGTCCAAAGTCAACTTTGTGTACAACCCCATTTGGCTGTCCCTTGTGGTTTTTTGCATCTGTTAATTCTGAATTTCGATAGGGTATGTGTCCCTTGACTCCGCCTAATATCACGGAACGGAAGTATATCTTGAATGACAAATAATGATGAAGTTTGAGAGCTCTTAGTCGCGACATCTTGCGGTTGAGGTCACACATTTTACACGGAAAATAATTTAATCTGTTTCAAGCTTAGACAATTTTTTAGACCTGCTTGTATTAGGTAACAAGGTACTTACATGAAGGTTTGTTCCTGGTAGAACGAATGTATAAATATAAACAAAAAGATATTTTTAATGATTTGATCTATAAGAGACTTCTCTGACTTTTCTATAGTATGAATAAGAAATTGGATGTGTGCGTGCATCGATTTTTCCAAACCATTTATATCACACCCCATCAACTCCCATTCAAGCGTTTGGAGAAGTTTATATTCAGAAATAATAAGCAATTTGATATAACACGTATAACCTGCCACGTTTGTAATAGTGACAATTTGCGTTGTGAAGTCAATCAGGAGCAGTTCCAGTCAGAATAGCCTGATAGTTGTGACATTTCAATCGACTTTTTTATTTGAATGAAATTTTCAGCATGCATTTGATTAAGGAGCTTGAGTATTTCCAAAATGTTATGAGTTTTAATGTACAGGAAATCTTTTGTTCAAGAGCGATTACATTTTGGAAAAAAAACAGTATTCATACACCCCTCTAAGGGACTTTGAATACTTTGTTCACTTATTTTATTTTATTTGAAAATTGTGATAAATCGTCTATGTGATCACTACACATGATGTTGTGCTTACAAAATAAATCTAATTTAACGGAACATAAAAACCGACATAACGAAAACGCACACGCAACGGGCAGGTCTTCAAAAAGAGACGTATGTTCTCGGATATTAAAACCAACTGGTTGGCAAAGCTAATGATTTTATTCAAAATGGGTTTGAAAATCATTAATGTTGTTGGATGAATGTTAATTTGACTCTTGATTTTTTGATCAGCACCTGGTGTATTGAATTTGTGTAGAATTGATATTTTGACATGGCCGTAGCTTAAATGATCTATAAATGTTGCATTTGACGTTTTAGAGGATTCTACCAATAAAAAAAGGGTTGTAATATTATTCAAAAGCGCAGACAAACATTCAAGCTAGAACGAAATCTAGCAGAAATATGATTGAAATGAAGATACATAAAAACACTAGCAGCTTTTGCTACTTGGCGAATCGCGGTTCTGTACAACAAGAAATATAGATTTATTGGCATTAATTCACCGTGCTTTATATTTCACATGAATTGTTTTCCCAACTGATTATTGTAGTGACGTCATCTGTGTATTTGTTATACCTTATGTGTGTGGTTTATAACCCTTGAGTTTTGTTGTTATGACATTTCTCGAAGTATTTTTTCGAAACAGAAGTACGGAAAAACAGGTAATAATGCGAGGAAAAACTAGTGGTTTTTCTTATTGATTGTGCACAACAGCATTCAACAATGTTTATTTTATTGTTGCACTAGTTATACATTTAATATAAATGAATTGAAAATAATTCACAACAGAATTTGTACTTCTGGGTGATTTGAAAATAGGCAGAACTGGTTGTAGTTTGTTGGTTCGATTGTTCACGATAGCAACCATATATTTGTATGTTCCGAACATTCCGAAATGCATCCGACAATTCAAAGGTGTAATTAGTTGTAGTATTGTTTGATAAGATTCTCGCAGAATAAACTAGAAAAATCACAAAATGAAGTGTTGTTGTTTTTTCTTCAAGAAACCAGAGCATACTGCGATGATCATGGCAGCAAATATACCACTTATACCAGTTGATTTGACATTTCTTCAACACTGTGAAATTAGAATGAGTGGAAACAAATAAAATTGAGATACGTTTTATTCAACAAAAGTTTTCACTTTTCGTTTCATTGAATCGTTCTAAGTTGCCCTTCCGTTCCGTGCTAATATGCAACAATCGATAACATTTTTTATTATAACTCATGAGGTATTTGAGCTGGAATCAAAATTTAACTAGCTACACACTTGCTAAGATATGTTCAATAATCCATCTGGTAATATGTATCACGAAAATTTACAAAACTAATTTTATAATGTCAGAAATTTTCGAGGGATATGGATGTAATGTCGGTCTATGGGTACCAAATTGGGTCTAATCATGGATGCAAGTTCGTCCCATTCGATAGATTTGTTATTAAATGTTGTCTATGTACGAATTTTTGTTGTGATTTTAAGTTTCAAGGCGTTCCCAGCTGTATTCGCTCTACCTGGCAAACAATTTCACAAATCAAACCTTATTTAAATTGCTAAGAAACACTTAAGTCATTTTTGAATATGATTTAGTGGCCATTCGGCATTCAAAACATTATAATTCACTCTACACAGATTTTGTTTCTTTAGTTTGTGTTAAGATGAGCCATATAAAAAACATTGAACCGAAACTCAGACATTTGTGTTGTAAATGTTACCAATAACAACATGTTTACTACGCTTTCCATACAACAGGTCATAGAAAAAAATATGTTCCTAAAATTAGGTCTATGGTTTTCATGTCAATCATTGTTATTTTACCTATGTGACCTGTTAGTTTATAACTTGTGACTATTTTCTGTACATCTTGGCTGCATTATTCGATTTATAGGTTCGATTTCGGTAAATTTAGATCATTCAAAGATCACGTAGATAACCTGTTCAGCTTAACCAGTCGTGGTGTCTAAAAAGTTAAGAAAATCGAAAACTACGCGGAAGTGAACAACTATAAATTGATTAATAATGTCTCAATTGCTTTGAAATAAATCGGTCATCCCGATCGCAACACGATTTTGTTGATTATCGCCGAAATAATGACATATTTGGTACATAGGTCGAATCAAGGAGCTAAGCTATGTAATATCCCGTTACCTTATTTTAACATCTGTGATCTGAAAGTTTACCTCAAGCCTCGCTCCAAGTGCTAATAGATAGTCTGCCGGATGATCCGCAACAAATAAGTTTGTTTCATTCGCATATTAAAGAAGAAGGGGAGCAAAATAGGCTACTTACTGGTTTCGGAACTGAATGAATCTTGCACAGTAGGGGTTTAATGGGGTAAAATGGACAGTTTCCTGATTCTGTAACTTAACGAAAACAACACCATTCGATTCCTTAGATTTTTCACGTAAGATAGGCTGTTTGTAGCCAAAAACTTTGGCACCGATTGTAGCTGAAAGGGTACGAACACGAAAATCTCAAATTAATGGGGAAATTGTGCAAAATAAGCCACTTTCTGAGCTCGAACTGAATGAACTTGCACTCATTCGATCCCCAGAGTTTTTAATATGAAATAACACTAAACAGGAATACTGAAACTGGCATACATCATCATTACAGCTAGATCGACATTGATTGTTAACATTGAAGTCAACTCAAAAAGACATATTTCGAGGGGTAAATGGGGTACAATGGACCATTTCCTGGGCTCGGCGCAGGCTGAAAATGGCACCATTAAATTTTTTTGCAAATTTCACATAAGAAATGATATATTTCAAGCAGCCAATCCAGCGGCGTCTCATCTGTGGGAATTTGGGTCCGTTTTTTTTTCCACTGTGCGCTGGTAGGTACTGATATGATATCGACTAATGAATTTATCACGCTTCTATAAGCTTAGCCAATTTTATGACTCCACAAGGCACTCGAATGACAGTTCTCATCAAACTTAAGACATTCTTATTCGGAGAAGATGATAAACTGACTCATGAACTTGTTTGCAATCGAAATTAAATTGCCGCCGGCAGTTCTTCCTCATAGCAAAACTCACCGCCGCTAACGCAGTTCAAATCGACACGGAACGAATCTGAAACCTTTCAAATGGTCTATTTACGCTAACAACCGCTAAATGATCGATGCCATCGGGATTGCTTCCCATGCAATCGGTTCTCCAAAATTCAGGAAGTCATTTGCCAAATTGCATATGTTGCTAATGTTGAGCTTCCCTTTAAGTGGCGGTGGCGTCGTTCTACTCTACAGTTCATTAAACTCGCACAAAGTAAATGCTGCTCGGAAATCACACAGAACACACCGAGGCTGGCCAACCGAACGCACCTTCGCAGGTATTTTCCTTCTCCATTCGATGCAACCGTCGCCGTCGCCATTCCTCATTCCTCCGGCCGGCTCCCGGCGAGCTTGGCCAGACTACTCACCCACCCTCCGTGGCCGCCAATCGAAATGATGAAGACCATTCCGTATTCAAATTGGTTCCTTGCTTCTACAACAACATTCAATCCATTTCTCTATGCCTGCGTTCGTTCTCAGTTTCCCATCGTTACGGTTTCACGAGTCAAACAGAAATGATTAGAAAACACTGTGAGTGAAGCCGTACTCAGATGAAATTTAATTTCTTCTTCGTTGCCCTTCCTCACCACCTGGTTCTTTACGTTTCAAGAGATCACTAATATTGCTGTGGAATTGTGAACAAGATTTCACTCATACTTCTACGATTTATGTTTCTTCAATACACACTCACACATTTCCTCAAATTGACAAAATAAAATCATTAAATTTTGGGCTGAATTAGAAAAATGTGAGGTTACTTTTCCTCAAACAAAGCTTCAGAAACGTCTACTTTAAGCTTCAATGTCAAGGCAAACCATTTCCTTCTCCTTCCATCAAGTGTCCTTGACGCCCAAAGGACTTCCTTCCAATCGATCAAGTCTAACCTACATTTGGTAACGCAAACAATCCAATACATTTTACAACATAGATACTTACATTAAAAAAAAAGACCCGTAAACAGCTGGAGATCTCTGCTAATTATAGGTCCCACGACAGTTTAACCTCTCTTGAAAACGATTGAACTTCGAAGCGAAAATCGATCCCACCCGGCGACGGATGATTCGAGAGACTAACCTTGGTTTTCGGGTTCGCTATCAGCACAACTTTTAGCGAATGCCGGACACAACAGAAGAAAGAATCTCGAAACCATTCCATCCGTACACAGCAGCAGCGCACACATATGGGCTTTATCTCTAGAAAGAATGCTAATTTTATCATTTCCATCATCATCACACGGTCGGTGCGCATGCAGCGTGGAAGAAGAAGATATGCGAGAGCACTCTGAACGCACGTCACTGCCATTCAGAAATATGAAATGTCAAATATTTACCGCACACTAGTGAGTGCCATCAGTAGGCGAAGCAGTGAACGAGGGAAAGAGCAATGAAGAAATAAACAAACAAAAATATCGCCCACTGATTCAGAAGTGCGCAATATGTCATGATAAGAAGTGGTCGGTCGCTTTCAAACGGTGAAGGGAAGTGGGAAGGGGGAGGGTTTTGTTATTGATCTGGTTTGCGTCGGTCAGGTGGGTGGGGGAGGGCGAGGTTAGGGACTGACAGACAGTCGAGGATTATGCCGAATTTCGTGCGTGACACCAGAGTGCACCGTCAGTCAGTGTTCCAGTTTCGCGCGGTTGTTGTTTATTCGTGTCGTAATAGGTTATTTATTTTGGCTTCCCATGGAATTCTTCACTCCGTCTGTGTGTCTGTTCGTGATGGTTTGAGGAGAACGGAAAGCAAAGTGTGGACGTAAACAAAAATGAAACCGTACAAGCCGAGTGTAGATGCGGCCAAGCGGATGGAGGAAGCTACTTGAAGCGGAAAGGTACGGTATTTGAATGCCGGTATGCGTGCGGATGTGTTTGTGAACTGGCTCTCGGGTGAGTGGACGATTTCGGACGCGTGGCTAGAGATAGGCATTTTAATCTTGTCGAATCGTTATTTTGATGTTAGATAACGTCCTTTGGCAACATATGGGGGTAAAAATGTAAAAATCTTAAGTTAAAAGCATCACGGCAATGGTCAGCTTTTGAACGTTAGTAAGAGAAAATCCATCTAGTAACTCAAAAAAGTGAGTGATATGCTCGGCTGTCAGGAGCGAGATGACAAGAACGGTGCGGAGCCAGCCTTAAGAGTCACCCACAATTGATACGTTGCGGATGCGTTTGCGTGAATTTGACAGTTTTCCCATAGGTTTTCTGTCAAATTTACGTCAACGCATCCGCAACGTATCAATTGTGGGTGACTCTTTAGACTGGCAGCTGGCGAGCAGCCTATTGACGAATTCAGGTTGAAAAAAAGAAGAAGACACCGAGTGGTGATAAATCTGACTGCTCCCATGTAAAAGTATTAGACGAACATTTTAAAATGCTTCTAAAAAAATCAAATGTAATTCTCATTAAAAGCGGTTTGTTGTATGATGTAAGAAAAATCCAAAGCTACTCAAAAAAGACATTTTCAGCAAAATAAAAATAAAATTCATAAAATGTCCCTATTGTACAGTTCTGGATTTTTCTTACATCACAACAAACCGCTTTTAATTAGAATTTCATTTAAATTTATTAGAAGCATTTTAAATTGTTCGTCCTATACATTTACAAAGGAGCTGTCAGATTTATCACCACTCAGTGTCTTCTTCTTTTTTCATCCTGAATTCGTCAATTGTCTCGCAGCGGATGGCAAGGAAACCAGTAAAGTGATTGTTCTGATTCCAAAGAAGACATAAGTGACTTAACTTTGGTTGCGAAAATGGCCACCATTTGAAATTCACTCTTTTCAGGACGACTTATTTTATTTTCCCTGATTAAGAGTTTGTTTTGTGTCCTGCGTGTGACGAAACAATCGAAGGGGCGAGAGGTTGTGCAACAAGTGACGTGACCGGAGGGTCGCGTAAGAAACGGCAGCAGGCGAAGAGGAGACGGCAGAAACAGCGTCACGGGGCATCCACCGAAGCAGTAAGCGCTGAAGAATTTGCATGTGCAGAGAAATACAATCTTCTCGTATGCCCAACAAAATTAAGTTTACCAAGATTATGCCCAAGAAAATTAAGTTTACCAAGATTACCCTGTATAGTTCGTAGTCAGAATCATTTTGAATCGCGCATGAATGAATTTGGCATGGATTCTTTCTCTCCTACCACCACACCTCATAGGCCATTGAGAGTAGCTAGCCAGATCACTCAAAGAGCTTTTGTCTAAGCAACAGGTGTGATATCACCAGCTAATGTATCTTGAATTGAAATATTGCATGCGTTGTTTGTTCTGCGTTACGTAACAATAAAATTCGTTTTCAATAAGGAAAATTGCAACAAAATTTCGGAGAGAAGGGTTCACGAATTATTCTAAAGGAATTCTACAACACTTAATGGTTACAGAAAAAAATCCGGGGAGAAACTCCATACTTTAACGATGGTTTTTTTTTTTTCAATCTTCCTCTGAAGAAATTTACGGGGTCTTACGAGCTGTTCTCCGGAATATTCATCTGAATCTCTAAAAAAAACTCTAAACAACTTTGGAATATCCTGTGAAGTTTCTGGATATTGGGAATCTATCGTGGCGTTCTTCAATATGTTGAGAGATTCTTCATCATCTCATCATTTCATTATTTCAAATAATTATTCTCAAACTCTAGAACAGTTGAAGCAAGTTTTCCAGGAAATTCGTTCGAGTCTCCAACAAAATTCTTCCAGGTTATGCCAAAACTCAATTTATCTCTAAATTTACAGGGATGATTCTCCTGAATCGTTAAAGACAATTCGTTTCTCCAAATTAATTTCCCAGAAATGCTCCGAAAGTTTCAGAAAGACTTTCTAGAATATCCGAGAAAAGTATCCAGAATCTCGGTTAGGGTTCAGTTTGTCTGAAAAAACTATTTTTTGTTGCAAAGTTGTTGAAGCAAATCTCCAATTGTCTGAATAAATTTCATGACTCTCCAGAGCCTTCAGGCGAATTTTTAAAATTTCCAAATCTTCTAAAAAACTCAATTTATTCTCCAAAGAGATCTTAGAAATCTCCGAAAAGATTTGATCGAATCTCTGAAAAGATTTCACCGAATCTTTTAAGTCTCTAACCTCCGCAGGACTCTTTTAACATTCAGTATATTTTGGGGTGTTAAAAAAAGACAATTACATCGTGTTCAACTCGAGGTTCTACAGATTAAACATTGAACTCAGAGCACAGAGAACAGACATCCAAGCTAGAGTGCCCTCCGTGTGTAAATTTCTGTAACTGCCATTTTAAAATTACAGCTTGTTTCCGTTAGTTTTGGTGATTCGTATGTTGATGGCGCCACCTGCGCGCCTTGAGATTTGATAGGCTGTCAATTTTAGTTTGGTGAAATCTAGACTAGGCGGCGTTGTTTTTCCAATTGTTTGCTTTTGAAAATTTATACAGTAACTTGAGATAACAATGTTCGAGCCTGGATGTCTGTTCTCTGTGCTTAGAGCGAATCACAAAGGACAACTTAGCCTAACACCCAGTGGACCAGTATGGACATTTTCATATTGCGAAAAGTTCCACATGCTGGAGCGGGAATCGAAACCTCATTTCATGGCAATCCCTTGAGCGATGCCGCTAACATCTTGACCACGAAGCCCTCTAAATAGGGTTTTAAAAGTGTCTAAAGGAAGCCTCTAAAACCTCCATAATCTAAGAACGAACTCTACAAATGCTCCGGAATTTCCGCAATCTTTTTCACAGATTCTCTAAAGATATTCTTGAGAATCATTGTAGATTATTCTGGATCTCTCAAGAGACTCTGGATACCTTTTAAGAGATTCTCCAGAGTGTATGTCAACTCGGTGGAGTCTTCTATGATTATTTTTTCTAATCTCCAATATCCCTAGAATTCTTCCAAATCTCTGAACCTTCTAAGAGCCTCTGAAGAGATTCTCTATAACCTCCATAATCTAAGAATAAACTTTTCGAAATCTTCAGAATTTCCAAAGGGATTCTTTGGAATTTTCGAAGAGATTCCTAGGAATCTCCAAACGGAACCTCCAAAATGTCCGAATGATTTTTGTAGAATCTTCGAAGGATCATGTCTTCATAATCATTATGAATCTTTAGGCTCTAACGAAACAAGGCTTTTATAAGTAAAAATATCACCTAGATAACTTGCTGACGTTGCACTTGAACGTCGGCCACGTTCAGAGCAAGTTTCCGATTTTTTCACGCGGTTTTGTCGTTTCTGGATTTTCAACAACTTATCATGCAGTAAGGCATCTCCAATTGATTTGGACTTGCTTTGGGCGATTTTAGATAGAATTTAGATTTTTATGCACTTTAATGCCGAAAGCTATCATTGCTGGTAGGACGTTTTGATATTTCGATATTTTTTTCTGTGGTTCTGAGCAATGCAGTTGCTCACAAAGTGAAAGAATCATCGATAGCAGTAAGTTGAGTTTGAAAGCCCTTCTACTGCATCAAGGAAATAAGAAACCTTCTATTCCATTAGCTCATGTCGTTAATAGTTAATTACAATCAACACAATTGGAAAATTTGTTCCGGTCTTAAAATTGTTACCATGTTGACTGGATTGCAACAGGGATACTCAAAATAAACGTGTTTTTGTGCAAATGGGACAGTCGAGCTCGTAATGTACACTACGTCCGAAAAGATTGGCCAAAAGGGATAATTTCACAGTTGGCAAAGAAATCGTTAAAAATGATCCCTTTGTGGAAATAGAACGCATAGTACTTCCACCAATACATATAAAGCCTTGTTCAGACTACAGAGTTATAACATGTTATAACGGTTGTCAAATAGTTTCCACAAGAAATTCGTCATCAAGATAGGCTTATAACATGTTGTAACTGCTCAGTCTGGCCAGTGTTTTAGGCTATTCAAAAATTCCATCAAAGCGTTGCAGGAAAGAAGGGCGAGCACTCCAGTACTTGAAACCAGTATTTCCAAATTTATGTCACGCGTAGATAAAGGAAGGTGTATTTGTTGGCCCACAAATAAAACAAATGCTCAATGAAGAACCGTAGAAATGGTTCCACCGTGTTATCACAAACTTTTTGGGAAACTTCTGAAGTCCAGATTATGAGGAAACCGTCGATGAATTGCTTAAAAATTATGAAAGAATAGGTACGAATTAAAAATAGTTTGTTTGTTATAACTAATTTCATATTCTTTTATTTCACACAGGTGAGAATGTGTCTTTGAAGATACATTTCCTCCATTCTCATTTGGATTTTCCCCGGAAAATCTTGGTGACGAAATTGATGAGCACGGCAAACGTGTTCACCAACAAATGAAGATGATGGAACATCGTTATTTAGGGTTTTGAAATTAAGCAATGATGGCTGGCTATGGTTGATTTCTGATTGGAGAAACAAATTCGGAACATCGAAGACTAAGTCATTCCATTCTCAACCCTTTTTAATATTTGTTTGTATCAACTCGGTTTTCAATCCTGCCTCAATCAAATCGATTGGTAGAGAAACGAATTTCCCATGAAAACTATACATGTGATGTCTGGATGCTTACAACGACACGCCTAATAGTGGAACTCTAAAGCTGTTGTATTTCAGCAATATTTTTAAGTGTTCTACAAAAATACACATAACTTCGAAAAAGTTCATTCAGTAAAGGCCCATTTTGTTCGGTTTTTAATGGGCTTTAAGATCAAATTATAATATGAATTTTTGAATCGTGTCATCTCACTGTAAATGTTGATTAAAACAAGAATTTCATGGAAAATTTGCAGAAAAATGAAAAAAATGCAATGAAATTTTCAATAACTCCAACATCAATTTTTTAATCAGGACACAATGCTTAAGAGAACGATATCAAATTTATTGAGATTCATTTTCATATAAAAAAAGATTTAAAATTGGTGCACTGGATCCAAAGATATTGACATTTCGTAAACGTACTCTAGTTCAAAATACAAAAAAATAAAATTTCTGTTTATCTCAAAAGCGCCTCTACTTTAATTTTTGCACTACAAACGTTCACACTTTATATTTCATTTTGTAAACGAGTGTTATCAATGGATGGAAATGGTGATTGAAATAGAGATTTACCATTAATTTTCAAGTAACTTTAACAAAAACTACGTGGTACAGTCCCATTGGGTTGTTCGAAATGATGACGTAGGACTACGCTACTAAATGTAAGTCGTATTGATTATAATGCAATATTCTTAGACTTAATATACTTTTTGATGGCTTCTTAAGATAAGGCTTAACATTTATAAATTTTTCAAAAGCATGTTGCTTGAAATAAACTAGGTCCTCTTTTGGGCTCGAAGCGTAGAAATATTCTGATTGACTTGCATTTTTTTATTGAAAATCTTTGGAGAAACGATTGAAATAATAACGCTCAAAACCTGACTTTTTTTCGTGACGGTCGCAATTCTATATTTTTATATTATACTTTAGTATAGCAAACAAAGACGCCCGGATAAAAATAACTATACAATTACAATACAATAATATAAAATAACATTAAAATCTATTTCCGACCATGAATCGTATTTTTCAAGAATTAGATAAAGGAAAAATGCTTATTGTCATTATAATAGATCTACAATTCACTCAATGTGCTTGGATTTTCAACAAATCTGAAACAATACAATTAATAGTAATTGGTTCAAATTTGTTCGGAAAATAATGATTTTTTCTATAGTTAAGATACATAACAACCCCCCTTTTCTATTGTCGATGTCTCAGTTTAAATTAGATTCTAATGTGGTAACAATAACTCCTATTGTCATCATATAGTTGGTAACAATAATATTAGGGTAACGCGATGTAATGTTAGCCTAGCTCCTTGATTCGGCCTATGTACCAAATATGTCATTATTTCGGCGATAATCAACAAAATCATGTTGCTATCAGGATGACCGATCTATTTCAAAGCAATTGAGACATTATTAATCAATTTATAGTTGTTCACTTCCGCGTAATTTTCGATTTCCTTAACTTTTCAGACACCATAACTTTACTGGTTAAGCTTAACAGATTATCTATACGCTCTTCGATTGATCTAAATTTGCCAAAATTGAATCTGTAAACCGAATAATGCAGCCAAGATGTACAGAAAATAGTCACACGTTATAAACTAGAAGGTCACATTGGTAAAATAACAATGATTTAACATAAAAACCATAGACCCAATGTTAGGGACATATTTTTTTCTAGGTTCCCAATTATGGCCTGTCTTATGGAAAGCGTAATAAAAATGTTGTTATTGGTAACATTTACGATACAAATGTCTGAGTTTCGGTTGAATGTTTTTCATATGGCTCATCTCTACACAAACTATAGGAACAAAATCAGTGTAGAGCGAATTATCATGTTTTGATTGCCGAATGACCGCTAAATCATACGTTAAAATCATTTAAGTGTTTCTTAGCAGTTTAAGTATTGTTTGATTGTTAGTAAAATTGTTTGGGCAGAGCAAAAACAGTTGGGAACGCCTTGAATCAGAAAATTGGCAAAAAGCGTACATAGCCAACATTCAATAACAAATCTATCGAATGGGACGAATTTGCATCCATGAATAGACCCAATTTGATGCTTGCAGACTGACATTACATCCATATCCCTCGAAAGTTTCTGACCTTATAAAATGCGTTGTGAAACTTTTCGTGATACATACTACCAGATGGGTTATTAAACATATCTTACCAAGTGTATAGCTAGTTAAATATTGTAACCAGCTGAAAAACTTAATGAGTTATGATTAAAAATGTAATCGATTGTTGCATAATAGGCTGAGTCAAGGGACACATACCCTATTTGTACATACTATAGATTCTATTGTATTGTTACAATACATTCAATTGTAAATCTATGAGATTTTTTATTCGGGCGTAGTCCACATCAAAAATATTCTCAAATCAACGCTCCACAACGTTGTTGCTTCACCCGATGTTGAATGCATTGTTGCCAAGCTTGCCGATTTTCACTCATACCATGGTTGGACCAACCGCACCGATACCCACACAGCGCATGTTGCCGTATTTATCGAGTCTATCCCTCTATAAATACCTTTTTCGGCGCTTACCTCCTCCATTCATTTCGATCGCTTTGGCCCTAGGATAATCGCTACCGAAATCGTCAACCATGTTTCGAGCAATAATAAGGAGGTAAAACCATAATTCGAGTTTCCTCTTTCGTCGGCAAAATTTTCTAATATTGTGACGCTTGTCTCTCCCTCTCTGTCTTTGATACGTATTTGTAGAGCATCCGTCTCCTGCCGAGACTGTTCGTGTCTCCCACGAATTTTCCGTTTTCCACGGCGCGCTTCTTCTTCTTCTTCTTCTTCCATCCATGGCATACTGACCTTATAGAGAGCAGTGTGGAGGCGACCACGTGTGAAAAACCTGACGCGGTCTCGCACTCACACTTTCACTTCTTCTTCTTTTACTCTTCCGCCTGGGTACGGGTGTTCGTTTTGCCTGTCTGACTGTAGCGACGCCGACGGCGACGGAGCCAACAACAATAGTAACAGCAGCAACTAATGGTAATGCTTCTTTCTCTTCGGATGCACCGGTTTCTGGATGGCATGTGCTCCTGGTATCAGGCCGCTCCCAACTGCCGACGGCACGACGGTTCTATTTTTTTTTTGAAATTTTTCTGGATTTTCCTTATGAGTGTTTTGGGTAGGATTTCGGGTTTATCGTGACTTTTATATCTGAACGAGAGAATTAGTGTTTATTTTTAATGTTGTCGTTTTGTTTGCTTATTTCGTTGATATGTTTCTTGGTTTTCAAAATTAGCTAAATTTATTTTTGAAAAATTTATGTTTTATGGATCAATATCATAACTTTTTGATCTAAGTTTTAAAAACCGCAGAATGGTAAAACCAATCTCTTTTCTTTGTGCCCTTTTGAAAAAAAAAACTATTAAATTATCATAGAAATGCCAAGTTTTGACTGTCTTTGAGTTGCTTTGAATCGAGTTGAAATGCCGTCGGGTTTTTCTCACTCTTTGCTTGAATTTTCGCATCCCAATCACGAAACGAAACACGAACTGAACATTCAAACATTTTTTACTCGTTTCAGTTGATTGTTTGCATTTTCGATTATTGAAAAAGTCACTTAGAATCATTTTGTAGTGTTTGTTTTTGTATTTTTTTTATCGCATGACAAATGCCTACTTCCAACATGGCGACACTAGTGGCGGTGACGCAAGCGGCGGAACCCCAGTAGGCCGTGCAGCCGACAAAAGCACGAAAAGAAAGATGAACGGACAATCGGCTGCTCGTGCGATTCGCTTCGTTTCCCACTGGTGGCATTTTAATAGAGGAGGTAACCCAATACTAAATAACGTGCCACTAATAATAACTCCCTGCCGTCGAGCCGCAACTTGACAGGAAAAGGCTAAATTCAAATTAAAAAGAAATATATAAATGTCCGACTCCGAGCATTCGTGAGCGAGCAGATTGGCATGTGGAGAGTAATCAAACGAGCTCTTCCTCTTTTTTTCAAGCTTCGTTAGCGTTCGTTATTGAATCAATTTTATTGAATCGCCACACACGTACTAATTTACATATTATTTCCCTTCTCTTTTTCTTGTTTTTCTTGTGTGCTTTTCGAGCGGAAAAATATGACAACGGCGCGGATTAAAAGCAAATGCTGTAAATCATTCGTTCGCCTTGGGCGATAACATTATTTGGTCGTCGTATCGAGTCAGGCGGATGAACGAGATGGAGAAATTCCGGTTTAACACGAAAGAAAGAGACCGTAAAAGTGAGTTGGTAGAAGGGGCTATATGTTTCTCGGGTCATCCCCACCCTTCGCCATTTTCAAACTCGTTGGTAGGAGGGACAAGTTTCTTTGTGTGCTGCTAGCTTCCCCTTTTCGACATGGGTATTGGTGAGCAGTCGTAGATAAGCGTTATATTTGTGTTAGTTCGCTATTGTTAGCTGGAGGGGGTTCGACTGAGAAAAAGAGACAGGTTAAGCTATACTCGCAAATGTACGAGAAAATAGATATATGAACCGTAAATAACGCTACTAATACATTCAATACGTCCCTTTATGTACTTAGAAAAAAGACAGCATTATGCAGAATTTAAGCTACGAAGAAAAGACAGAGCATCATAAATTCGTCTTATTGATTGTGCGCATGTGCCTCACGAAACTGGAACGCGCCATACAGGGCTTGCGTCGGTGTTGGTTTCAGCGGCCTCGGTGCCCGGTATTTGGTGTTGGTGCAGTCAGTTTCTCTTTGTTCGAACCGAAGCGACGCACAGTGCGGCTCTTTGCCGTCCTCTTCCTCCTCCTGTTCGTGGCATTTGCGCTTGTTGTTACGTTATCCATCTCCGGTTTGACTATACTTTCCTCATTTGGAATGGCTTTAAAATTCAAAGACTTCATACCAATCTTTCTGGTTTTTATTGCCTTCATTTTTCTTTCCCCACTGCTGCTTTCTGGCTTGGCTTGGTTGCTGCTATATGGCGTCATTTTTTTCCTTCTCCGATGAATGCCACACTTTTGGTGGCTGTTACCCTGAATGTAAAATGAAGTCTTGGGCAAGATCGACGAGCTTGGTTGGGAAAGGCATTCGACATGTTTATTGGCTCGTTTGTGATTAGGAAACTTTGCGAAGACGTAGTTGAGGGGGCAATGACGTCAGCGGGACGGATCATGGTCTTCTTTTTGTTATTCTTGAATTAGTTTGGTTTAGTAAAGCCAGTGAACATGCCTTTGATGTGGGCAGGATCAGAGCTAGTAAATTGCGCGACATCATACGACAATGAGAGAACAGGCCATGTCACTGTCATGAGTCATGACACCTTAATTCGTTTTCTTGTTACTTATCATCAAGCAATCATAAGATCTTCAATACCAACTGTACCAATGATTGCCATGTTTACATTATTAACACGTTTTATTATGACGAGAAATTGATGCGTATCTAGCAATCATTGATATTGGGGATCGCAGCAACCGAAACAACTGAAGTTTCACTGATTTGGTTCGTTCCTAACTCAACCGTCATTCCCATCAAACGTTTATTAAAAACCGGTAAAACTATTGAAGCTCTGTTCCTTTTTCGTGGCTCTCAAGCAGTACGGATCGCATTAGGTTATGAACGACAAGCAGAAAAAAGTGGCCTTTCGCGGAATCCTTTGGTTCTCCGGAACTGGCTACAGCAGTCACAACGGAGAACGACCGGCAAAAACTAAAGCGTGTTATGAGATACCTCAAGGAACCAGCTACCATGGGGCTCCACTTCAAGAAATAAAGACACCAGACCACTCGTCGACTCCAACTGTGTCGACATCCGACACAGAAGATCGGAAGTCGGTGGCGGGCTTCCTGTTCAAGGTTTACAGATCAGCAGTATCAGGTATCAGCAGAAGTGAACGTGTTTCATTTCAGGATAATTTATAAATGATTTCAGAAATGACTCCTTTCGATATTCTTTGTCAGTCATTCAGGATTATTTATAATATTTTCAGGATATTCTAGAATCCGCTGATTTTCCTCAGTATTTTTCTTTTCGTATCCTTTAATTCATCCGTACACTCAGGAAATTATCCCTACGATTTTCATACGATCGAAAATATGAATTACGAAATCGTATAAAATCATGCCTGTTGCATTAGTCAAGAAAAACATGCCTCATATACACTTTTAATCGACACCACTTATCAAGCGTGTGTAGTCCCATGGGATGGAAGCTCGCATCTGGATCCCGAGGTTCATGGTTCGAATCCCAATTGCAACTTTTTTTTTTTTTCTGTGGAAAACTTTCATATGATCGTCCAATGAACTTCTTTCCATTAGAGAATCGTATGAAATTTGCAATAATATCTTGTGGCAAATTTCGATACATTACTCGAATGAATTACTGTCACTTTTTTTCGCTCAGTGTACTCATTCTTAGATTGTTCTTAGAATTATTTCTGAATTCTTTAGAAATAGTTTTGACGTTCTTTCAGGACTCTTTCAGATATTTTTCTGAATAATTTTAGGAATCTTTGGAAACCCTAGCAGAAGTATTTTTTAACTTCTAGGATTCAATGGAAACACTTTTAGTATTCTTTTGGAACTCCTTAGGAAACCTTTCTTGAGGCTTTCATTATCCTTTTGGAATATTTTCAATATACTTTCGGAAAGCATTAATTTTTTTTTAGAAATCCTTCCAGGCTTTTCTAAGAAACTTCCAAGAATGTGGTTGAAATCATTTTAGAATCCTTTAGAAAACCTGTCAGCATCGCTTGGAAATTATTTCAGAATCCTTTCAGAACACTCCTTAGGAATTATTTTAGAATGTCATCGGAATCTTTTTGTAAGTCTTTCAGAATTCTTTTAAAATCTTCTACTAGATCTTTTCGCAGTCATTTCAAGATCCTTTCGGAATGATTGAAATGTTTATGTTTTCGGATTTCTTCCACAATATTTTCAGAAATCCTTTTGGAATCTTATCATGATTATTTCGGAGCTCATTGGATTCGTTCGCATTTCTTCCAGGATTTTGTAGGATTCATTCAAGATTCTTCTTTAATTTCTTCAGAGTCCTTTAAAATGCTTACTTGATTTGTCATATCAGGATCTTCGCAAAAACTTTTGAAGATTTTTTGCGTTCTTTTATGATTATTTCTTACAGGATTGAAACTCAGTCCATCTAGCACTATTTTGGGGTCTCTTTAGGATGCTTTGTAAATCCTTTCATCAGAATCCACTCCATATTCTTTCAAAAATGTTTCCAGATTTTGTTTCGACATCTTTTCATGATTCTTACGGAATTCTTTCGAGGATCCTTCTGTAATCCCTTTAGGGAAGGTCCATTAATTATGTCACGCAGTAGGGGGTCCATACAAAAAACGTGACAAGGGGAAGGGGGGTATAAAAGGTAAATTTTTGCGTGACGTAATTAATGGACGTTCCCGTAGAACGTTTTGCGTATCTTTTCAGAGTCCTTCATGAATACTTCCACGATTGTTTAGAAATGTCTCAAAATCCCTTCGAAATACATTCTGGAATATTTGGAAATTTATTCGACATCGTTCTAGTATCCTTCTTGAAACTTTCTATTCCATCGAAAGCCTTTGAAGACTCTTTTCAAGCGAGGACCTTTTCGGAATCCGTTCATTATATTTAAGAAATATTTTCAGAATAACATTGCAACCTTTTCAGCATTCCTTCGGAGTCGTGTCCGGATCCTTGCGGTTCCGTTACAAAATTTGTTTTATTGAAGCCGGTTCAGGAATCCTTCCGGGATCAGTTAGAAGTCATTTTTAAGAAATGCTACATTTAGGAATCTATCAGAATAGCTTTGGGATCATTTTTGGGATCCCCTTTAAATATTTAAAAAACTACTTTTCAGAGAATTCAGGGAAGATCTTCAGAGGACTTCAGAGAACTTCAGAGAAGTTCTTAAGAGAATTTCAGGAAGTTCTTCAGAGAATTTCAAGGAAGTTCTTTAAAAAACTGCAGGGAAGTTTTTCAAATAACTTCAGGGACGTTCTTCAGAGAACTTCAGGAAGGTTCTACAGAGTAATTAAAAGAAATTTTTCACAGATCTTCAGGGTAGTTCATCACACAGTATCTTCCTAGAATTTCAAGCAAGTTCTTCCTAGAATCATCATGAAGTTTTTCGGAGAACTTCAGGGAAGTTCTCAAGAAAACTTCTGAGAAGCGCTTCTTAGAATTTCTGGTGAATTCTCCCTAGAGCTTCAACGGGGTGCACTCTATAACTTAGGAGAAGTTTTTCCAAGAACCTCAGCGAAGTTTTTCACAAAACTCCAGCGAATTCTTTCATAGAACTCTCGCAAAGTGCTCAATAGTAATTCGGCGAAATTCTTCCTAGAAAATCAGCAGAGTCCTGCATAGAACTCCAAAGATGTTCGTTTTAGAACTTTAACGCCGGTCTTCCTAGCAGCGAAGCTCTTCCGAGAACTTTACCGAATTTCTTTCTAGAATATCGGTGAATTTCGTCCTAGAACTTAAGCAAAGTTCTCCCTAGAAATTTAGCGAAATATCTCCAAGAGTTTCAGCAAAGCTCTTCTTAAAAACTTCAACGAAGTTTTTCTTAGAACTTCAGTGACATTTTTCCTAAAACTCCAGCGATTTTTTTTCTAGAACTTTTGCAAACTGCTCCCTATAACTTCAGCGAAACTCTTCCTAGAGTTTTAGTGAAGTCTTTCATAAAACTCTATTGAAGTTCTTTCTATAACTTCAGTGAATTTTATCCTAGAGCTTTATCGAATTCCTTCATAGAAGTTCTTCCTAGAAGTTCAAAGCAGTTCCTCCTAGAACTTTGACAAAGTTCTTCCTGGAATTTCAACGAAGATTTTCCTAGAACTTCAGTGAAGTCCTTTCTAGAACCCACCGATATTCTTCGAAGAATTTCAACAACGTTCTTCCTGGAGAACTTTAGCAAAGTTATCCCTCGAACTTCAGCGAAGTTATTCCTAGAATTTCAATGAATTGCAATTCTAGGAAGAAGTTCTTTAATGTTCTAGAACGAACATCACTTGAGTTCTCGGAAGAATTTCGCTGATGTTCTAGGAAGAACTTCTCTAAAGTCTTAGGAAGAAATTCGCTGAAATTCTATGAAGAACTTCGCTAGAGTTATATGAAGGACTCGCTGGAGTTCTAGGAAGAACTTTGTTAAAGTTCTAAGAAGAACTGCGCTGAACTTCTAGGAAGAACTTCGCTTGAGTTCTATGAGGGATTTCCCTGAAGTTCTAGGAAGACCTTCGTTAGAGTTCATGGAGGAACTTCGCCGAAGTTCTAGGGTGAACTTCTTTAAAGTTCTAAGAGAAATTTCGCAGAAGTTCTAGGAAAACTTTCGTTAAAATTCTAAGAGGAACTGTGCTGAACTTCTAGGAAGAACTTCGCTAGAGTTTCATGAAGAACATCGCTGAAGTTCTAGGAAGAACTTCGTTAATGTTCTAAGGTAGAACTTTGCTGGACTTCAGCTATTCGGGATTTTGCTGAAGTTCTAGGGAGGACTACGCTGAGATTATTGGAAGAATTTCTCTTTTTTGCTAAAGTTCTAGGAAGAACTTTGCTGAAGTTCTATGAGTAACTTTGCTGAAGTTCTGAGAAGAACTTTGTCAAAGTTCTAAGTGGAACTGCGCTCAACTTCTAGGAGAATTTTGTTAATGTTCTAAGAGAAATTTCGCTTATGTTCTTGGAAGAACTTCACTGGATCTATAGGAAAGACTTCACTAATGTTCTAGGAAGAACTTTGTTAAAGTTCTAGGAGGAACTTCACTAAAGATCCAGGAAAAATTTTGTCGGAAATTTTGAGTGGACTGGAGTGGTGAAAAACGAAGTAGTTTAATACTATAATATTTTGAACCAGGGGAACCGGATCATATTGAAAAATCTGCTTTATTACCACGGAAGGAGTTACCATCTGTAGAAAAAACGGTCAGTTCAAGATTTTTATTATAGGTTAGTTATGACTTATGATTCTCATTGTTCTTGCTTTGTAGAAATTAATCCCAGAAGGTTTAAGGTGATTTTTGGATCTAAAGTGCATCCATGTTTGGGTAGTTTTGGAATGCCGTGCGTAATTTTTTTTGGGATCTTGATTTAACATCGGCCACTACTAGTGTCAAGATAACTGAATTGACGGATTCAAAAATGTGTAGTTGTCTTAATCCAATTGCAAATTGTTACTCTCGTATTGATTGTTGATTGAACTCTTGGCTCATTTGAGCGATCCCAATCGATTCCAAGTGATTGAATTTGAAATATAATAAAGGGTGTTCCGATCAAAATTTTGTCAAACAGTAATGTGTGTAAGTCGATCAAAGTTTTAATAAGTCAAATTATTTTTTTTATTTTTCAAGTTCAGTTAATACAGATTATAGAGGAAATATTCAGCACTAAGCTTCCTTTTTACCGGATGTGAATTGATGGTTCTTTCGTTTAACACTTGCCATAAGATTTTGTACAGTCTCCTTGTCCACTTTATTCGCCGCAGAACTGCAGTTTGCTTTGAACTGTTTCTCGCTCACAACAGCTTTTTGAGTCTTCTTAAGGTTCCGCTTGACGATGGCCCAATATTGTTCGAGTGGGTGGGTCGAGTTCTGCCGTGTTGGGAGGGTTCTTGTCCTTGGGCACCATTTAAATGTTGTTGGCATCTTACCACTCCATGGCCTTTTTTCCGTAATGGCAAGATGCCAAATCTGGCCAAAATAGAACGGAACAATTGTGTCGTTTCAGGAAAGGCAATAGACGTTTTTGTAGGCACTCGCTCAGATAAATTTCCTGGTTGACGGTTCCGGTCACAACGTAATCGCAACGCTCTACCCACGGAAACAGTTCACCGAACACTTTGAGCACGCGTGAGAGTAGTTTGGATTTTCGCCATGCACGTGCAAAATTTAAATGGGTTGCTACTCTTCCTTCAACGACATTTTAATAACTGAAATGCTAATCTCAAAATCAAAATAGAGGCATGATGCTTCACACACACATCTTCAAAATGAGAGGTGTGCAAATTTTTTTCATTGCCGATGAAAGGAAATGCGTCAAGTTTAAGTCAACCAAATTTTGATCGAAACACCCATTATTTCAATCGTCCTAGTTCTGTTTGTAGCGTGCTAAGTGATGAGAAAAAAAAGATTTCTTTTGGAAATACTCAAATCCTCAAAACTCATGCGTGACTTAAACGTTTTGCTATTAAAGACTCGACAGAACCGTTGAGTAGTCTTTTGGAAAAATTCATTGCGTCGTCTTTGGACGTAAATATTTGCTAATAGTTGTTTAAACAGTATATTGTGAGTATGAGATTTGGTTGCCTTAATAACATATGAAGCTCATCTGTGCATGGTTAAACGAATGAGATTTGAACATGATTTTTCGAACATTGAACATACCAAACTCATGGATGTGCTTATGTTTAAAAATATACCTTATCATTAGATGTTTTCGATAATGTGATTTTCAATGTTTACGTGTCTTGCACGTTTCTTTAAATGCAAATATTCATAGCAGCGGCTTGCTTAATCAAAACATGAAAATTAAAAAACTTGAAATTGTGTTTTGGCCACCTGTCATTACATCGAGCGTGGTCTAATAATAATTACGACCCCTTCAAACTTGCGCAACTTTTGATGAAATTATCCAAATTTTGTGTAGATTATCTTTAGAGTGATTTGTTTACATCCGCTCAGTAGTGCAGTTGTCAGTGAGATTCCGGTTAAGACGGAAGATGGAATCAGCAAAAGGGTTTTGTTCACTAACAGGGAAAATCCTTTTATCCACAGATAAAAGGAAACATTGAATTTTCTGCGTTATCTAATGCACATAAAGAGAATGCTAGATTGGGTAGAAAATTATAAGATATTTCATGTAAATTTAAGCGAGATAACGCCTGAATCTAGCCTGTTGCATGAAAGATTGCAAACAATTTCGTTGTTTACGCCTCCTTTGGCGTGGAATTTAACGAAGGGAATTTTTTATTCGCGCATGTTAAAATTAATTATTTGTTTCTGTGCTGGGTTGTCGCATCGCGCTTTGGAAAGGGCTTGTATAACATAAATAACGAGGAGGAACTTCCTGAAAAATTATCGTGAAATAACAATAAATAAAGTTTCACAACAGAATAAATATTCATTGGAATTATTCAATGAATTATTTTGTTGACTCTGGACACTTATAACGTATGCATTAAAAAATTGGCTTATTTCTGATGGCGACCACATGCTTCTCCGTGTGATACTTCTTCATGGAGGCGAAAACTTTCCTGTCAGTCGTTGCCGTTCGGCGTCAAATATGTAGGTCCTGTTACGGAACATCAGAATGAGTCGAAAGACGAGACAATTAATCCAATCAAACACACATTTTGTCGAGTTGCGTATGTTTTGGTTATGTCACATGAAATCTTTGTTTACGTTCTTCAAATTTTGACCAATGAATTTGGTAAACATTTGGTTTCATTTCGATAGGCATAGCCGATTTAAGAATCAATCTAAAGTGTTGCAATAATTATCGACTCACCCTTTGTTAAAACCTGACATAGGGTAAAAGGGGTTAAATAGTCGCACAGGAATTGAAAATGACTAAAATCTGTGCAGTGCAGAAAGCCTTCATTTCAAAAAATGTTTGTTTGTTTTCCGGAAAGTGCAATGCAGCCGCCGAAGCGGATTCTGATTTTAATCACTACCAGCAGTGTGAACCGACAATCAACCATCAACCAATCCCTGAAGAAAAAAAAACGTTTCGTCAAGTTTTGGCTTGGCGAGTTGCCACTACAGTAATAATGCGCAAGAGTGGTTTAGCTATGTTTGAGTAGACGTCAATGAGAGAAAAAAGAACCTTCCAAGTCTTATCAGAATCCAACTCAATCGAAATATGTCGACGTATCATTGAAGATAAACTGAAGAAATGTTAAAAAATGGTCAAGGATGACATGCCTGCAAATAACAAGCCCAAAGTTCGAATTTTGTATCTTGAACTGGAACATTTGAGTAACATTTTAGTCTTCACTGAAGAAATTTTGAGGTTGTATCTGAAAGGAAGTGTGCCGATTCTGAATGGGCAGAGCTTTAATAATATGGATGACGATCATCATACACAATCATCTACCAAAAACATCACCAAAAAACAACACAATCCATTCCTTTAGTTCAGTTCGAAATCGAGAACGGCCCCTCATATTACCATAATAGCCTTTTCACTCCCACATGCTAGCATGTGGGAGTCTTTCTTTGTCATCCCTGTCCCAAGCCGAACGTTGGAACGGAGCAACATCGCGAGTATGTGCCAATGCGCAAGCGCGCTGTTTTTCTTTCCCTACCTGTCACCTCAATCATCCACATACTCATCCGTAAGACGTTCCGTGGTTCCGTGGCTGGATTGGAGTTTCCTGGAAAATGCCTGCATATGTATGTTTTATTCATTATCATTATCATCATCTTTTTTTTCGACTTTATTTTTCCGCAGATCCTTCCACTCGCGGGCGATTGTAGCCATTGTCATGCGAGACCGACTGGCCTAACAGAAGGATTTCATGTGATTTGAGCTCTCGTACGCTGGACAAAAAAAAAAAGGTGAGGAACTTTGATTTTTTTTCTTATGTCTTTTGATGCGGTTGGTTTATACGGTTTTATTGTATGAAGTGTTCTTGAAGCACGGCTGTATTTATTGGTTGAAAGCGATGAAGCCTGTCTTTTGTATTCACACTCTTTCTCAGAAATAATCGAAAAATATTCGACAACGTTTCAAAATTTCCGAAATCGAATTTTAATTTTTTTTATGCCAAATGTTATGTTATCTCGGAACAATTTTTTTTTTTAAAATCGACTTTCTGAGCCAATTTTCGAGTTGGGGGAGTGAATTGAATTTGATTTGAAGGATTTTAATTAAGTTGCTGAGATATTCAAGGCAAACGTATTGAAACACATCCGATATCCGACAAATTATATGAGATATTTCATTAGGCTGGTTCACTTATTTTCCATTAGGTTGGTCCTTTCGGTTGAAAATTAAAAAATAAACAAAAAAGTTGAATTTAAATGGAACATTGAAGACAATAGAATTGCAATCGTTAGACATAGTCTACATTAGATATGTGATATTTCATTAGGGTGGCCACTAATTTTCCATTAGGGTGGTCCTAAAAAAAAGCTATTGAGAATTTTAATGGAATAGTGAATAGTATTTACACATCTCCTGTGCTATCGTTGGTCAGTGTTAAAACTTTCTGTGATATTTCATCAGGGTGGTTAAATTGCTTTCTATAAAGGTGGTCCTTCTAGTCGAAAAATTAACTAAATCCAAAAAGTTTAAAATTTGAATGACATTGAGGACAAACATTTCTTATACCATCGTAGGACATTGTTAACATATAACATGTAATGTTTCATTAGGGAGATTTCCTAATTTTTCATTAGGCTGGCCCTGGAAGGAAGAAGTTTATTCTTAATTGGCTCAATTATTATGTTTGTATTCGCCGTACGTGGAGGTGGCGATCAAGGGTGCGGATTCGTTCGTGTCTTGAGCTACCCCGCAAAAGGAATACGTCCTTGGTTCGAGTCCAAGTCCTTCGCTCAATTTTCAATACTTCTATACAATTTTCAACCTGCACTACACTGACGGAACTTTCAACTCTTTCTCTTCATATCTTTCATTCTAGTAAACATTACTCCACTCTTGGGGCCTCATGGTGATGAGCGAATTACTCCTTCTACAATCTCAATCTAAATATCACTTCCTAAAAAAATTACACTAAATAATATTCTCATAAATAAAATTCTTGAATAGATTGTTTGTATAGTTTTAAACTTTGTTAAGATATTTTCTTTTGAATAGTGAAAATAAAACGTACTAATTACGATGATGCACAAGGAAGTACAACATTTGATATTGAAATAGGCGACAATGAAGTGCTACAAAAGTTGTTTGTACATATTTTCTAAAAAGATTCTCAGCCTTGGACTGCTTCATTTTCGACGAATAAAAGTAAGTTGCTATCTGCTTGCAGTGGTACATGCACTTTGTCGCGCTAGAAAAACAGTTTGTTCATGGAAAAAACTAACACAACTTTTCATGGAAGAAATTGATTTTTCTTTAAGAAATGAATCTTATTAACAATTTCAGGTTTCATGTTTTGAAATGGAAATATCCTTCTTACAGCCATTTCAGCAAGAATCAAAGATGTGAACAGAAAGAATTGGTAAATCCGATAGCATACAGCAGTCTGTGAAATTGGATAGAAGTAGTTTAAATTGAGCGGAGGGCGGCATTTCGATCGAGCACCCCCCCCCCTTCACCAGCCCATTGAATGGCAAAAGAGAGCGCGTTTGATCGTGCTCAAATACCGCCCATGGCACAGAACAGATCTTGCTTCGGTTCACTTATCACTAATATCTCACTCACACGCATCAACCATCAGAACTGAGCCCCGTAGCACGTGTGAGTTATTCCGATTCTGTTCATTGCTATTCTGCTTTCATTCTATTCGTAGAAAACAGAATTGAGTAAAACTGGCAGCTGATCGTATACTGAATGAATCGGACTATAGCAGTGTGGATGATTTCTCATTGCCTTTTTCTTTACCCGTAGAATCATTAACGATTGCATTATGTGAGATTAATTGAATCATACTCATTTCTTCGAATCATACCTTAAACATGATTTAACATGTCAAATAATGATCTTACATGATATTAAGTAATCAAATGCAACATAAAACGATAAAGCGTTATATTAAACCTTATCTCTGCTATGATCATTCCTGCTGATTGCATTCACTGAGTCAAATTAAAGGGCGATACGGTCAAAATTTGGTCAATATCAACTTGACGTATTTCTTTCAATTTTGCATTTAAAAAACCTGAACACCCCTCATTCTAAAGGTGTGTGTGTGTAGAATGTTGCTCCTATTTTGATTTTGGAATTCAGTCTTCAGTTGTCAAAATGCCGTCCAAGCAAGAAGAGCAGCGTATCAAAATTTTGCTCGCGCATCGCGAAAATCCGAGCTACTCGCACGCAAAGTTGGCAAAATCGCTAAAAGTTGCCAAATCAACCGTTACAAATGTAATTAAAGTGTTTGGGGAACGTTTGTCGACAGCCAGGAAGTCTGGATCGGGGAAATCGAAAACCGGAAGCCGCTGAGACGACAAAGAGAGTTGCCGGTAGTTTCAAGCGAAACCCTAACCTATCTCTCCGAGATGCCGCAAATAAGCTGGGTGTATCGTCTACAACCGTGCATCGAGCCAAAAACGAGCCGGACTATCGACTTACAAGAAGGTAGTGACTCCAAATCGCGATGATAAACAAAATACGACGGCCAAAGCGCGATCCCGGAGGCTGTACACGACGATGCTGACGAAGTTTGACTGCGTGGTAATGGACGACGAAACCTACGTCAAAGCCGACTACAAGCAGCTTCCGGGACAGGAGTTTTATACGGCAAAAGGAAGGGGAAAGGTAGCAGATATTTTCAAGCACACGAAACTGTCAAAGTTCGCAAAGAAATATCTGGTTTGGCAAGCCATCTGTACCTGTGGCTTGAAAAGCAGCATTTTCATAGCTTCCGGGACTGTCAACCAAGAAATTTACGTGAAAGAGTGTTTGAATAAACGTCTGCTGCCTTTCCTGAAGAAACACGGTTGTTCCGTACTGTTTTGGCCGGATTTGGCATCTTGCCATTACGGTAAAAAGGCCATGGAGTGGTACGCCGCCAACAACGTGCAGGTCCCAAGGACAAGAACCCTCCCAACACGCCAGAGCTCCGCCCAATTGAGAAATACTGGGCTATTGTCAAGCGGAACCTAAAGAAGACCAAAAAAACTGCAAAGGACGAGCAGCAGTTCAAGGCAAACTGGCTTTCTGCGGCGAAGAAGGTGGACAAGGTGGCTGTACAAAATCTGATGGCAGGGGTCAAGCGTAAGGTGCGGCAATTCGGATTTGGAAAAGCGGAAGCCTAACTGAATATTTTTCCTGAATTTTATACTAATTGAACTTGAAAAAGAAATTTAATTTGATTTTTTAAATAAACGATTTCACCGATTTACACGCGTTTTCCCTTGACCAAATTTTGACCGTATCACCCTTTAATCAAATTAAACGCATTCATCCAGGTGGTGTTCATGCGAGTGAATGAGTTTATCCATGCTTGCAGACAGACAGAAATCAATTTCCAATTAGAGGTTTCGAAAACACAACTTCCAATTTTACCCGTAATGGTTTTCCATGGGTCATAAAAGTCAAACTTTGACCGCTTTGGTGGTACACTTAACGAAGTTCGATTGCGCTCAAATTAAGCACGGGGACTTTTTTCAAGGAGATAAACCTGTTGAGCACAATTTTTTTTTTTAAATTCGAAAAGTCGTTTTTGCATTGCACACTAGTAAATATATACTTTCAATTCGAAAAGCGTATTTTGTTTTGGAGATGGCGCGTACTTAACCTAGTACGCGCCATCGCCAAAACATAATACGCTCAAAAAGTTTTGAAACCGGAATTGAAAATATGGAAAATCACTAAGAACAAAGCACTAGGTCCAACGATCGTCCAACTTTGTTGTCCCATCACGGAATTGATTTACTCGAAGGCCTACAAAATACGCCTCTACGACTTCGTTCGATAAAAAATGCTTTCCACGACGGATTTTTTTGAGGTGTGAGAACAGCCATAAATCAGAGGGAGTTTAATAGCGTAGATGCTACAACAATTCATACCCCAATTCACTGATATTTGTGATGGTTTTTTAAGCTGTGTGAGTAGGTGCCTTGTCTTGATGAAAAATTGTTTATTTTTCTTCGGCTCACCGGTTCTTTTTTCACAAATATTTTCATCCAACTGGTCCCAAATATCACAATAATAATCAGAGTTGATCGTCTTACCAGTTTGGAGGTAATATATTAATAAAATTCCTTTAACATCCCAAAAAACTGACGCTAACACCTTCATGTCCGATTTCTGGACAAGAACTTGCTTCGGTTCGATTGCCTGGTTCACACAACTCCTTAGCCTCTTGTTTTGATTCAGGATCATGGTGGTAGACCCAAGTCTTATCCATCTTTTTATCTTTTCGAAATTGCTCCAAATGTTGCTCAGAAAGTCGCACTCGAACATGTTTTTGTTACATTGTTAGCAAATGCGGCACTCATTGTGCACAAAGATTTTTGAAACCCAGAACTTCAGCCAAAACATGCCATGTAGTTCCATGTGATATGCCTATGGTGTCAGCCATCACATCCACAGTCGATCGATGATCTTCCAAAACCATAGCCTATATTTTCGCTATGATTTCTGGTGTTGATGTACTTTTTGGACGTCCTGAGCGTGGATCGCCTTCAACCTGCAAAACCCATCGGCGAACGGTTTGAAAACAGTAGACGACTCCTTTAATACTTTCAACATCTTTGCATGGATCTCAGTAGCCGGTAAACCTTCTAAAACAAAGAATTTAATTATCGCACGATATTCGGATTTTTCCATTGCTAAAAAACACACTGACACGTCAACGGCTTGTAAACAAAGAATAAATTGACAGATCGAGATGAAATTTTGAGGACGTTCTTATGATAGATTAAATATTAAAATGGCGAAGAAATTTTTGTTTCTCTACTGCTCCATAGATGTCGTTTTCAAAACTTTATGACTAACCTAGTATTTAGTAGTATCGTGCAAAATTAGCTTATAATCAGATAGATCTCACCGGAAACTGACGCAGTCTTCATTTGGTATGGAAAACCGTGCCCTGTGATGCAACAGAATTCATGGATGGTTCTATAGGCGTGACGCTCCGCTATTCGGCAAATACTTTCACCCCGTCTTTTGCGAAACGAACCGAATGAATTCAATTCATTCAAACCTCAAACAATCGTGCACAATGAAAATCACAAGTTAAAACAACTTCGAAAAGAAGTACTCAAAAGGCGTAAAAGGCGAAAAGCAAAATAGTCTGAAGCCTTTCAAAATAAGAAAAGTCCATCATTTAATTGTCTAACTTAGCTTCGTGTTATTTACTGAAGATGTAATTGAAAAGATTTGCTGAAGACCACTGACAGTTTTTCTTAATACCGTTGAAAATGTGAGGTTACGGGATGTAATGTCAGCCTATCTTCTTCATTCTGCCCATACGTCAAATCTATCATAAATCCATCTCAAATCGGCATAATCACGTTGACATCATGTTCATCGATTTATTCTGAAGCAGTTTTAAGCAGTTATACTTAAACACTTGAGCAAGATTTTTGTTTTCCCACAGTTTTTCGCTATTATGGCAGATTACCGAGGGTCGAAGTATGCTTTGCTCGACGGTGGAAGCATATAATTTTTCATCCGTCAATTTTTGTGATTTTTTCCTGATTATTCGCATTTTACGTACTGTTTGCTGATTTATGAGTGATTGTGATTATGTGTCGATTAGTGTTTTATCGTGGTATTAAGTTGAGGTGCTAAAATCTCCCAAACCACAACCCGCTCCTAACAGGCGGCCGGAGCGGCAGAAGCAACCAAATGGCGTAACAATTCAACAGCCGCAGACCGAACCCTATCAGTTTCGCAAAGTGAAAAAGAAGGAAAAACTGAAAATGTCCTTCCAATAGGAAATAGGGACGGATGGAACGGCGATTGGATCATAGTCGAACGTTCAGTTGAAAGATATCTACAGCTATGCTATGTTGGCAATGCTACTGGTCCGTGGAGGAACAGGTTTACGACGAGAAGTTTGCCGAACATCGGTGTTGGTGGAATACCGTGTATCCGAAGTGTCCGGACAGAACGCCAACCTGTCAGACTCCGCAATGGATTTTCAGACAATTGAGAGGTGGTAAGTGCTCTCAAATACGCGGAGCGATACAGGTCATTGTTTTCCTTTTAACCCCTGAATTGTATGAACTATATTATATGATCCCGTCACTTATCAAGGTGAATCCTGATCCACCGAGCCCTACCCTATTAACATAGAAAAACCTCCTTCCTGTGACCTTTGTGGGGATGCAGAGGTAAACACGGTCCCTAAACAGCAAAGGTCACGCTAACTTTCCTTCCCTATTCCCACCTGATTGCAAGGACGTGGCCGGCGCCGTTATTGATTATTAAAGAAATTGAATCACTGAAACGTGTACAGTGAGAATGGCCGGTTACTCCCAGCCCCATTCGGTTGATTCATTGTGCAATTTCACTGATTTTGATCAATCACGTAGTAGCAACCATTGATACGTGCAGTCAGTCAAGCTAAGCTAAGCTAAGCTAATTATGACTATACAGATTACCGTCACGATCTTCAAGTGACTAAAATTTGACTGTATTGAATCGATGTGCCTAGTAAGCTATTTTGGCTGTACAGAAGAAGGGTGGTACGGTCAAAAATTGGTCAAACATGATTAAGTGTACACTGATTAGTTTATTATATAAATGATCAATCTTCATTTCTTTTTGAAGTTCATCGTCTACGAAACACAGGAAAGGTATTTGATAAGCCTTCCGATTTTCCAAATGCAAACTGTCGGGTTTTACGTTCCACCTTATCCACCTTATTTGATGCTGAACGCCAATCTGCCTTGAACTGTTTTTCACTTCCAACAGTTTTTTTTAGTTTTCCCGAGGTTCCTCTTTACGATTGCCCAATATTTTCCAATTGGGCGCAGCTCCGGCGAGTTTGGAGGGTTTTTCTCCTAGGGTACTTTTTGGACACATAAATATCTTCATTTACTGCACGTTCATGCACTTTGTCGGTGTTATTCGTTTCGGTTGGTTTGGCTCTGCATATATAACACCTGAATAAAAACTATCAAAAAGGATACGAATTGCGATCTCCTGAAATGGTTTCTTGTATCATAAGATCCATTGATTACAAGCATTCGTGAATGGCCCAAAACGCATGAGAAACCATTGCACAGTGGTCCAGTAAGCTACTTTAGGCGGACATGAGGTTTTCAATGTAAATTTGTGGTATTAGAGCTTTGGTTACTTCTGAGAACTTGTTGCAAACTAATTGTACTACAATTTGTATGAAATTATTTTTTTCTTGCATTAAACGCAAGAGTGACGTATACTATTGAGCGTTTTTGTATGAAAACACCTGGTAATTGTCATATACTGAACAGAGATAGCCATGATTTCTGTGTGTTTTGATTCTATTTGAGCTCCTGATGTATGTTTTTATTGAAAACTGTATGTTACAGAAAGTAGCTTTACAAAAGATAGAAAAATATCATCTCTCCCAAATTCTCCTTAAACGTACTCTAAGATGTGTTGAATCAAGTCATGGTATGCCATATTTTTTTAGGTGCTCCATTTCATGTTGTAAGGCATATAGAATGGCGTAAATTCAACTGAATGTTTACTATAAAATGAAAACAAGAAGAAATATAACTATGGTGTATTCAGCGAAATTGTAGCAAATGTCTGAACAAACAACTTTGTAGAACATAGCAAGCTGGTAAAAGTTAAAAATGAATGACTTTTAGTCGAAAACGATTTTTTACTAAAATTCGGACTAATCGCAGTAGGCTTTGAAGCTAGACAAAAAATATGTTCTACACAGTTTTTTATAATAACAATTTCTACAACTTTGCTGAACATATCATCTCCCGATATTGGCTCATAAAAAAGTTAGAGTATACGTCACTCTTGCGTTTAATGCAAGAAAAAAATAATTTCATACAAATTGTAGTACAATTAGTTTGCAACAAGTTCTCCGAAGTAACCAAAGCTCTAATACCATAAATTTACATTGAAAACCTCATGTCCGCCTAAAGTAGCTTACTGGACCACTGTGCATTGTCTGGCGATGATAAACAGCTGCTAACAAACGACGTGGTTGCTATTAATAACGGCTTCGAAAACAAATGTTTAATTAATAATTTATAATAATTTAAATTAAAATCGGGTTAATTATAGTAAAATATAATGAATAAAAATATTGACAAAAACAAAATGTACAATCATGCTAAAACTAATGAGTTTGAAGGTGTGGTTACCATGACAACGCAATTTTTTATACTGTTTGAATAATGAAATATAGGGTATGTGTCCCTTGACTCAGCCTATTATGCAACCAGCGATCACATTTTTCATTATAACTCATACAGTTTTCAAGCTGTAAGCGAGATACAACTAGTTATACACTTGCAAAGATTAGTTTGATAAGACATTTGGTAGCATGTTTCACTAAAAGTTACACAACTATTTTTATAATGCCATACATTTTCGAGGGATGTGGATTTAATGTCGGCCTATAAGCACCAAATTGGGTCTATTCGTGGATGTAACTTTGTCCTTTTAGATGGATTTATTACTAAATGCAGTATTTGTACGGGTTTTTTCAAATTTTATGAATTAAAGCATTGCTAGCTGCATTCGATTTACTTAATACAACATTTCACAACACAAACTAAAGTAAAGCTGTCTCGAAACACTTAAATGATGTTCATATATAATTTATCAGCCATTCAATAATGAAAACATTATAATTCACTATACAATGCTGTTGTCTCTTCGATTAGTTCAAAATGGCGACTACACAATGGAAATTTTCGTTAGCATCTGCGCGCAAAATATGGGGCGACAACTTCAAGCCTGCAGCGTCTTGTAGTGGACAGAAATCAAATATAGTTATCATTTCTGGAAGACAAAGGAATTTTCTACTTGAACCAAATTTCAGACAATTTAAACTTAAACTCATTGCATAGTGATCATTTGAAATGAAAAGTTGAATTTTTCGCTACTTTTTTTCATTTCAACCGTGTTCAAAAATTATAAATAATTAATTATTAATGCCAACTTTTAGTTCAAGCCGTACAAAAAAATTTAACCTTTGAAACAGCTTTTTGGAGGGAGGGAATCGGATTAATAGTTCAAGCCCGGGGCTTGAAGTTAGATCGAAAAACATGGTTTCGAGAAATCGCCATGTTTTAGACGCCATTTTGAATTTTCACAATATTTTTATCTCTTTGAAATCTTGAATAATAATCAATTTTTATCGTCAAAACCGTAAGTTCGTACGCCTTTTCATTCTCCCACAAAAAAAAAATACAAACTTTGCCTTATTTTAGCCCAAATCCAGGGGAGGGTCCCCTTAAGTGGAGCTCCAAGCCAAGCCAAGGGCTTGAAGGGATGGTGGCTACCTGCAAGCCAAATATCTCTCGAAATACAAAACTTGTTATTTCGGATACCTGGGAATACCTGAGAGGTACTATTTTGGTATTGTCATACCTCAATTTGGTATTCGCATAACATTGTGGGAATAATTTTATGGTATTATCCTCAGATATTTTACCTCCTAATCTATGCTCCACCAAGGCCAACCCTAGTAACAATTCCAAAGCCGTCCAGCTTTATTAGGTCATATTAATGTTTTATGAAAGCCACTAGAAATCAATTTGGTTTTATTATAGCAGTAAAATGTGCCAATAGGTTTGAACATTTTGTCAGGTTTATGAGAACTTACACAGCTTCTTTACAACAATCTTAAAACCTTGTCATCTAAAATTCCTTTTACTCCTATCAAAGGTTTTACGTTGACTTTATGAACTCATAAAATGCTGTTTTGAAATGCCGTTTTAGGACTGATTCGAATTATCTGGTTATAGTCAGTTGAAAAAGCCTTTTAAAACCATTTTGCTTCCAGTAAATGCATTAAACGGCAAATTGGCATTGAGGAAAGTCACCAAATGACTAAATAGTTTTATAGTAGCTATTGTGAAGATAATTTGGCTTTTTGGCAAAACTGTGATTTCTTCCAATCGCCATATTGAAATAAATGAAATAAATGAAATGTGGAAAAATAAATACACCAAATTTTAACTGTAATTCAAATGAACTGTAGATCAAAGATAAATTTTGGCATTCTTTTAGACAACCTTATTTAAGGCCATAAATTTTCAGGAAATTCCTGATTAGTTTATCGAATATATTTGTTTCAATTTTGTTTTTGTAGATTTAAGCTCGCATTATTTCCGAGGCGCATTAATTTTCGGCTCTTATCGTGCCAATATTCACCACAAAATTAAATGCACATATGATTTGGAACCTGATACGCTTTGCAAAAACTCGATTTGTTTTGGATATTTTGCTATCAAACAAAATTTCCCGCAACGCTAGAACTTCTAGATATTATTTACTGCTTAATGAATGAGAAGAGCAGAGAATCGAACCAAGCAGAACAACAAAAACCAGCCACGATATCACCGTGAAGTTTGACAACTGTGGCCATTAGGCGCTATGCTGGTTTTGATGGCAGACAATAGGTTTGATGAAGGTTCTCAAGTGGTCATAACATATTCCACTAGAACATTTTCAAAATCTCCATGGTCTTGTAAAGGTTTTATTCTATTGTTTTCACAACCGACTTCAAAAATGCATAGAGGAGGCGTTGGTGGACGAAACAGTTTTAAATGTAGTTTTATCAACAAAGCCGAGAGGCGTGCTATTCGGCTGGAATAAAACTACAATGGTTACTTGGGATGTTAAACGAAAATTTAAAAAATACTGTTTGAACCATGTTACCCCATATCTTTTGAACCGTTTATCCAATCGTCTTGCTGTTAAAGAGAGAGTCCGAAAAATGTTTGTGGTTACTGGAGAAACGCGAATAATTTATGAAAAGGTCGTATTTTCGAATATTATTCGAATATGATAAAAATAGATTGGAAATATCTCGAGAATGGATGGTCTTACGAAGATCATCATTGGGAGCTGATTTTTTTTAAATACTCCAGAAATTAGATTATATCATCAGACTACGTTTATTCCCAAAAATATTAAAATTTTGAGAAATGCATCAAATGCTGGTGTACTAGAAACTTTTTTTCCTGACATTCATCCAAGGGGCAAGACAGCTCTTCATCTCGAGCAATTTCAGAGTTGCTTTTGAGGCACCTCGAGGAACTCACGTTACTAGTAGGCTGGGTTCATTTTCTCTTTTCCACATCATTTTTTCCACAATAACATTGGGATCGAGAACCGAGCAGCTACTGTCAAAATATGTTTTCTGCTCTCTGTGAATATTGTCAACTACTAAGTTTGATGCCGCGGTTGAAGATTAGCGTGAATTCTGTTTCTTTCATCGAATCCGTCAAATACGATGGAAGATTATTTCGGCGATCATTTTGAGAACCGGAAAGTTTTTTATTTTTCTGTGGAAAACAACCGGAACATCTAATCACATTTAACCACAATGATTCTGCGCGTATTTGGACTCAGTATGAATGGTCGGTGGACAACAAGACTATAAACAACACAATGCTGATTATGAATGTGTTCGACTCCTGACCCGATTTGGATATGTTCCTGTTGGACACATTTCTTCGCTTCCCTTGGCATAGAGTGTGATTTCGCTCTTTCAAATGTTACGTTCAGCAAAGGTTTATTGAACAGAAGTGCCCAGAATACTAAACTGATTGCGATAAGGCAATAAGATTGCCATACGTTTTTGGCGTAGTTTTTTCATTTCAATTTAATAGTCTTCTCACACCCGGGACGAAAAACGGTTCATTCAAGAATTACACAAGACTGTGAAAAGGAAACACAAACAAAGCGAGTGAAAAACTAAGGTAAATTCTCCAATAGTTGTACTTGAAATCCGTTTATTGAATGGTTTTACCTTTTTTTTTTTTATAAAAATAGGCGTGTTAACGAAAGATGGGTTCTGAGTTAAGTGAAAGGAAAATTGCCCACCCAATCCCACTTTCCCTCATTTATTTAGTTCAAATTAAAGTAAACACACTTGCAAACAATTTCAAAGTTAATGTAAGATGATATGATGATATGAAACAATAATTACTTACATTTAGTAGTGCATAATAAGTTCAATAAAATGACCGAAATTAGTGAGTTTACAATCTTCTGGGGTTATTATAGCAATAAAGTAGATCTTTAGCATATATTAACTTGATCTTGAACAGTGGTAATCCTCACATCAAATAAATTAGATAAATTCCTGAGCATCAAACTCGTTCTGCAGTAATCAATAAATATTATCTGTCAGCGGGTTTTTCGCATTGTCTATCCTGCAGTTGACGCCATTCTCACCTTGGCCGCTTCAAGTCTCCCCTTCGGACTGAAAACTAAGAGTAGAGGCTCAGAAGACACTGGGCTTTATTAATAAAAGCGTATACTTTACTTTCACCCATGTATTTCTTATGGGTGAAAGTAAAGTATACCTCTTGGCTTCTTTGTTTACAAATAAAACTGACGATAGCAGGTGTAATGGCCCAAACAGAATGATAACAGCAACGGCAAACGGCAAAGCTCGATATTGTAGTCATTTGCAGCAACTGTCAAAATTGCGTTTTCCGTTATCATTGTGTTTAGGCGGTAACAAAGGGGAGAAGCAAAAAGTCACAAAATCGATGAACATCTATTAAATTTCGAGGCACATCGAGTTACTCGCGAGTAACACGGTGCATGAAAGTAACTCAGAGTAGGCCTGTCTCACCCCTAGCATTCATCCATGCTGGAATCTTCGCTAAAATTTGCGTAATAACTTCAAGCTTTCATAGTCAAAAAATTAAAAAAATCATTTTTTTGAGATACGTAAATTTTTATGTACATTTTCGATTTTTTTTCCAGTGTATATTTTTTTCACAACCTTCACACATAGGACCACAACTTGTTCTTAGACAGTTTTTTTTTACAACCAAAGGTTTTCGAGGTACAAATCATTAATTCTAGTGCCATTCAAAGTGCTTTCGCCCTTTTAAAACCCGACTCTTGAGTCCCAAACTTTTTTGCATCAGTGGAAAAAACTTACTTTTGTGGGTAAAACGTTTGTACAAATTTTCAATTAAACCGGTGATACTTGAAGTTGGTCGGTAGGTCATTTCGGCTGGAAACGCTCAAGTGTCTTGTTAAGAATGTCTAAGCAAAGGTATAACTAGTTGAATATCGTGTCTAGCTCAATCACTTTACGAGTTATAATTGAAATTTTAATCGACCGCTGCTTAAAAGGCTGAGTCAAGATACATGTGTCCTTTACAACAGTTATCGTAGCCATTCAACCATTCAAAACGTAATTCGGCCTTTGCCATTAGACCTTTTGTCGGTCGACGTTTTGCTATACAATTTTGTTTTAGCAAACGCCTTACTTCGTTACCCTAGAAAAGGAAAATAACAAGCTGATATCATATAAGTAACAAGTTCTGTTATCTCAGTTATCGTTTTGATTTCCGCTGTTATCACATAACAAATTTAGTTATCACCATTGGCAAATTTTGCTATCATATGTTATCATTTTGAACACATTATTTTTTATGAACGTTATTAGTTGAATTGTAAAACTATAAATAGTTCCAGCATATTTGAACAAGAAATGTTGCTTTTAATCAAAATATTATTTTCAGTTATTAGCATGACCATTTGATTTCAAATTGATAACATAATTTGTTACTATTTCAACAAATTTGCTTACAATACAGGATTTGTTATCAAGTTGTTCGCAGTGATAACAAAATAAGTTATTATCATGATATTCAAGGAGTATTTTTTTGTTATTCATTCTGTTATTTTGGCTGTTTATTCAGCCTGAATGATAACATATTCAGTGATGAAAAAATGATAACCTGGTATTAGAACTTGTTATCAATTTGGTATAATCCTTTGCTCGGGTAGCGTGCATAGCACTAGAGCGATTGAATTGGATCAATTCACTATCCGAGTAGAGTCTGAGATCAAAACGAAAACAACTAAATATGATGTTGTGATGTTGTCGATAATGATTACTCATGTTGCTGTCGTTTTGGTCGTTTTAACGGTTAAAAGATCAACATTGATAGCAAACATTTATTCCTGTGACATAAAATTTAAAACTGATCCTGCTATCAATGAAAGCAAATTGAAAAGCCAATTTTCTGTACATTTTTTCCCGCTGCTAACAAAATTAGTGTTCCACTTGATGATCTATCAATACAATGAAAACAAAATTACTTTTCTCAAAGAAAAGTGAACGCAAGATTACATCAAGATGAAAACTAAATTTGATTCCAAATTTGACAATTGTGAAGTGAAATCTAATTTTGATTTCAGTTTGATGTGAATATCGAAATAAGTTTTCAAACTGCTATGGGACTGTTCATAAACCACGTAGACCGAAATTTGCCATTTTCAAACCCCCCCCCCCCTCCCCCATCGTAGACTTTCGTAGACTTTTTCCAAATTCTGCACACTTGGTGCACCGAAAAGGGTGTTACTTACAACCAGATTGCGAAAAGAGTAAATGTTCACCCGGCAAGTGTAAAACGCATCATCGAAAAGTTTGGTAAGGAGTGCCTCAAGGATTTACTAAGAAGTGGCCGGAAACCCGGCTCCAGCAACCCTGATTTGGACCAAAAGTTGTGGATTATATTCAACGGAACAAATCTGCCTCTACTCGCGATCTAGCCAAGAAGTTCAGGACCAGCATCGAAATGATTCAACGAATCAAGCGCAGGAATGACTTGAAGACGTACAAAAAGCAGAAAGTGCCCAAACAAACTCGAACAAAAGTCTCGTGCCAAAACCAGGGCGCGAAAGCATGTACAGCTGCATTTTGGACAATGTCGACCAGTGCATTTTTGATGGATGACGAAACATACGTTAAAGAAGATTCAAGAACGCTACCGGGGCCGCAGTTTTATACTAAATCTGTTGGGGAACGTGTGCCAACCGCAGATACGACTGTTGCGATGGAGAAATTCGGTCAGAAGGTGCTCATTTGGCAAGCTATTTGCACATGTGGCTTGCGTTCTTCAATTTTCTATACAAAAGGAACTATAAATGCTGAGATTTATCAAAAGGAATGTTTGAAGAACAGGTTGCTACCATTGTATAGAAAGCACCAGTCCCCTCCTCTCTTCTGGCCAGATTTGGCATCGGCACATTACGCCAAATCCACTCTGTGGCTGACGGAGAATAACATCAAGTTCGTAGAAAAAGACATCAACCCACCAAACTGTCCCCAGTTGCGACCGATCGAACGCCATTGGGCAATAGTCAAGCGTATATTTAAGAAGGATGGTACAGTGTCCCAAAACATGACCGATTTTAAGAAAAATTGGGCAGCGGCATCCAGGAAGTGCACAAAGGTCACTGTGCAGAATTTGATGGCAGGTGTCAAATCAAAGGTACGGGCATTCTACAGAAATGAACATGATGACTAGTTTTTCCGTTTGGATCTTTTGTAAACATGTTAAGCTATAATAAACTGAAATAGTATGTTAATTTTAACCATGTTTTCATGCCTATTTTATTATTTGGAAGTTTATAACTACTTTTCGATACACTCCTTATCAAGTTCAGTTTATCTTCTTTGAAAGTTTTCCAAAGCAAACTTACTAATGAGTTGGTACCATGGATTTGATCTATCGATGTTGTAAAAAACTAATAAAGAAACACAACCAACACGCTCAAAATACTGTTTCTTGTTATATTTTTTAAGCTCTCAAAAAGATAATTAGAGAGTAATTTTAGCGTGTAGCATTAACCCTTATGTGATCGACAGGGTACCCGGGTACCTTCTCATGTTTTACATTACGAATTTTCATAGTTTATTTTAATCCAGGAAGCTGAAATTCAGTGACATCTTAATAATAGTTGGAAAACAACTTTTTGCACAAAAACATTTCGTATAGTAGCAAGGGGGGCCGAAGGGGGGGACTTCGATTTTTTTTACCCCTTAAGTGATCGACAGGGTACCCGGGTACCCACCGAATTCAAATGATTATAACTCTGGCTTTTATTGACCGATTTTTATTCTTTTGGCACCGTTAGGTTCCAAAACTCATTCGCTTTTAGGGGCGTTATCAGCAATGACCATTTGAATTTATCTGGCTCCCGTCAATCCTGGTTACCGGGGCTGTGTTCCGGTACGGAGACACAATATCGGAACATCTATTGAATTTGCAGGAATGTATGTCAGTATGTTTGCAATAATTCCTAGAAACTATTTATATCCTATTGTGGACCATATGCCAACTTGTTCCTGGAACGGCCATTCTGTAACAGGTTCTCGTGGGGCCTAGAGTGGCCATAAACATATTTAGAAAGAAAGCCGGGCAATATGGGTATCAAAATTCATGAAATTTCTCCAGTAGGCTATTTATCAACATTAATTCTAATGTTATTTATTCTCCGTGCGAGGAGTAACGATTATGATGTAGAAGGAGATGTTCGCTCATCACCATGAGGCACCAAGAGTGAACATTAATGTTTTTGGCTAGAATGAAAGATGTGAAAGAGTGTTGATAGTTCCGTCAGATGCGGCAGGTAGGAAAATCTAACAGATGTTTTTTGAAAATTGAGCGAAAGGCATGCATCAATGGCACTCGAACCATGGACGTCAATCTTTGCCTAACATCCCATGCGGTAGGGTTGAAGCAACGGAACAAGTCCGCCACTTCAACAGGCAAAAATTGACGCATGGAAAGACGCTCATGTACCACTGTGGCTTGTATAGTTATTCTAGCGATCTATTGTGTGCACTCTGTTTATTGATGCGCACATGGGAGAGGAACTCTCTCCTTTTTTGGGTTTGTTTTGATTCGCACCGACTAACGATCACTAACGTTTCTTCTCGTCGTCTCCAACGTAGAGACCTCGGAGTTCTAGAATAACTATACAAGCCACAGTGGTACATGAGCGTCTTTCCATGCGTCAATTTTTGCCTGTTGAAGTGGCGGACTTGTTCCGTTGCTTCAACCTACCCCGCAGTGGGATGTTAGGCAAAGATTGACGTCCATGGTTCGAGTACCATTGGATACATGCCCTTTCGCTCAATTTTCAAAAAAACATCTGTTAGATTTTCCTACCTGCCGCATCTGACGGAACTATCAACACTTTCTCTTCACATCTTTCATTCTAGCCAAAAACATTAATGTTCACTCTTGGTGCCTCATGGTGATGAGCGAACATCTCCTTCTACATTATTTATCAACGTTTTGTGGCTATCTGATGGTTTGTCCTCGGACCGATCAGTCCGGAAAAGGTTCCCGTGGGGCCTCGAGTGGCCATGAACATTTTCAATAGAAAACCCTGGCAATATGGGTATCAAAATTCATGAAATTTCTCCAGTAGGCTATTTCTCAACGTTTTGTGGCCATCTGATGATTTTCTTGGACCTGTCATTCCGAAACCGGTTCCCGTGGGGCCTCGAGTGGCCATAAACATTTTCTGTAGAAAACCCTGGCAATATGGGTATCAAAATTCATGAAATTTCTCTAGTAGGCTATTTCTCAACGTATTGTGGCCGTCTGATGATTTATCCTTGGACCTGTCATCCTGACACAGGTTCTCGTGGGGCTCCGAGTGGCCATGAACATTTTCAGTAGAAAACCCAGGGTCCAAGGATAATTCAGATAGCCACAAAAGGTTGAGAAATAGCCTACTAGAGAAATTTCAAGAATGTTGATACCCATATTGCCAGGGGTTTCTACTGAAAATATACATCGCCACTCGATACCCCACGGGAACCTGTTCCGGATTGACCGGTCCGAGGACAAATCATGAAATAGTCACGAAAGGTTGAGAAATAGCCTACAGGAGAAATTTCATGAATTTTGATACCCATATTGCCAGGGGTTTCTACTGAAAATATTCATGGCCACTCGACGCCCCACGGGAACCTGTTCCGGACTGACCGGTTCGAGGACAAATCATCAGATAACCACAAAACGTTTAGAAATAGCCTACTGGAGAAATTTCATGAATTTTGATACCCATATTGCCCGGATTTCTTTCTAAATATGTTTATGGCCACTCTAGGCCCCACGAGAACCTGTTTCGGGATTGACCGGTCCGAGGACAAATCATCAGATAGCCACAAAACGTTGAGAAATATCCTACTGATGAAATTTCATGAATTTTGATACCCATATTGCCAGGGTTTCTTTTGAAATATGATCATGGCTACTCTAGGCTCCACGGGAACCTGTTACAGAATGGCCGTTGCAGGAACATGTCGGCATGTGGCCCACAATGGAATAAAAATAGTTTTAATTATACCAAAGATTTTGACTTCCATTCCCGGAAAGTTTCCAAATAGTGCCTCCGTACCGGACCACAGCCCCGGTAACCCGGATTTACGGGAACCAGATGAATTCAAACGGTCATTGCTGATTATGTTCTAAAAACCAATGAGTTTTGAAATCTAAGGGTGTCAAAAGAATTAAAATCGGTCAATAATAGCCAGAGTTATAATCATTTGAATTCGGTGGGTACCCGGATACCCTGTCGATCACTTAAAGGTATTTTTTTTGTCGAACAGATAAGGGTTAAACCCCGTTCACATTGCAACCTACATTACGTGATCTTGATATCAAATGCCACGCAAATTATTTTTGGTGAAAACTAAAGCCTGTCAACGTTAATTTTGGGCACTTTTATTTCAGTGTAGATTTTGAATTATTTCACGGATCGCTGAAACGTTTCCATTATATGACAGCTGAAACTCTCCACTTTATTTCGTGGTACAACATGTTTACATTATTGTTACATTCAGTAAAATGGCGTCGAATCAAGTGGACACGCGTTTTGTACGAACGGCGGCAAAATCTAAATTTATCGGTATGCAATCTTGCCAAGAAACTAAAACTACCGAAGAGTACCATGTTTTGTGTTTGCAAATCATTTGACCAGCGCTTGACTGTGGATCGTAAGGTTGGAAGTGGAACAAATCGAAAGTATGCTCCCGACATATGGACAAGAAGGTGGTAGCTATTATTGATCCAGATCTTTCTGTGCGAAATGTAGCGTGGAAGTCAAAATCATACGTAAAAAATGTGAAACAGGGGCAAAGACTGAAGGCGTACAAAGTGAAAAAGGTCCCCTACTGTGATGACATGGAAAATTTCACTGCAAAAAGTCTTCTACGGTACTTGACGTACATACTCGAAGACTTTAAATAGCTTCTGGACCTGGCTTTTTATACCGGAGCGCCGTTTTATAGCGTTTCCGGACAAAGAAGGTGTCCACATTTTCGACAAAGTATATGATTAGGCAGGCCATTTGTAGTTGTGGTCGAAAATCTAAATGTTTCGTCTCTACCGGCACTATCAATGACGGCGTGTACGAGAAAGAATGTCTGCAAAAGTGGTTGCTACCGTTTATCAGTAGCCACGACTCTCCAGCTCTGTTCTGGCCTGATTTGACCTCTTGTCACAATACGAAATCCTTCCTGGAATTGTATAAGATACAAGAGGTCAAATACGTGCCAAAAACAGCCAATCCACCAATACTAGGCTCTAGTTAAGCGGACACTCTTCAAAACTAAGAAGAAAGCTAATGGTACCGAATATTTCAAGAAAAGATGGAGAATCGTCACGGCGGGCGTATCCGAGGATACCGTACGGAACCTGATGGCGGGTGTACCACAGAAAGTTCGAGAACTTAGCAGAAAGAAGGATTAACCTATTGATCAACTGTAGATATAAATCTATGATTGTGAAATAAACAATCGGTTTTTTAAAATAATGTGCTAATTTAGATTTGCTACTATTATGTTTGTGTTTGAAATTTAACGTAGATCATCTTTAAATGTGTAGATGCTAATATGAAGATAGATAGACTATCTCCACGTTAGCTTTTTTTTTTGCACCGATATTTCAGCATGGTCAATATTTGGTGAAAAAGGAAAATACTCATGTTGGTGCGTCAACTTTGACGCCAGCTGTAGTCCAAACCACTTGATGGAAACAGTTAAAACTTTGTCCACTTTATTTAATACACAGATAAAAAGAAACATTGAATTTTCTGCGTTATCTAATGCACATATAGGGAATGCTAGATTTGGCAGAAAATAATGGGATATTTCGTCTAAATTAAAGCCAGATAACTACTGAATCTAGCCTGTTGTATGGAAGAATGTTAACATTGTTGTATGGCACATGAAAAATTGCAAACAATTTCGTTGTTTACGCCTCCGTTGGCTTAGAATTCAACGCGAGGAAATTTTACGCGCTTCTTAAAATTAATTATTTTTTTCTGTGTATATTATTTTAAGCTTTGATGAAATTTTTTATAGGCTACCTAAATTTTTCACAGAAATACGGATTTTTGAAATTGGTGTGTCTAAAAATCTTATTTTACATATGTTATGAAAATTTCAAGTTTATAAATCTTATCAACATAAAATTTTGTTCACATAAAGTCTATATTGATAATTGACAAAGTTACAGAAGGTTGAACATGGTACCTTTTGGGAGCAAAATTTTGTTCGGCTTTTTTTTTGCTATTGAGTGTACAATAAGTAAAATAAATTTAGAACGCAACCATTAAAATCCAAAATTTGTACGTTTGTTCGTATCATTAATATTTTGCAAATAAACATAATGTGATTTTAATTTCAAACAGCGATGTCACTTGGTTTCAAACATAGAATATGTTTAAAAGAAAGCAAGTTTATGTTTGCGGCCAGAATAAACTAATTTTATGTTTGGATTTACCTGTAATATGTTTGTTATGACGGATTTTTTTCTGCGTGGAAGGTATGAATATCAGTTTTGTAGAGAGTAAAAAAAGGTCTACGTATACTTATGGTATATCCCCCCCTCCCCCATCGTAGACAAACGTAGACTTTTTCGAACCCCCCCCCCCCTTAATTGTCTACGTGGTTTATGAATAGCCCCTATCTTTATGATGCTACACTTTACTCGGGTACTGAGTCACACAAATCGAGCGTGCTGATTTACAAACAGCCTTATTCTGCACGGCGGGTGAGTCGACACGACTCACTCTCACATACGAGGTTGTCGCCTCGTGTGAGGTGACTCTCCGTTTGATTTGCACGGAGAGTCACCTCACACGAGGCGACAATTGTCACCTCGTATGTGAGAGCGAGTCGTGTCGACTCACCCGCCACGCAGAATAAGGCTGAAATTCATAAAACAGTTTTCATAACGAGTGACGGTGCAAGTTTGTGAGCCGTTTATCACTCCTTCAACACACGCCAGTAGGGTATTGGAGTACTGCACTTAAACCAATACCACACAGGTGGAGTACATCCCACTAACAGCGCTAGTAGTCCATACTTCTAAAATGGCGTCCTCTGGACCATTAGCATGCGGTGGTTGAAAATGGCATTGTACATTTATTTTTCTACCACCTCGATGTCATTACATCCAATCCTCTCCGTGCTGGGGGGAGCAATATTAACACAAACAAACATAGTGTACATAATGCAGCACTTCCCTTCGCTACTCTGTCTTATTTAAACAAAAAATAAAAGTAAAAAGAACACAAAAACACAACACGTACCCATGGTGATCATATTGTTGCGTGTCCAATCGCACTTACAACAACTCAATACTGTTGCAATCAGAGCCCTCTCTCTCTTGAAGTAATAATAGCAACAGCAACATAATCACGAAAACACATTTCGAACACACTGTTGTCGATTAACGTATCAAGATAATAATCGTACCGAACCGAAAAAGGGAGGGTATGGAATTATGCCTTTCGGAGATAAATGTCTATCGTAAAAAGGTATGAAACCCGAGGGAACGAAATAAAAAGAAGTGAAAAAAAACTAAAACCCGATCCCTCATCGTTCAATATGCTCAGCAGCGCTCTCGACGGACCCTTGTATTTATGCTTGCATGTTGTCTGTCATTAAAAAAGAAGAAGAACACGGCAACGCCGAAGCAAGCCAAGAATGCCCGAGCTATTGAACACAAAACTCAAAGCAAAAAGGAAGGGAACGCATAAATCTAATTTTCATTTCGTTTCCCCTCATCAATTTTAATCTTTCACTCAATTTTCTGTCCTTCCCTGCGTGTGTGCTTCGCTTTCGGTTGGACTTGGAACTTGGAATTGTGTTTGAAGTGCAACGCAAGGATGAAGTGCGGGAGGGGGGGAGGGTGCATTGCTACTCACCGGGAACAGACATTTTTCATATTGCTTTTGTGTCCTACCCCTCAGCCTGCTTCCCGGTTCCTATGGTTGTCCTGATGCCTTTCTACCTCGAGTTGAATCCAAATATGAGAAGCCAACCAGCCGAAAAGGGCAGTCTTTCATTGCATTTGGCTGTTGGGAGTAGTTTTTGGAAGAACGCGGGCTGGGAGGACGAAAGTGCAGAGAGTGGCAAAATGATATACTGCTGCTTGGGACGGACGGCGGCTCTGCTTGCATGTGCGCTGTAAGGCCGATTCACTCGAATGGGAGAGAACAAGCAGAAAGATCGACGCGCGTTGGCATGGCATATCGTTGAGGATTGCAAGGAGTACGAAGGGAAGAATAAGAAGCGGTGTGGACATTGGGATAATGTTGCGCTTGTGGTTGGCCAAAAAGGTGTTCAGAGTAGGATTGGTTGGTTTTGCAATAGGTTTACTCTTTCTGTCTTCTTTTTTGGCATTTCAAGCTTATCAGAATTACCGTATTGCCTGCTCTCAACTTCTAAATGTACTAATTGTACTTCAATAGTTATACGTTGAGAACATTCGATGTTTTTAAACTTTGTTGCATTATTATGATTGATAGCAAGTACAATCACGATGTAGAAGGAGATGTTCGCTCATGACCATGAGGCCCCAAGAGTGGACAGTAATATTTGCTAGATTTTAAGATATGAAGAGAAAGTGTTGATAGTTCCGTCTGTGTACGGCAGGTTGAAAATTACATAGAAGCATTGAAAATAGAGCGAAGGGCTTGGATATAGGGGTACTTGAACCATGGACGTATTCCTTTTGTCATACATCTCCAATGCGGGGTAGGTCAAGGCACGGACGAATCCGCCACCTTGACGGGCAAAAGGAACGCGCTTGATCGTGCTCATATACTACCAATAGCTTGTGATAAATCCTAGAGAGTTTGAGCTGTTTAGTTGAATACCTGTAACTAGACATGAGAAGAAATATTAGTATTTTCCATTTAATTCTAACTACCTTGGCTTATCTTGACAGATACGCGTATTTCGTCTACAATGTGCAGACTTCTTCAGTATCTCGTATAGGAAAGGCTTGTAAGATGGAACGGCTTGAAAGATGGAACAGCGCCACTTTTGACATTCATAGCGACAACACGATCGCGCTGACAAGTGTTAACTTCATTTTTTTACTATTCTTCAATTTTCATTTGCTTTTGGAGTGAATACATTCATTCGAGTTAGC